>CADEHL010000417.1:2542754-2694279 GCA_902827135.1 Harpagifer antarcticus | reverse complement strand
GTGGATGAGAAAAGGCTGACCTGCCGTTGAATCCCTCATGACAGGACGAGATGGCTGCTGCATACACTTTTATAGTAGAATGAGCAAGTCCTCTGTCCACCAATAACTGTAAGAAGGAAAAAAATAGAGCCCAACTCACAAGATAGGGGCTCCATTTTCCGCTCCTCACACCATCGCTGGAATCCCAGCCACTTTGGCCTGTAACAGGCTGTGGTGGATCCTGCTCTAGCTGCCTGGATAGACTGAATAACGCTATCAGACAATCCACCCTGTCTCAGCCTGTCGCTCTCAGGAGCCAAGCCTGGAGAGGACGGCCCAGAGTGGGTAACGCCCCGATTGCACCTGCCTCTTGAGACATCGCCCCCCAGAACTGGGGAATCGCCCAGGGCTGGCCCACCTTCATCTGCGTCATTTCTGAGTACCACGGAGCCCCGACGCGATCCAGTGCTACCAGGATGACTGCCAAACGTTCTCGCCTCACTCTCCCCAGGAGAGGGAGAATGAGACGCAGCGGTGGAAAGGCGTATAGCAGCTTCCTTGGCCATGGCTCATGTGCAAACGCGTCCACCCCCAAAGGCGGGTCGTCGCTCACGGCCATGGAAAAACCACAGGGCACAGTGACAGTAGCCGTTGCGCCGGCTGGCGAACAGATCCACTTCCGCTCTCCCGAACTGGGCCCAGATCTGCTTCACCACCTCTGGGTGAAGCACCCACTCGCCTGGCAGGGGGCTGCCCCTCGACATGAGGTCGGCTCCCCTGTTCTCCAGTCCCGGGATACGAAGGGCTCTCAGAGCCACCTCTGATGCCCACAACCACAGCCTCTCCGCTGTGGCCAACAAGGCCGCGGAGTGGACTCTGCCCTCCCTGTTGATATAAGCCACGGTGGTGCTGTTGTCGCTCCTGACCAGTATGTCTCCCTTAAATTAGGGGCATGAAATGCTGGAGGACTAACACTACCGCCCGTAGCTCTAGGAGGTTGCTGTGTCGTGTTTCTGTTAGAGACCAGCGCCCACCTATAGCCCTCTTCAGGCAGGTCCCTCCCCATCCTGTTCCTGTGAACACTGTGATGTAGGAGGTTACCCGTCCCAGTGGAGACCTCCTCCTCCGGAGGTTGCCCGTCCCCGGGAGACCCCCAGAACCAGAGGTTGCCCTCCACTGAGGGGGGGGAATGGTCACCAGCCGCTGTGTGTGCCTTTTGGGATCCAAACGCAGGCTGGAGAACCACCTCTGCAGGCGGCGCATATGCAGTAACCCCTGCGGGACCACAATGTGAGCAGCCATCATGAGACTCAAAGTCTGCATGACAGTTAAAGCTGTCACTGTCGCCCCCTGTCGCAGCCTGTGAACCGCCCGGAGAAGGGACGCACTTCTGCTCCCTGACAGGGTGGCGCGTAGCGCGCCTGCATCGAACACCACTCCCAACTACAACGCCTGTTAGTGAGGTATGGGGGTGCTCTTTTTTCAATTGATCGCAAAGCCTAATTTGGTTAGGTGTGTGATCAATTGTGCTGTGCAAAGCATTGCCTGTTACCTGGACCCGGCCATGACTATGAGGTCGTCTGGGTAAAAGAAAAACTCTCATGCCGTGGGCGCGCAGCGGTTGAAGCGCAGTGGCCACACATTTACTGAAACGTGCGTGGGGATAGGGAGTAGCCGAACGGTACTCTGTTGTACTCGTAGGCCAGTGACCACCAACTGGCGGCCCGCGGGCCACATCCGGCCCGCCAGACATTCTCATCTGGCCCGCACGACGGGGGTGACTGTGGCGTTCGCCCCCCACCCATTTTTTTTTTTTACAACGTCTCGTGAGTAAGGTGCAGTACCGGAGTCCAACAGAGAGGCAGCAGCTGCGGGACAGTAGACTGCGTACTGCGAAACCTTCCCTTCCTTGAAGAAGAAGAAGAAGAAGAAGAAGAAGAAGAAGTGATCCTTCGTTGTGAAGAGTCTGCTTTGTGTGCTCTGCACCACAGCAGCAGCCCCGCTGCGACAGAGTCCAACAGAGAGGCAGGAGCTGCGGGACAGTAGCCGAGAAGCAGGGTTGGGTTGTAATGGAATATATGTAACGCAGGGTTGCCAACTTTGGGTACCTGGCTGGAGTGAGATTTTGATATCATGGGTTTAATTACACATGCGCACGAAATGACTGCTATCGTGTCAGCAGCGGGACCATAGCATATATATAGGATATATATATATATATATACACAGACTATAAAGGACACACAGTTTCATTCACTAATGAAAGTCAAACACGTTTGATTCCACTGTTTTATTGTGTGCCTGTCGCGATAAGCAATTAATTGACTTATCGTACGATAAATAAAAATGAACTCGATAAATTGCCATTTACATGAAGATATGACTAGCAGTGTGAAGGGATGTACTTCAATTATTATATATTATCATTATGTCAGTGGTCTAAAATGGTCATACAACGGTGCCGACAATATTATCGTTTATCGCAATAATTTCAGGGAAAATGTATCAGACAAAATTAATTATCGTGAGAGGCCTTTACATGAAACACACACACACACACATCTACAGACTTACTCCAAAGTGCCAAATATATTAATTAACACACTCTCACTCTCATATACTCTTTGACTCTATTTTGGCCTAGTAGAACAATAAGCAACAGACTTTTACTTTTGTATCATTTCTACTGGATCTCAGATCTGCGCATGCGTAATACGGGTCGGCAGTTCCGAGAGAGTATTTTTGTTGGGTAATCTATGGTAGGGCTAACCCATACAGTGGTGGGGCTCAAGTCAGTATTTGCAATGTAATTACATACACGCTCCCCTTGACAGTGAAACGTGTGAGGTTTAGATTATTTCCCTGTCTCAATCCAAATTGAACTGTATGAAATAAAAAGGCACATTTGTCTTGATGTAAATAAAAAGGGTGACCTGGAGCCAATCCTGCAACTTCCCCACAGGTGAAAGAGTTGACCTGCTGAACACCCAACCCCTGCAGGGGGTCTGGGGGGATTCTCCCCCAGGAGATCTTTTGAAATACTAACATCAAATACACATTCTGGTACTCTTGAGAAGAAAAATAAATAAATCTATTACTCCACGACATATTTAAAAAAATGAATGCCATTTTAGTTTTGTGTTACTTTGTTCTGAAAGCTGAACCTGCTGCTCCTCACAGAGAGAAGAGGGAAGAGGCTGTGAATTACTTTACATTGTGGATAAGGGTGGATAGCCCCCATTGTTCTGTGTGTCAAAATGTAAGACAGCCCACACACCTATCAATCATCAAACCGTGGGGTCTTATTTCATTACGTGTTGATTTCTATCAACACGTAACACGTAATCAGAATACAAAAATCAAGTAGGCTAACTGTATTCAGCTGGCGTTACATTTGAAAAACGAGTAATCTGATTACAGTTACTTTTCGTAAACCTGAAGTGAATACTTATTGGAATTATTGGTAGAAAAGTTTCCTCACAAAATGTAATATTCATCACCGGCAGAACTGTGTGCACACTGCACAGCGCTGCAGCGTGTCTGTGAGCGAGAGAGATAAAATGTGCAAGATAATGTTGATGTAGCATTTCTTTATTGTCGAAATTATGACATTTATAACGGGATCAAATCAAAGTGAATGGCCTGCTGCTGCTGAATGCATGGGGCAAGTGACTGGAACAAGATTTAAAAGTTATTACATCGTTTCAGATAATAATAATAATAATAATAATAATAATAATAATAATAATAATAATGATAATTAATTCTATTTAGGGGCGCCTTTCAAAGCACCCAAGGACACCTTACAATTCATAACATATTCTAAGGAAAGGTTTACAGCAGGAGAATGCAGTCCGGGTGAGGTTATGTGGGGAGCAGATGAGAGGGAGCTGTCCAGAATGACACCAAGATGTTGTGTTTGAGTTCTTGATAAGCCATTAAAACAGTAAAACAAGTGTCTCCTGCTCACCAAAACATACCCATCTGTTATGGAAAAAGAAAGTATTCCAAAAGTATTCTAAAAGTAACCTGAACACGTTACTTTTTTAAGACACGTAACTGTAACTGTATTCGGATTACTTTCAGAGCATGTATTCAGTAATCAGTAACTGATTACATTTACAAAGTAACCCTCCCAACCCTGCCTAGAAGTGATCCTTCGTTAGCGTGAAGAGTCCCCCCCCCCCCCCCGCTGGCCCGCGATAGTGTCTATTGGATACATTTTGGCCCTTGGACAAATGTAGTTGGTGATCCCTGTCGTAGGCTATCCCCTGGAAGGCAAAACGCAGACACTTTCTGTGCTCCGGAGCAATTTCCACATGAAAGTCTTTCAGGTCGATGGTGGTCAACCAATCGCCCGGTTTGCACAAGCCCCATTAACTGTTTTTATAGTTAACATGCAGAATTTTCTGCAGGCAATGTAGCGATTCGGGCTGCTGAGATCTAGAATAGATCTGAATTCCCCTGTCTTCCTGAGAACCAGGAAGTACATGGAATAAAGACCATTTTCTCTGTGCTGAGGGTGCACAACAGACACAGCCTGTTTCTGCACCAGAGCCTGAATCTCTGCTGAGAGGAAACCGATCTCCTCCTGGGAAGACAGATTTCCTCTCGCATGCCCATAAAAGGAGGTGGGACGCTGCAAAACTGGAGTGAATAGCCCCGTTTCAGCGTCCTGTCCATCCACTTTGTTAGTACACAGCTGAGTTTCAATTCCCCATAACATTGTGTTAATGGAAAGCCCTCAGCTGTGGGGCCGTAGCTACGGTGGTACTCTCTGGTGACCCGTTTCGCCGCAAAACTCCCCGTGAAGGGAAGATTTGCCCATGGAGGGTCGACACAGAAAGGGCCGATTATTTACTGAGGTCCTTGAACACACCGCCGCGCGCTCCACCATAATGCTGTTTTTACCACTACGGTAAACAGCATTTAATCGGAGTCTTTATAGGCGCAGTGTGTTCTACTGAGGTCCCTGAACGCACCGCCACGCGCTCTTGTGTGAGTGCGGGCTCCGCCATAATGCAGCCTTTACCACTATGGAAAACTGCATTAATTGGAGTCTTTGCTCTAGGCATAGTGTGTTCTCTGACAGCAATACGCCGGCCATAATGTCCCTGCACCCGCATAGCGCTCTCCTTTAGATAGCACTCCCTGCGGTTCATCCCTCTCATCTGCGCATGCCCACTAGCCATGTAAAACTGACATCCACATAGGGATGGGTATCGTTAAGGTTTTAACGGTACTACTACTTTTATCGATAGCGCTTATCGATCCAGTCCTTTTAACAGTACTTTTATCGGTTCTTTTGGAGAAAAAATAAGGTAAACTAACTAAACAAATTGTGAACAAAACCAACATTGCTTTTTATTTAAATGAAATACATAATATTTCACATCAAAAGAAACAACAATGTTTTAACAAATCGTATTAAATAATCTGATGACAGAACTGTTAACAGAATAGCTGAAACTTTAACAAACTAAATAACTCAGTTACCTCTAATCATTAACCCATGTTTGTATAATGTAGTTAACTCCGTGTGTTGCTGCTAGCATACATAACACCTGACGTGGAAACGTTACTCGTGGACGGGGCTACAGAGCTGCTAGAAAGACAGTGGAACCCGGTGCATTCCTCCGTCTGAATGTGGAGCACTTTTGATAAATGTTTTGACAAATTGCTCGTGTTACCGCCCTTGCATGCTAAACTCTTATTGCACTATTGGTAACGAGCATTGTCCACATCGACACGGCTATAGTTTAACCACACCTCGGAGCGCGTTCTCTCCGCCATCTCCTCCGTGTGTGTGTGTTGCTGCATGTGGCAGCTGCGTATGTGTAAACTGCCCCGCCCCCTCGCACACAGACGGGGGAGAGATCTCTCGACTGGATTGGAAAGATCTAAAATACTAAAAATAATCAGACGCATTTTGCAGTCTTTTTGCATATTAGAAACGGAGTTGGCGACACTTAAACTGCAATGTAATGTGTGTGTAGCAATAATACATACGACATATATCGGGGGCCACAGGTTGTTTATCCTTGACAGTCGCACAGTGGGCACACACTGAGTGTTTTCATATTCAGCAAATGTGTACACGCTAAACTGCAGACCTCAAGAACAAATAATACTTTCATTCACTCACGGCAAAAGTTACTTTACTTACTATAAAAACTCACGGTAAAAAATGCACTCCCTATTCCATTGTCATGAAGGTGGAATCTAACTATATCCAGAATAAGTTTTATTGGATCCAGGCTAGAAACATGTTTATTTCTGCTGTAAAGTTGGGCATTTTAACATGGGGGTCTATGGGAATTGCTCCTTTTTGCATCCATCCCCTGTCGGCCACTAGATGAACTGCAGTTTGTGGCACTTCCTTCTGGGCTTCCCGGCTCTGCACTATGAAGCGCTGATTGGCTGTGGGTGGGCCAGACGTGCATGTGGGTGGGCCCAGGCCCACCCGGGCCCACCCACAGCTACGCCACTGTCTCGGACTCAGTGCTAGGCTATCACCTCTGCTCGCTGAAGAGTAAAGGATGGTGGTCAGGAGGCGAGGCCTCCTTTTATACGGAAGTGAGATGCGCACGCATTCAGGTAGGCCCGCCCCGGGGCCGGCTACGTCCATAGAAATCTCAGTAGGTGAATGCTTGCATGATAAGGTAGTACCCATAGAGTCCAGTAGAGGGTGGAGCCTGTGAGAGATATAACTCTATTGGACATTTTGACATAGATGTAGCTTCTGACATTAAAAATGCTTTCATGGGTGTATAGCAGGACAAATTCAGGGTCCTACTATTCAGCTTCGTCAGAGCAGACATGTCGATATATAATATCAGAAAAAGCCCAGGTGTGATTTATTATGATGTCATATTTTACATTGTGGGTCACTGCAAGGGCCTAATGAGACACTTGTGGTACTCGGCCATCATCTGCTGTTCTGGCTTTGACAGGGCAAATGTCCATCATATTGTATTATTAAGATTTGCAATAAAGAAATAATCAGAAACGAAGGATATTTGAGTTAACGGAACCCTTAAATCAAGTTTCTCACACATGATTTAAACATTAATAAACCTTAAACACTAATATCTCCATTAAAATTAATATACTATATCAAAACAAAACCTAAATATGTATATTGGTCGGTATATAATATCACTGTCGAACCAGGATTAACAACTATTTAGCAACTAATCATTGTCTGTAATGTACTATGTGTATATTTTACCACTAATCTCCATTTCCAGCATTAACATTATCTTCTGTGGATCTGTTTCCTGCTCCTCTCAAGATCACCTGTGTATACAAAAAAATCCAATAATCTACGTTAAATTAATTAATTTACAAAGAGTACTATAAAGGCTAAGGTCTCTTTAATTAAGTTGTCATTTGGGATATGTTTTGATTATTTAGCGATAGTTTGAACCTTGGTGGTATACCAATGAGAAATCACTATAACCACTCAAACAGTAACAGTTGTAACAAACAAGCTATTATCCACATGGTGTCAAATACATAATTTTCATTTAATATTTACACTTAAACTGAAAATAAAACATTTACACATTTTAGTTAGATGTATCCTAGAGAGTAAGGTTTTATTATTTTTAACTAATCACATATTACCTCATGTTATCCAAATTGATGCCCCAGGTGAATAAGGTAATTTTTTTAACTTAAAGGTATCAGCTAGAAATGTCTCCAGTTAATTACTTACAATAAGGCAATTGCTCTTTGTATTACAAGTTTTCTGAAATAGTATGTTTAAATATGCAAATGAGCCATTATCTCATTAAATATGTGCATATTTGAACCGAAATCTGAACTTTGGATAAAGCCAGGTTCCAAATTCTTGTTTCATTTTGTAGTCATATTAGTATCTAAGGCTTTTACAGAAGGGATTTTGGATATCTCTTTTTATCACTCCATAAATCAGAAAATACTGTCAACAGCCCTAACATATCAATTTTCGCCATGTTTTTAGGTATACAATGTTGTATAATTCAGGCTATGAATGATATATGAACAAACCCTTCTGTAAAAGCCTTCATAATATTGATAGGAATATAACTGGAAGGTTTGGTGTATGTAAGTGCTACTGAAGTGGAGATTTGGAACTCAGAGTAGGAGAACAAACTAATTTTGAGAAAACGACATTTAAAGATTGCAGTGAGGAGCTAGCTAAACCCTCCTGTTCTCTGGATGATAGCTTGCGCATCGACGCACTCCGTGAAGGTATTTCATGTTCGGGGTCATTTGTTTTTTGTATAACCTTGCTTCGTGCAAGTGACAATTGTTGTCGTCTTTTCTGTGAACGTTTTTTTCACCGTTCTTTTGCCATTTTGAGATTTAAATTTCTAGCGGAAAGCTAACCAGGAAGTGTTTTAGCAAACCACGTTACGCATCTGAATGAATCATGTTGTCAGAAATGTGCACCAGCCAATGAGATTTCGTTTCTTTTCCCCTTTGTACTTTCACAATTGGTTGCTGATACAAAGGAAATGACCATATTTGGATCCGATGAGATTGTGCAGGCGAGACGGAGCTTTCCAACGATGGCCCAATCCCAAATCACCCCCTCGACCCTACCCCTCCGTGTCGGAGTGAACTCCGTCTGTAGCCACACTCGCAGCTGAATGAAGTTCCCTCCATTAAGGGTTAAGGGTATAAATCATAGAGGTATAAATACAGCGGCAAGCTTTGGGACAAACTCCCCTCTCTCCGGCAGAAACAGGAAATGCCGTAACTGTAACAACTGTTTCAAATCAGCATCTCTTTGACAACAAAATGTAAATTAATAACTCAAATAAAATTCCAAACATCTTTAATTGTGTTTGCTGGAACTACTTGTTAACAGCTTGTTTCCTGACGGACACACACAGCGTTGACTTCGGTCAGGTAGAGACCATGGCCCTTTCTCATTTCTCTAACTCCCCTCCTCGACTCCCCTCCTCGACTCCTATCCTCGATACTTAGTCCCGCCCACAGGAGATGCGAGCGGAGGAGCCGAGGAGGGGAACCGAGGAGAGAGGAGGGGAAGCAGCAGGCGGTTAGAGAAATGAGAACTCCTCTCCTCTGAGCGGTCATTTAAAAGAGACGTCCATTAATGATGACAGGAGGCACAGCAGCCCTCTGTCTGATGGACAGATGTGTTCATGACCACTTATATATTTACTTTTAATTCATTCACAGTGCGGTATAATGAGACAATAACAGGCTACAGATGCGGACACACACACACACACACACACATATATATGTATATATTTATATAAATATATACAATTTCAGAATCAAACAGAGCACTCTCATAATAACGTAACACTATCAGAGACTGGATATATCCCCCCCCCCCCCTCCCCTCTTTGGTCGCAACAATGAGGAAAATAAATTACGGGCCAAAAGTTTTATTTACAAGTATTAAAAGTAAGCAGAGGATACCAAACCAACTGAGACCTGTCTGTCCGCTGCATCTACGCACACACTGTACCACACACACCTACACCACACACACAGCACATACAGTTCCTAAAACAGGCTACAGCCGTTGTGTATTTTATTATGTGAAGCACTAAATGGTTTTAGAAAAATATCGACTCTTTGTAGATATCTACTAAACGAAAGCAAATAAAAAGAGTAGGCCTGTTATACTGAGTGATATATATTATACACACTGCTCTGCTTTCTGCACGGACCTCACAGCTGTTCTCACTGTAAACATTGCGTCGCGATGAAACCAGAATATCCAGGGGATGCATGCAGAGCTGTCATTGGCTGAGATAAGTCCGGCCGCGCGTCACGACTCTTTGAAACATCTCTGTTCCCGGAAATGCATCCACGAAGGAGCCGTGGAGAACCGTGGAGGACCCATCAATGTATCCTCGGTTATAGCTCCTCCAGAGAGCCTCCTCGACGCTTGATCCTCGGTCCTCGAAGTGCATTTAGAGAAATGAGATGTCCTTCAACATGGCGCGCTGAAATTCATTTCCGGGTCACTACCGGAGGACCGAGGAGTCGAGGAGTCGAGGAGGGGGATTTGATGAAATGATAAAGGGCCCATAGAGGTTTCTCAATACTCAAATTTCCCCTCCTCGACTCCTATCCTCGACTCCCCTCCCCGAGACTTGGTGCCGCCCACAGGAGATGCGAGCGGAGGACTGAGGAAGGGAACCGAGGAGAGAGGAGGGGAAGCAGCAGGCGGTTAGAGAAATGAGAACTCCTCTCCTCTGAGTGGTCATTTTTAAGAGACGTCCATTAATGATGACAGAAGGCACAGCAGCCCTCTGTCTGATGGACAGATGTGTTCATGATGACTTGTATATTTACTTTTAATTCATTCACAGTGCGGTATAATGAGACAATAACAGGCTACAGATGCGGACATATACACACACATACTGGCCCCCACAAAAACAAAAAATGTCTCTTTCATACACTCCGCCCCCTGGTATACCCCCGAACTCCGCCAAATGAAATCAAGGAAACGTCAACTTGAACGTCAACACAAGAAAACCACACTAACAGTCCATCTTCAAATCTACAAAGACTATCTCCAGCAGTACAGTAACGCACTCAAAGCAGCCCGGTCTAATTACTACTCACAACTCATTCAGTCTGGCTCCAGCAACCCCAAGCGTCTGTTCTCCACCATCAGCAAACTTCTCAAACCCTGTGACAACGCCACCTCATCCTTCACCACCGAACAGGGCAACTCCTTCCTCTCGTTTTTCCAAACCAAAATCAGCAACATTTACAGCAATCTGACACCCTCATCAGCACCCCCCACCTCCCCTCCTGGCTCCCCCCCTTCACCTCACAGCCCCTGTCCCACTTCTCCCCTGTGACCCCCATGCAACTGTCCGACTTCATGACTGGAATTAACTCCACCTGCACACTTGACCCAATGCCCTCCAAATGTGTTAAAGAGAGCCTCCCTGCCATCTCCCAACTCATCGCCACCATCATTAACTCCTCCCTCAGATCTGGATCAGTTCCCCCCTCTCTCAAACTGGCTGCTGTCACACCCATTCTCAAAAGACCTGGACTCACACCTGACATCATGTCCAACTTCCGGCCCATCTCAAATCTCCCCTTTCTGTCAAAAATACTTGAACGTGTCGTTGCCTCACAACTTAAAGCCCACCTCAGCTCCAATGATCTCTTTGAGCCATTTCAATCCGGTTTCCGATCAAAACACAGCACCGAAACAGCTCTTCTGAAAATCACAAACGACCTCCTCCTCTCCTCTGACTCCGGCAACCTTAACATCCTCATCCTCCTCGACCTCACCGCAGCATTCAACACCATCAACCACGCCATCCTGCTGTCCCTCCTCGAATCATCACTCAACATCACACCGACACTGCACTCTCCTGGCTGAAATCCTACTTCACCGACAGACATCAGTTTATCAACATCAACAACTGCACCTCCTCCACTGCTCCTCTGTCCCAAGGTGTCCCCCAGGGTTCGCTGCTTGGCCCCCTCCTCTTCATCCTCTACATGCTCCCCCTTGGCAAAATAATTAGTCGCCACAACCTTCAATTTCACTGCTACGCCGATGACATCCAACTTTATATCTCAACAAAAACCATCACCCCCACAACACACTCCACTCTCACCAACTGTCTCTCAGAAATAAAAGCATGGATGCAAACAAACTATCTCCAACTGAACAGTGCCAAATCAGACATCATCATCATTGGCCCACCATCCCGTATCAAAGACATCCAGAATTTCAACTTCACCATTGACAGCCACACTCTATCTCCCCCCCCTCACATCCGCAACCACGGAGTCATCTTCAACAGTCAGCTCAAATTCAACCACCACATCAATCACATCACCGCCTTTTTCCACCTTAAAAGCATTGCCCGTCTCCGCCCATCACTCTCCTCCTCTGCTGCTGAAACCCTGATTCATGCATTCATCACTTCACGACTCGACTACTGCAATAGCATCCTCTACGGCATACCTTCCAACCTAATCAATAAACTCCAACATATCCAGAACTCTGCTGCCCGCCTCCTCACCCACACCCGCTCCCGAGACCACATCACTCCCGTCCTCCAGAACGTCCACTGGCTCCTCCTCCGTCAAAGAATCAACTTCAAAGTCCTCCTCATTACTCACAAAGCCCTCAACAATCAGGCCCCCCCCCCCTACCTCACAGACCTGCTGCACCACCACGCCCCTTCCCGCTGCCTCCGCTCATCAGAAGCCAACCTCCTATCCATCCCCACCCGCACCAATCACCGGACCTGGGGGGACAGAGCCTTCTCCGTCGCTGCCCCCTCCCTCTGGAACTCACTCCCCCAACCCATCAGAGACTGCACTGACCTCACCACCTTCAAAAAACTTACAAAAACTCACCTCTTCAATCTGGCTTTTAATGTGTGATTGTTTACTATATATTTATTTGTTGTTCCTTCCTTTTCCCTTCACTATATCTGTAAAGCGTCTTTGAGCACCTGTAAAAGCGCTAACAAATTAAATTTATTATTATTATTATTATTATTATTATTACTCTGTATAATTGTTCTGTAGTTATTGTAGCTAAAACAGCGCTTTTGAGAGATTTTAAATCTCAGATCTGCTCAAAGTTAACCTGTTACACAGGTCTCAGTGGGGTACTCAACCCTGCATTACAATATAGGCAGGGACACTCTGCTGTCGCCCATCAGCTGTAGAGAGTTAACTAATTAGAGGGGCGTGGCCTCACAGCTGTGAGAACTCAGCATTCAGGGGTCCATTTTAGGTAGCTCTTTCCTGGAGAGTCAGCTTCAGCGTCAGACAGCCGAAGACATTGGAGTCCCGAGGGTGGCAAAGGGGAGGCAAATCCTCCAATGATTGAGCTAATTACCGCTGGTGTTTTATTTTATTTTCTTTAGTTTTCTAGCCCCTCATGCTATAATCATGTGTATTTTCTCCATTCCTGTTCACGTGTCTTCTCGCAATCATCGCTGGCCCTGTGTATCTCCTAATCGCTATAACCGGCCTGCTCTCGTCTATCCCACATGCTCCACTGAGATCCAACATCTAGTTTCAGGTGGCCTGTGGAACTGCCAGTCAGCTGTTCCTAAGGCTGACTTCATCTCTGGCTACGCTTCCCTGCAGTCTCTGGATTTCCTTGCTCTCACTGAGACCTGGATTACTCCATTCAACACATCCACCCCAGCAGCTCTCTCCACAGCATATTCCTTCTCCCATACACCCAGACCCACTGGCAGAGGAGGTGGCACTGGTCTCCTGCTCTCTCCCAAATGGAGCTTTTCCCTCTTCAAGCTTCCTAACTTCACTCCTTCCACCTTTGAATTCCATGCCGTCACAGTAACCCATCCTATACAATTAACCATTGTTGTTCTCTACCGTCCACCAGGCGCCTTGGGAGACTTCTTGGAGGAATTAGATAATCTCCTCTCACACATCCCTGAAACTGGCCCTCCCGCTGTACTTCTCGGAGACTTCAACCTCCTGACAGGGAAGATAGACGAACTAACATCTCTGTTAACCGCCTTTGCTTTCTCACTGTCTCCATCCCCACCAACTCATAAAGCTGGCAATGTCCTTGATCTCATATTCTCAAGGAACTGCACTACTTCTAACCTCTCTGTAAACCCGCTCCACACATCCGATCACTTCTTCCTTTCATTCTCTCTACCCCTTTCCAAACATAACAAACTAATCTCTTCTCATCCTGCACCTGTTCGCCGTAACCTCCGTTCCCTCTCCCCCTCTACCTTTGCCTCATCGGTGCTCTCAGCCCTCCCTTCCTCTGACTCGTTCCAACTCCTGCCTCCAAACTCTGCTGCAGAAACTCTCCTCTCTACTCTCTCATCCTCTCTGGACTCTCTCTGTCCTCTCACATCTCGGCAGGCTTGTCAGTCCCCTCCTGCTCCCTGGCTAAATGACGCACTGCGTGCTAATAGAACCGTCCTTAGGGCAGCAGAGCGGAAACGGTGGAAATCCAAACACCGTGACGACCTCCTAACCTATCAGGCTCTTCTCTCCTCTTTCTCTGCTTCCATCTCTCAGGCAAAAAGCAATTTCTTTCAAGATAAGATCCAATCTTCCTATTCCAATCCCAAAAAACTATTTTCCATCTTCTCCACCCTCTTGGACACTCCCAAAGCCCCTTCCCCCTCCTCACTTCTGTCAAGCGACTTTGTTAACCACTTTGAAAAAAAGGTTGATGATATTCGCTCTTCTTTTTCTGACTCACCTTTACTCACTGCTGGGTCACCAGACCCTCCTTTCACCCACACACTAACCTCCTTTTCCCCTCTCTCTCCAAGTGAGGTTCTTACCCTCATTACCTCTGCACGCCCTACCACCTGTCCTCTGGACCCCATCCCTTCAAACCTCCTTCAGACTATCGCTCCTGATATTCTACCGTTTCTCACCCATTTCATCAACACTTCTCTAACTTATGGTCACTTTCCAAACAGTCTTAAGGAGGCAAGAGTAAACCCTCTCCTAAAGAAACCCACTCTCAACCCGTCTGATGTTATAAACTACAGGCCTGTCTCTCTCCTCCCGTTCCTGTCTAAAACACTTGAACGCGCTGTCTTTAAACAACTCTCCTGTTATCTCCATCAGAACAACCTTCTGGATCCGCACCAGTCTGGTTTCAAGGCAGGTCACTCCACAGAAACTGCTCTCATTGCTGTCACTGAGGAATTGCACACTGCTAAAGCAGCATCCCTCTCCTCTGTTATCATCCTGTTGGACCTGTCAGCTGCATTCGACACGGTGAACCATCAGATCCTCCTTCACACTCTCCAAGAACTTGGAGTTTCAGGCTCTGCACTTTCCCTCCTCACCTCATACCTCAAAGACCATACCTACAGGGTAACTTGGAGAGGGTCCGAGTCTGACCCTTGTCAATTAACTACAGGGGTCCCTCAGGGCTCTGTTCTTGGTCCCCTCCTCTTCTCCCTGTACACAAACTCGCTCGGATCAGTCATTAGCCCGCATGGTTTTTTATACCACTGCTACGCTGACGACACCCAATTAATTCTGTCCTTTCCCCGCACAGAGACCCAGGTCGTCGCACGCATCTCTGCTTGTCTAGCTGACATCTCTCAGTGGATGTCTGCTCATCACCTCAAGCTCAACCTTGACAAGACTGAACTGCTTTTCCTTCCGGGAAAAGATTGTCCCACTCTTGACCTGACGATCAACATCGGCACCTCTGTTGTTTCCCCGACTCAGACTGCAAGGAATCTGGGTGTGACCCTAGATAACAACCTGTCCTTCACTGCAAACATCGCTGCTCCAACCCGTTGCTGCAGATACACGCTTTACAACATCAGGAAGATACGTCCCCAGCTGACCCAGAAAGCCACGCAGGTTCTGGTCTAGGCTCTCGTCACCTCACGCCTAGACTACTGCAACTCCCTCCTGGCTGGTCTACCTGCATGTGCCATCCGACCTCTGCAGCTCATCCAGAATGCAGCGGCTCGTCTGGTCTTCAACCTTCCTACATTTTCCCACACCACTCCGCTCCTCCTCTCCCTTCACTGGCTCCCGGTAACTGCTAGAATCCACTTCAAGACAATGGTACTTCCATCCCATGCTGTGAATGGATCTGGCCCTTCCTACATCCAGGACATGGTTAAACTGTACACCCCAGCGCGTGCACTACGCTCTGCATCAGCCAAACGACTCGCTGCAACTTCGCTGCGAGGGGGACCCAAGTTCCCATCAGCAAAAACACGTGGGTTTGCTATCCTGGCTCCAAAATGGTGGAATGAGCTCCCCATTGACATCAGGACAGCAGAAAGCTTACACACCTTCCGGCGCAGACTGAAAACTCATCTCTTTCGACTCCACTTCGAGCGATAGAATTACTAACAATGAACTGCTAACAGAGCACTTATATACTAATAAAGGACTGGCTTATCTATAGCCAGTTGAGTAGCACTTGAAATGTTTGGCTCTATGAAACCTGATGTACTTATATGATTCTGTTTTCTTCAAGGTTGTGTCTTCCTGGTCGATTGTACTTATTGTAAGTCGCTTTGGATAAATGCGTCAGCTAAATACAATGTAATGTAATGTTATGGGAACGAGCATTTTGGGGGGCATGGATAAAGTTGTGCATGCGCTATGAGCGCACATACGAGTACTTCTCAGGCATGCCGGCTAATCTGTGATGTTTCACTCTCTCAAAAGTTGGGCCATTTTATCATCATGCGCCAATGTGGAACTCTCATAGGAATGAATGAGGCCCCGCCTCCCACGCTGTATCCAGTTCTTATTATACATCC
The DNA here is from genome assembly GCA_902827135.1 of Harpagifer antarcticus. NCBI lineage: Eukaryota > Metazoa > Chordata > Actinopteri > Perciformes > Harpagiferidae > Harpagifer > Harpagifer antarcticus. The sequence continues at coordinate 2,678,026 of CADEHL010000417.1, read as the reverse complement.
ATGCTCCACACCGCTCCACACTCGTTGGTTTGGAACAGCACTTAATATGGTGGACCCACTGCGCGATAGCGCAAACGGAGGGGGAGTGTGTAGGGGTAGGGTGTAGGGGGTAATTTGTGCCGATATCTCTGATGACATGGTGCAAACAGCGGTCGTGGTACTTTATGTTACGTTAGAATGCTAACTTTTGGTGAATTTAGGAGAAATATGCAGACGCAAATATACAAACTATAAATAAACACTTAAATGTGTATTTTGTACGTTTTCCTTCCAAAAGCCTGAAAGAAAACATGTTATGGAATCAAAATAGCACAAAATCTCAAAATTGACCAGTGCATGAAAAACGATGTTTTTGCCTGGGGTGTCTCGCCTTAACTATTTGAGGTTATATCCTTCTCTGTCAGTGTTTCTGTAGTGTAGAGTATATTGGTTTTATAAATATTTATAAATACAGAAATGTAGGCTTTCACTGTTTAAACATTTTAAAGTAACTTAATGGAAATACTGAAATTAAGGCCCAATCCCAAACCTTTTTTGGGATTGGGCGTGAACGTGCAAACGGAGGGGTAGGGTGTAGCGGGCGGTTTGGAAATGGGCCACGGACAGTGGTATAACAATGGACTCCAGTGAACACTATTACGGGCACTAGCATGCACAAAAGCACACACACACACACACACACACACACACACACACACACACACACACACACACACACACACACACACACACACACACACACACACACACACACACACACACACACACACAAACACACACACACACACTACAAAGATGTAAAATATTATTTTACCAACAATGTGGAATGTATTGGCTACATATTACACAGATTATGCACAGCTGCAGCAGCTATAACCATAAAATAATAATTAAAATACCACAAACATGATATTGATACATATACAGATTATGCACATGATTTAGCAGATTTAGCGTTTGTAGAGAGAACAAATTCAGAGATACGTTTTTGCGCCATGTTAGTTACTTGTGTTGTTGTGCGTCACGTTAAAAGTAGCCGACTGAGGGTTAGGGTTATACTGTTCCTAACAATAAACCTTTTTTCCACATCTTTTTTATTTTTCTTCCCTGAAGCAAAATAATTTATCATATAGTTTTAAATTATCATTTGAATAATAATATATCATATCAAATATAATCTCAGGCACAATTAAATGAAATAAATATATATAAATTAAAAATAAAATAAATGTGCAGACAGGGGAGCTCCGCTCCGCCTGCCTGCTGCTAGGGGGTGCTGCAGCGCCCTCACCCCCCCTTCCCGCGCCCCTGCCGGTCTCAACGCTGTGTTTGTCCGTCAGGAAACACCCTGTTAACAAGTAGTTCCAGCAAACATCCACTGATAAACTGCGATGTTAACAACCTCATGATAGCCTCTTGTGTTTAGTCTAGAAAAAGGTAAATGTGTGCATTTTATGATAAAGTTGCGTATATTTACAGATTGTTGCAAAAACTAAGAAGCTTATACAAATCAGGTTTAAAACTAAAAGAGCTTTACAGAAGAAGTAACACAATTAAAGATGTTTGGAGTTTTATTTTAGTTATGAATTTTTATTTTTTGTCTAAGAGAAAGAAACCGTTGTTAAATACAGTTATGGCATTTCCTGTTTCTGCCGGAGAGAGGGGAGTTTGTCCCAAAGCTTGCCGCTGTATTTACCCCCTCCATCTGACGGGAGCCTCGTTGAACTGCGAGTGTCACTCCACAGAGTTCACTCCGTCACGGAGGGGTATGGTGTAGGACTTGGTTTGGGATTGGGCCGAACTGTCAGTTGATGTGAAGGAATGATTTGCGGCACTATTGGAAACTGTCGCAAACGTGTGGGAGGCTCTGGGCGCTGTTCGGTACGGAGAGGTAGCCGCCTACACTCACCTGGATATCTATAACTGAGATACAATCCCATACAATATGATGGATTTAAGGACGATAATGCATCTTTTTTGTGATCATCTTGAACGGGTTGCCTTTCGTCTAGAGGACGGTTGTACGACAAGTGTCAGGTCCCTCTGGTGTGCCGAATTGTGACGCGAGGAAGGGCTCGCTTAGCAGCCTAATGGACAGTATCGATGACTTAGCAAACACAAGGACTGATGAATGGCCCTTTATGCAATTTCGACACTTTATTGTCTGCATTCGCCCCGCCTGCTTCTATATTTGATGACTGGAACTGGATATCACTGTTAAGTGTGTCGTAATATCATCATTACTGAGAGACAACAGTATTTACTTCTCTGGACCGAGGAAGTGAAGTTGCGTCAGGTTACCAGAACGTGATCAAGTTGAGACCGGAAGTGAGTTGACCTTGCCTTCACAATAAATGTGCCAAATGTATTTGGTTTGACTTTGATCAACATCGTTTGAGATTGGACAGAGTCTAAACACTTGGACAGAACGACAGGCGGCTCTAATAGCAACATACATCTCCGATGTATTAATACCGTGGTACACTGCAGATTTGATATCTCCATTCGCTTTATTTTGGAAGTTGCAAACGGAAGTCGGCCTTGCCTTCAAACTATTTGACACTAGTAGGAAGTGGGATGTGGCCAGGGTGTATTTATGCTTCTGTTTAAGATATGAAAATCACTCAATTCACGCTGGTTCGGGAGCCCTGTTTCGCAACCGGACACAGCGGGGGGAACGACACTGTTGCTGCCCGTGACTGTGGCTGTTGTCGGTGGTCGAATACGGCAGACACGACCGAAGCTGCTGTGCTGGTTTCGCCTGGACTGGACCATTTCCATGAGGGCTTCTCAAATTCACGCCCTAATAATTTGTGTTCTGGGCTGTATTGTGTGCTTACATAATAACAGCATGTGAATCAATTCAGTCACCTGGTTGATTTTTTATTTTATTTTTTTCTTAGACAAAGACTGTTTCCCCCCATTTTTTTTAAATATTTGTTTGCAAATGTCAACAACCCAGCGTCAAATGATGATGGAGTCCTCTCTAGCCCTTGGAAGACTGGAACTGACCCCCAGCTCAGGCGCTGTTGGGGTCAGCCTGACCCCGCGGCTCTCCGCCGGGCACCCCGGGAAAGAGAAGTCCGGTCAATGGCCACCGGGGCCACAAGGCCAGGCTCACCTGAACGGCTGCGTCCCGCTGTCACATCAGGTGGCGGGTCACAAGTATGGAGTGGATACAGTGGGTAAGTAACATGGACAAGACCTTTCCTATGATTAAAGCTTCTGTCATTAAAATAATAGATCAATTTGTTTACACCTGACTGCCAACTGTTGTGAATTGGACAATATATTGTTTTTAGATTGGGGGGAACATTTAGCCCACAAACAACCCACCAACAGTTTCTTATCTACAACTTTCCTCAGACTGCACCACCCACAGTTTGTTATTGGAAAACCTGTGTGGGAAGATCAGTTAACCTAAACAATGAAAAAGAAGAAATTCACAAAAGGCCTAACTCTACTAATTCTATAGCCTACAATTGCTGTCAGCAAGAGTGAACTAGGAGATGTCATTTAAGGGAGCAGCATGCAAATTGTAATCAGAATCAGGTTTATCGCCAAGTGGTTTTACACTTACAAGGAATTTGCTTTTAGTGTACAGTGGGCATACATAAACACAATGTGAGGAATTCAGTTGTAAAACAGGAACAAATATCAAAATGATGCAAGGCTACATCAAAGGGCTCAGGTTAAACGGGTACAAGTCAGCCACATTACATCAGATGTAATTCATTTCCACAGGTGAACTTCAACAAGGCTGGGACACTGACAATGACTCGTTAATTCCCCCCAATACAAATATTTAAAAAAAAAACGTAAGCCATTTATAATACAAATACATGTTTAAAATAAATATAAATACACCAAATATACAAACAATAAAGTACAACAATAAATATGCAGAACATACAGGAGAAGTGCGAGGTTCACAGTATTTGGTGTCACATGATCTGCGTTAATGTTACATATAGTATCTATTGGGGGGAATTAACGAGTCAGTGTCCCAGCCTTTTTGAAGTTCACCTGTGGAAATGAATTACATTATCTTTCTCACTACTCATCTACCCCAGCTACATCTTAACTTGTAAAGCTCTGCACTAAATATGATCAAACAGAGATACTTTGTGCCTTTGTAGTCACCTTTACTATCTCACACTCCTATAGGCTACGCAGGCATCTGACACTATTAAAGGACCCATTATGTGTTATCAGGCGAGGTGCAGAGCTGAATTGGTTGAGCATGATACTGGAAGTAAAAGAGCCTTTTCAGATATGTGAGTCATAGCTGATCAGTCTTTGGTTGCCAGAATGGCAACCAAAGACTGTATATATAAACTTCCTGGAACACACATGGTAATGATGTGTGTTAATCGTCCTCAGGAGTGTCCTGTAGCCTGCCGTCAGCAGGACCAACCTGTCTGTCCACAAGTTGATCTGGCTGAATTGTACCTGTTTAACCTGAGCCCTTTGATGTAGCCTTGCGTCACAGTTTTCTTTGGAATGACAAACATTGCATTTCCTTTTGGTTCACTGTGTTAAGTTAATGGGCTTTCCAGCAAACCTTTCCTGTTTTGACCTGTATGTTATTAATATGGTGTTTTAACTCCAGTTTCAGTCTAATAATGCTACTAGCAGATCATGATCCATGTTTGTTTAATGTATCTTTGCTCTGGGTTAGTTGGAAATGAGTCGGTGTGAACACAGAGTGGGACAGAACTAGAAGTGTGTAATATTGCATTTTATTTATTTCCTAGTTGATTTTATAATGAAATTAAAAGTGACAGCTAAAGCAGTTTTTGCTGAAATGAAGCAACAAACTGCCATGGAACATGTTGGCACGCAGTAAATGAAATATCAAATGTATAAGCCATTTTAATATGTAATCTGATCAATGCAATAATGCGTGAGTGTTTTTCTGTAGATTATAGCTGTGTTGATTTCTCCGGAATGTCTCATGTCTCATGTCTCATCTGCACGATCCACACGCAAACAGGAGTAGGGAATGCAGTACATCTGACAGTAATGATCTTATCGGAGTCCCTCCTTGGGCTTGCTAGTGAACAATCATTAACACAGGCCGCATGTTGAAACTAACAGCCAGGATAGAGTACATTGTTTTGCAGTCTCTGTAATCGATCAAGCAGTGGATCCTGTTCAGCTTGAACTGACTGAGCATCAGCCTGTTTACTCAGGCCTTCAGCGTGTAGGTTTGTATTTAAATGTGTGTAAGTGATGGGCAGAAAAGTGGAGATTGTCATGGATGGTAGACTGAGGCAGGTTTCATTAGTTCCAATGAAAGCAGGGGCACGCAGTGTTCAACAAGCTATATATAAAAAGGGTTGTGTCAGGAAACACGCCCTTTTACATGCAAATCGTGTGTGTGTGTGTGTGTGTGTGTGTGTGTGATAATGTAGTCACAGGATCTGATGCAACACAGAAAGGTGAAAGTCCGGCTGCCGCTGTGTTACTCAGTGTTCACCTGTCAGCTGCTGCATGCTAACTTAATGGTGAAGGCAGGACTTTTAAACTATAAATCTGAAAGCTACAAACGACTGAATCGTTGCCACTCAGTTCTGTTTTAAAATATCTCACAAGAATGGCAAAATAAGGTGAACCAATATGAGTGCTTTCATAATAAGGCTGCTGACATTACAACCATTATTGTGTTCTCTGATCCACCTGGGTGGCAAAGTCACTATAATGCTGCAGGAAGGACATCTTTGTGTGGGTTGAACCTGGAAGTTAGCATCATACTGGTCATCCCGAAAAAATATCTAATATGATTTTGGATTATTGCAAAAACTGGGCTAACATACGTTTATGAAACTCACACCGTTTGTCCAGAAAGTGAAAAGCACTTGTTTTTGAAGCTTAAATGCCTCGATTGCTTGACTGACTATTTCAAAGAAAAACATGAGTCAGTTCTAATGCAGTTTTACTCAGGCCATCTGTTCATTACTGATTACTGCAATTAGTAATTGAATACAACACAACTTTTCTAAACTTATCCTCATTCTCATATAAGAAGCCGTTATATTGCAGTGTTCAATTCATGGCTGGATCTCATATAATAGCTTGTGGTGTGGCCTGTACAAACACATGTTATGTTTACACTTGGGTCTTATTGGCAGTATTCATCTGGACGGTCAGATTCCCTCCTCGCTTAATGTACAGTTAAAACACTACTTATTCAGTCATTTGACTCTTTGCAACTATTCTAGAATGTCCATGCCTTACATCCCTATATTAGAGCTATATATACTGTTACTTCATACTGAATGATGTGGAAGTAAGTTGAAGTGTGAATTGCTTTAGTTGTTAGTGAATTACATTTTGATGTATTCTTTTGAAAGTGTGACTGACCCAAGTCCTTGCTGTTGAAAAGCTGTATCCTGATGTTGGACTGTTAATCAGGCCTGACCTGGCAGAACACTTGAAGCTTGCTCATCACCCGAGAACTCCTCACAGCTGTAGACCTCAGTGCAATGTGTTGTCTGATAAACCATCATATTCATGTATCTGTCAGTCAGCTCGCTTCCCTGGTTGTGATGAATGAATACAACAGATCAGCCAACATGGTAACTCTAAACATGTTTCTCTGCAGCTCTCCTACATATGAACAGAGGTAGAAAGCCCTCTCTTAATGAAAGCAAGATCATGACACTTCCATCCTAATCAAGCTGCAACCTAGGAGTCTAAAAATGGATTCCTTAAACCCTCATTATTTCTAATGGCCAGCAGGGAGCGACTTCACTTGTAGCTAAAATAGGTTTGATTGTATAGAAGTGTATGAGAAAAGGACCCTACTTGGCAGTTGATTAACTACATGGGTTAACATTGTACAAATCCGTTTATAGTCTCAATTGCTATTTAGAGTCTTGACTTCATTATGTGTGTCAGCAGGTAGTGTAAACTAAAGGGTAATGATGGCACGAGAGGTTCTCTTTGAACGCTCATGCATACAACATGTCATTGGTTATCTCTTCTAGAGATAAGTCCCTTATGCTGCTCTCTCTATTTCTTTGAAATGTTCCTCTCAGTTAGACATTTCCTAATGAATACAATCACCCCCATATTGACGGATTCTACTGTTTGTGTCCATGTTCTCAAACTGTCTACATAGTGCTCCCCCTGTCTCTCTTGACTTTACTGTCTATGTTGTGTTTGATAGATGACAGTAGGTTGTCTGATTCACTGTGTAACATTAACCTCACACACAGTGAGAACCCAGTGAACTGTTAGTGTTTACTGAATAAAGTGCTGACCACATTACCAATGTGTACACATGATACCAATGATACAGTCTGCTGAACAGGGGCTGAGAACGGATGACTAACTCCTCATTTCATTAACTGTTACTTATTATTTGACCGTTGAAGCACTGTACTTTAAGTTGATCAACTTTGTTTTAATTATCAGTGGCGTCTTTGTATTTGTTGCAGGGATTTTGCAGCACCCAGATGGGACGGTCCTGAAGCAGCTCCAGCCCCCACCCAGAGGGCCCAGAGAGATGCAGTTTTACAGCATGGTAACACTGATGCATTCAATACTACTCCCACACAGTCACATGCAAAACAATATCATCACCTGCAAAATATACTTAAGGCTCACATGTAGCTTCATTATTTCTTTAGAGCATGAGCTGTCATCGTATTGGAAAGAACGGGTGAAAATCAATGTCGTCTGCAAAATGTATTGATTTTGAACCATCTAATGTTAAAGGTTTGTTTGATGACTAAGCAGTTCAGAACAGGTTGATACTGCAATGTATTGTTCATCATCACTTTTTGTATTGCGTAATATCATTCTTTGACATTGTTACCCCACTTCAAGCCGTCATGAAATATTTTTTAAATTATTATTTTATATAGACAATATTATTTTGCAAAACAAAATTAAGCACAAAGACCAGATGCACCATGATTAATGTTTAAAGGAAATACTCAAAAAACAGGTGTCTGTAGGTGGTTACATGTTTGTTAGATCTCTTTCAGCTTTAATTGAATATTTATTCAAATCAAATTGTTTTGTATTTTCTATTAAATTGGTAGGAAGAGCTTTCAGCCTTTACATACAGCTGCAATACAGTTTGAATGATAGCCACTTAAATACATGTTTAACATCACTTTCCGTACACAGTGGCTGCTGGAGAATTGTACGGTCTTAATGCTCAGTAAAGATATCAGACATTCCATAGGGGACTATGTCATTCTCTGTGACAGGTGTGTGTGCTGCTCAGTATTTGCTTTAGAGCTTAGCATCTCTGTCAGCCTCAGCAACTCTCAAACAAACTGAGTGAGTCATCTTATCACGTCCGCCTTCATCCAACCAGCCCCACTAATCCCAACACACACATCTCAACCCACCCGACTCTAGGTGAAGTAACTATAACAGGACAAGCTGCTGAGAAATGTTTGCAGAATTTTTCCCATTTTCATCTTACAAATTCAGATTGTGCTTTCTGACCAAAGACCCCTCTGTCATTAGTTCAGTGATTCCATGAATTGAAGTGTATCCATGTTTTATGTCTGTCAGAGAAAGGGCACCTTGGACTTCAAATTGGGATATTTTCCAGTATTTTCTTATTTCCCAGATTCCTTTCAGAATATCTGTTAATAGGCTGAACTAACATTGGGGAATCCAAAAAGTAACCAGAGTAAAGCATAATGAAGAGAATGGTTAGTTGCAGCCAGTGTTCTCTTGTATTCACCAGACTCTGACCGGGAAAATCTGTTGGAATCTGACATTTATTAATATAGTGTCTAGTAGGGCTGCACGATATTGAAAAAAACTGACATTGCGGTTTTTTGTTCCCCTGCGATATATATTGCGTTTTAACCTGTTAAGCCCCAAGGTCCCGGTGGGTACTTTACTTTTTTTTTCACGACACTGTGTCTCAGGGGATCTTAATATTTAAGAACCTATTAATGTGTTATACCAGATTAACGGAAATAATCTCAGCTAACAGACGATACAAACCATTTTTACCAAAACAAAACACAAATCTCATAAGAAGCATCTAAATGACCCCTGAGCGAAAAATGCTAACGCACTTTGGCACAGAACTCAAGATAAAAGTACCCTTATTACTTATCGTAGCTGCACATACAAGATATCCGATTAAAGCTGAGGTTCCACAGATTATTTAGGTATATAGTATCATTACTGAGTCATCCGAACTCGCGACAGGGGAAGCAAACACAGACATCACAACACGTACCTTTACGGCTAGGGGAGATCGTCTCACTGTAGCTGTCAATCTGATCAAAAGACGTGTTCAATGGCATTAAAACGAGAAAAAACGTGGCTGAATCGGTTAATCCATAGGTTTTTAACGTCTCTGTGTAAAACAATTATTTCATTTATAATCCATTATTCCATTTTTATGTAAAAAGTTAGCTGCTAATGGTAGCCACCAGAGTGGCTGCTGCTTCCGGTCTTGGCTATGCGGCAGTCTAACACAGGGGTTCCCAACCCCCAGGTGTTACGGCTGGACCGCGAAATAGCTGTGAGTTTATCGTAATATTTGCAGAATTATATAAAAATATTTTATCATAATATTTTTTTCAAAAAGTGTTTAATGTTCGCACCTATACCAGTCATATTATTTCATCCTAGTTAATCTTTCACCAGATAACCGTTGAAAATGGCTTTTATGATGTTCCGAGGGATTCGGCGGCTCAGCCTGGTCTCAGCCTCTTGTGCGCACGAGAAAGTTACCGGTGCGCCAAGTAGGAAGAGGAGCGCACAGGAGACAACCGTTTAATTGCAGACTGTTATGTGTATGTGGGGAAATGGCAGTGCATACATTATTTGAGATATATTTCAAACTCGGACTTCATTTTAAGTCCTGGCCGGACATGTCGGCCAGGGGTGTAGAGCTATATGTTTATTTTATTAGCTTTTCTTTTTAATGACTGATTTTAAATGCCATTTTCTTAATGTCTTTCATTTTTTGTAAAGCACTTTGAATTGCCTTGTGTTGAAAAGTGCTATATAAATAAACTTGCCTTGCCTTTGTTTAGGCAAGGCAAGGCAAGGCAAGGCAAGTTTATTTATATAGCACTTTTCAACACAAGGCAATTCAAAGTGCTTTACAAAAAATGAAAGACATTAAGAAAATGGCATTTAAAATCAGTCATTAAAAAGAAAAGCTAATAAAATAAACATTAAAAGAAGAAATACATGGTTAAACATTAAAAGAAAAAATACATGGAGAAAAGTTACAGTGCAGTCTAAGATATGAATAGTTCAATTAAAAGCAGCGACAAAAAGAAAAGTCTTCAGCCTGGATTTAAAAGTAGTCAGAGTTGCAGCGGACCTGCAGGTTTCTGGGAGTTTGTTCCAGATATTTGGAGCATAATAACTGAACGCTGCTTTACCATGTTTAGTTCTGACTCTGGGGACAGAAAGCTGACCAGTCCCTGAAGACCTGAGAGATCTGGATGGTTCATAATTTAGCAGTAGATCAGAAATGTATTTTGGGCCTAAACCATTCAAAGCTTTATAAACCAGCAGCAGTATTTTGAAATGTATTCTTTGACACACAGGAAGCCAGTGTAAAGACTTCAGAACAGGAGTGATGTGATCCACTTTCTTAGTGTTAGTGAGGACTCGAGCAGCGGCGTTCTGAATCAGCTGCAGCTTCCTAATAGATTTTTTAGCACCGGATTGGCAAAACAGGAGAGTAAACCATTCTGCCTTGATCTATGAATTCATGTCCGGGACTCTCACAGTATCTGCTGCCCGCAGCTGTTTTATAGAAGGAAAACCTCCTTCACTTCATGAAATGGCGGCAGCATCAGGTGGCAGCGGGACGTGTAACTCCGCCTCTGAGAAGTACAGCACCAGCGCGCTGAGAGCTGTGCCTTTTTACGCACCGCCTTCGCTGTGTTTACCTTCATCAGAACAGTTTAAGAGTGACTGCAGGCTGCTACGTGTTAACCACACACACCTCTACACACATCTCTACACACATCGAACTGCCCGATTACTCCCCCTTTTATTAGTTTTATGAAGGAGATGTCCAGTCACCAAGGTGCATGATGTGTGTGTGTGTGTGTGTGCGCTCTGCTCAGCCCGACACCGGCATTTGTTTTCAAATGACCATGAACAGTAATGTACACACATCTGGCTAACTCCATAGGTAGCCTATATGCGGGTGTTCCCAAAATAAATTAGTTTAATCTTAATCTCGATGTAGTGCTAAATGCTGTCGGACGTGCACCGGAACGAACGTCACTATCATAATATCTTCTGAAAACAAATGCCAGTGACACACACACACACACACACGCACACGCACACACACACACCCCTCCTTCATAATGCACCTTCTCCTCGTTTTCCCATCACTGGATTATCCGTAAATCATACAAACAAAACCAAAACGTTGATTTATCTGTTTTCCCGTTTTGGTTTAAAAACTGAATAACGTCCGTTTTTTGGTTTTCCGTTTTTCCGAAAAACCAAAACATGACACCGGTTCTTTTTTAAACGTTGTTAATATGTTTTGGATGCATATTGTTCTAGTATTTGTTCAGGCTGTTACATACAATTAGCCTCTGTTGCTAAGTTGAATAAATATTAAAATCAGTTAAAATTGACAACCGGTCCGCGATTTTTTTTTTATGTATCTGCCAGTCCTTGGCACAATAGAGAGGCGAAGTCCCTCCCCTTCCGAGAGCCTCCATGGGACCCCGGAAGCGGGAAAATATACATTGAAGTCAATGGAGAGAGAAAGGTTATCTTTTGATCCCGTCTGAATTGTGCCACGAATGACACATATGATGTTTGTCAATTTAAAAGAACATTTTGAAAGTCAAAAAAATAAAAATGTGTCGTAAAACTGTGAAGTTACACATTTGTTTGTGTGAAACCGCTCAGTGAACTACAGGTCTCTGGTCTCGCACAATACGCGTCACCATCACAAAGACGGCCGTCACGTTAGCAAATTTCACCTGTTTCTTTCAGAATGAGGCGAAAAGTATAAAACGAGGTGAACATCACTACACGTCTGGGCATGTTGAGAGCTGTATATACACGAAAGGGGAGTTCGTCGGTTCTGTAAGAGCAGCGGGACCGGCTTTACAAGGTTTCGGTGAGTAATATGAGTGCAATGTGTAACGTTAATGTCAGCTAGCTAACATTAGCTAACAAGGTACACTAACGTGTTTTGTTTTAGTAACTAGTTTTCTCCTTAAGAACTTCGTGGTCTCTGTGTGTGCTGTGGATAACATTAGTGTTCACAAGAACAAGGTACACTCCCGTGTCTTGTTTTAGTTGCTCTTCAGATTGAAGCGGACAGTTTTATATCGACTATACTGTCTGTGTGATCTCCTTTTACATCTCGTTGTGTCATTTGAGTTTATTTGCTGTGTGTAGATTCAAGGGTTTGGTTATCTAGGCCCAGCTGTGTGTGACTCCCTCTGGTGCACTGGTATGTGTGTTCCTAATGTAGAGAGCATTGATTCATTAATAAACTACACACCGAGTCTAGATCCTGACCAAATCCTTTTTTATTGTTGATCAAATGTTTTTCAAAAATGTATACACATTTAGAAAAATACAATGTACAATCACAACTAATACAACAATCAGACAAGAGGACAAAACTATGGAAAAATAAACCCTCCCCCCCCCCCAGATGCGGACCATCCTTGTATTATTGCTCATTCAATCTATTATAGCATGCTAATAAATGGTACTTACTTTATTTTTACAGATCTGCATGGGAGAGGATGGCGCGATGCAGAGCGCTGTCTGTGATTGTGCACGGGGGATGTACAAATGCAGCCACGCTGCAGCATTGGCAATATTTGCCAAGTGGCAGATCAGCTCCACAGATGTTGAGTGCTAGTGGAGGAAGCCTGGCACTTCCAAAGTAGTCCAGCCGGTGTCTCAACTTTACCAACAGCGAGAGGAGACATACAACCCACTGGCCAGAGACATCGCTAACTGTCAACTGGGGGGTTGTAAACGAGGCCGAAGGGGTGAAGGCCTTTGTGCAGGCCTATCAAGTGACAGTGTTCGAAACTGGTCTCTTTGTGAGTGAGTCGGTGTTTTGGGAGCATCACCCGATGGACTTGTGCAGCCATCTGCCCTGCTGGAGGTGAAGTGTCCACACAGCCAGAGGAACATGACCATCGTGGAGGCAGTCCAGTTACCATCCTTCTGTCTCCGTGAGGAGGGTGGGTCTTATATTCTCAAGGAGAATCACCCATACTGGCACCAGGTCCAAGGGCAGCTGCACATCACAGACCGGAGTCTCTGCTACTTTGTTGTGTGGACCACGAAAGAGGCGATCATCATCCCCATCCCCAAAGACCCTGCATGGCATGGAAATCTCCTCCTCCAGCATATGCTCCCTGTGTTGGCCAGTAGAGAGGAGGACATTTAAATAAACATACTCTTAACACCCTCGGACTCTGCGTTGTGTTTCCTATGTGTGATGGGGTGTGATGCCGAGGGGAGGAAAACAGGACACAGCAGATTGTGGTGGAGATGCTGAGCAGTTATTTAATTGTTGCATGTAATTATTAGTATACTGCGTGCTTCTTAGTTATTCCATCTTTTGCTGTAACATGGATCTGTATGTAACTCTATATTTACCTGTCATCTACCACACTTCCTTCTACATCATACACCATCATTATACATGATGGTGTATATAAGATATATATATTTGTATACATATCTGTAAATTGTATAATTTTATTTAAACGTCTTTTTGATCTCTCTGTCTATAAACACAAACTGAGTAAGATTGACAATAAAGTTGACTTTGAAAAATATATATATTCTTTATGAAAATAGTTGCCTGTTGGAGAAATGAATCCAAATGAAACGTTGGACTGAACTACAGCTACGCCTTTAAATCTCTACGGACTGTTTTTCAGTGGGATGGCAAGTTCCTATCTTTAAACATTTATTAGTTTTTTCTCAGAACAGATTTGATTTTCTGAAGTTAATTTAACTTTGCCGACCATGTAAGGTCATTATTAAAAGGTACAATCAATTTGTTTAGGGTTGACTAAAATAATGAAAAACATTCATTTGGATAATTTACTGACAGAATAAGAAACTCAATGATGCTCTACTCACCTGTTCCCTTTTTATAAAGTGAAACAGTTGAAACGATAGATTTTAGTAAACTTAAAAACAACCTTCTCCAAAAGCTATCAAGGAATATACCGAATACTTGTTTTAGAACTTTATTACATATTTTTATATAAATAGTTTGAATGATCCATAATTGACAGAAGCGTGTGTTTACACTGACCTGTTACTCATATATTAATGTCTTTGTAACTTCAGTAAACCACTACCTCACTAATTTCTTTCATTCATCACGGTTCAGTAAACTAAGTGATGCATGAACCAGTTTAATCATTATAATAGCGTAGGATTGCAACTCTTTGAAACTGTAGGTGGCTCTTAAAAGAGCCGTTGTGTTTGGGTGTGCTGGTCTCAGGTCAGTCTAAGCCCTCTCTCAGCTGGATGTCCTTGGGCATGATGGTGACCCTCTTTGCTTGGTTCATCTTACTGGGGGGGGGCAGCTACATGGATGTCGGTGCAGTCCACAGTCATTTTGCAGTTGAAGGCAGAATGATTTTATGATTGACTCAGAATGAAGCACAACTTCATGTCATACAATACATTGACTTTATTTGTAATTGTGTAAAAACATATAAGCATTGATTATCAAGCAGGACCTGCAGGAACAGAGCACGGTGATGGATGGAGCTGGGAAGAGAGAAGAAGAAAACAGATCAACTTTATTATCAGATATTAAAAATTCAATTTTCAAAACAAGTTGCAGCTCCTACAGTTTTCTAGTGTGTAAAGATGACTTCACATGACCTATGCAAAATATCACACTCAATACATGTGTGTCTCTGGGGGGTGCATTGTGCCTTTGATGTATATAAATAATATACCATAACCAAATACTATTACGTACAGTGGAAATCAGGTTGCCAGAGCAGGTCAGTCCAGTGTGCATGTTCCTCAGGGTCTCAGCAGTTACAGGTGAGGTGAAGAAAATAAAAGAGAAAAAGGTCAGTAACAACACTTTAAAGTAACAACACTTTATATTATATTATAATAATTATCTCTCAGTAATCACTCAACTACTGTCTTTCCAACAAACAGATTGACTCATCCTCACTGTCATCATAATGAAACACGTCCAGAAGAATGTCGTGCAGAGCTGCCTGCCTTCGACTCTCCCTGAACTGCCTGATCTTTTAATGTTCAATGTTAACCATTTGTGCAGATAGCATTAAGTAGAAAAGATCACGATGCTAATGTGGCGTTAGCCTACCTCCCGCCCCCTTAGCACCTGGTGGAGGGGGCGATAGGCTACTCTTCAAATGTTTCACAAAATACTTACCATCATGACTACCCTTACTGTTTAACATGTTGGTTTACTTCATGTTAAGGCTAATACAAATGACAACGCTAAGTAATGTGATGCTAACTAACGTGCTCGCTACTAGCTAGGTAGCTAACTTGACTATGGTTCATGCAAAACATGTGTATTACCTGATATGTTTGGTCCAGCGACTCCTGGTCCTTTCATCAGACGGGAAGCGATAGAACGAGCAAGTGGTATGATCACTTTGTGATTACAACCTGGTTCAAAGCACACAGGCATCTTGTGAAAGTGAATTTATTGGAGCAATCTCTTATATTTATTGGAGGGAATAAACCAGTTTCTTCTTCTTCTTCTTTGCTTTAATTGCGAGTCGCTACCAGTCTTGGAGCATTATGGCCTATGACATCACTTACGCGACCCAGAATGGGATTTGGGATTTGTAGTCTTTGTAGTCGCGTATTTTTCATAGTCTTATATTTCAGCAGTTTTACGACAAAATGTGACTTTTTTTACATGGAAATGATTGTTTAAGATTGACAAACATCATATGTGTAGTTCGTGGCACAATTCAAACGGGATCAAAAGATACGTTTTCTCTCTCCATTGAATTCAATGTATTATTTTTCGCTTCCGGGGTCCCATGGGCCGGAAGTAGATGGGCGTGACTTCGCCTCTCTATAAAGGTTGGGAACCCCTGGTCGAACACACACATTACCAAATAAGGAGTGAGAGTGACACGTAGCCCAAACCGGAAGCTGCATACACTCTGGTGGCTACCATTAGCAGCTAACTTTTGTGCTCCGATTTTTACATACAAATGGAATAATGGATTATAAACAATTGCTTCAAAGCCACAGATACATTATTAACCTATGGATCAACCGATTCAGCCGCGTTTTTTCTCGTTTTAATGCCATTGAACACGTCTTTTGATCAGATTGACAGCTACGGTGAGACGATCTCCCGTAAAAGCTCCGTAAAGGTACGGGTTGTGATGTCTGTGTTTGCTTCCCCTGTCGGGAGATCGGATTGCTTAGATACTATACTTAAATAATCTGTGGAGTCTCAGCTTTAATCGGATATATTGTATGTGCAGTTTCGATAAGTAATAAGGGTATCTTTATTTTGAATTCTGTGCTAAAGTGCGTTAGCATTTTTTAAAAAAATGAATAAAACCGCACGTCCCTGCGGTGTGAATATCGCGCATGCGCATATCGCGGTTATCGCCATGACACGGTATATCGTTCAGCCCTAGTGTCTAGTTAAAACGTCTGCTGTATAGATGAGTCAGCATGAGATCCTTTCACTGACGCCACAAGCATGCAACAAGATACCATCACTGTGATGACAGCGTTATGGAAGCTTGGATTTCTCAACGGCCTGTGAAGTCCTCAGAAGTGCCAGACTTGCTGTCCGCTCGTCTCTAGGGTGCCGGCAGAGAGAGGATTCTCTGCAAAAGCAACCCTAATTCAATTATGATCAGCCAGACAGCCCTACCTGGTTTGTTTTGTTTGTTTACAAAGGGTTTTTTATTCAGTATATTTTATATTAAAAACAAAATGAAGGCTTCAAACTGGGTTACGGCATTATTGTGAATAGCCTTCCTATCAATTGTTTCTAAATTCAATTATACATAGATAATATTCGACCAGAATGTCTCCCCCAATGGCCAGGACTTTAACATCTTTCCAGACAAACTGACTGGCACCAATTTTTTCAGAACAGAAATGATGGCGACAGATATATAGTTTGCTATCCATCTGTATGTACTGTATAGTATGAAGGTGGTAATGTGTGTGTGTGTGTGTGTGTGTGTGTGTGTGTGTGTGTGTGTGTGTGTGTGTGTGTGTCCTAGGTGTATGCAGAGGACTGCTGTGATCCATGCCTTCTGGAGCTCCAGAGCCATCTTCCTAAGTACTACGGCACCTGGTCCTCTCCTGACAGCCCCAACGGTGAGACTCAGAGATGGAGATGTGGAGAAACCTGTTAACCTGCAGTCCATTTCAGGGGAAAACTTCTTTCTTACCATTCACATGAGCCATATGGGTTTGTTTATAAAAGAAATAAAAAGCCAACATCAGTCTCCTATAAAAACACTATCGATAACTCCTCATCACTACTCTTCTACACAACCATATCAACATCTGCAAAGTATACCTTGGGCTCGTTCTTTATACGTCTTTATAAATATCAGAACATGAGCTGTCAACATTTTAAAGAAACCGTGGGAAATGAAGTTCTGTGTGAACATTTATTTTCTTAACCAACAAATGGACTCGGCAGCTCAGTACAGGTTGATGATGCATTCTCTGTTCAGCATGACTTTACATATTAATGCTTAACTTGTAATAACATCACCCCCCCGCCTCAGACCTGTACCTGAAGCTGGAGGACGTGACGCGGCGCTTTGTGAAGCCGTGCATCATGGACGTGAAGCTGGGCCAGAGGAGCTACGACCCGTTCGCCTCGCAGGAGAAACGGGAGCAGCAGATCAGGAAGTACCCGCTGATGGAGGAGATCGGCTTCCTGGTGCTCGGCATGAGGGTGAGCGCACGTTGAGCCTCAATAACCCCCCAGAGGGGCTAGGTTTTTAGTTAGGCTTACAGCAGGATTACTGTAAACATTTCAAGAGGGCTTTCTGCTCTGAAGAAATGTTGACTTTAGTTAAATGTAATATGTCAACAGATTTACGTTTAATAAGAAAACAGATCAGGTTCAACAGAATCAGAATCAGGTTTATTGCCAGGTACATTTACACATACAAGGAATGTGCTTTGGTAACGGGTGGTGCCAACATAATAACTTAAGAAAATAAGTTGCAAAAGTAGGTTTAAAAAAAAAAAAAGAATACTGAACACAAGTATTTACTAGGGATGTAACGATACCAAAAACTCACGGTACGATAATATCGCGATAACAAGTCCACGGTACGGTATTTATCGCGATATTGAATAATAAAGGAAAAAAAAAAAATTCAATTTTATTTTTTTCAATAACATTTTTTTACTCGGAAGATGTTTCTTTATTACATAATAAATCTGATTTGTACAGCATTTTAGTAGGATAGCAGTATTTTAAAGTGTCAAAAACAAAGTGACAGTAACAGACTGGAACAAGAAAACCAGTGTTTTTGTACCTATAGTACTACCAAACAAAGTAGGCATTTTCTTTGTGCCACTGCATCTCACAAACCGTACTTTGCCGTACAGATCAATACATGTCTGGGAGGTTTTGCTTTACGCTGTGTGCGCTCCCGCGAGGTGCATGCACACACGGCATAACACCGCCCCCCCCCGTTGACAGTTCACCACTTTGGTTCACTTTTGGTTCACATGTGCTCTCTCTCTCTGTTCAGACCCGACGGGTAATAAGGGATTATGACGAATATTTTACGATCCTGTCTGTCAAAATGACGGACAGCGAAAAAGTCTAACGCCACCTCAGTGGGACGGAGAGATATGCTTTGGCCATGGGTGACAGCAGTGCGTCAAACTGTGCATTTTCTCTCCACCACTTCAAAAACAATACCGTTTTTGCCAAGAAGGTGAAGCTATTGACAGAGATATAAATATACTGTTGGTACTTGTCAATGTCTCTAGGTATGTACATGTAGCCCTGTAAATACGATGTCCTTTTGTGTTCTGTTGTTTTAGGTTCATGTTGTAACCTACTTGCTGCCATGTTGGACAGGTCTCTCTTGAAAAAGAGATCGATGATCTCAATGGGACCACCTGGTTAAATAAAGGTTTAAAACAAAAAAAAGTGTTTAAAAAAAAATATATTTAAAAAAAAAAATAATTAAAAAAAGAAATCGCGGTAGATTTTCTCAGTCTCACGACGGTATTGGGACGTTTATTTACCGCGATATTCGGTATATCGTTGCAAAAATGTCATGTGCATACTATTATTGCATTTAACAAACCTAATACAGTTACGTGACATTTGTTGACATAATACATTTAATTCAAGTTAACAGTTCAGTTTTCTCAGCGTATGAAGTGTGCCCAGATCAATTGGTGCTGCAGTTTCTATAAAGGCGATTTAGAAGAGCCAAGACATGCTGAGCTTAAAGGGCCAAGCAGGAGTCGAGTCTCTAAGAAACATTTCAAAGTATATGCGGAGTCCTGGTTTGCTGTCATTATGGTCCTGCTAGGTTCTCCGTCCTCTCCTCGCACGCACACAAACACACATGTAAATATCTGTTGTTGATCTGAGCTGTTTGTTGACTCAGGGTGATGAGCAGCATCATTTATTTTTCCATATGAGTGAAAAAGATATATATCAGGAGAGAAACAGAAATTCTTATCTGTTTGGAAGGAAGAGAGTCATAGCGAAACCGTTATCGCTCTGATCAGTTTCCATTGCAACGTTCATCAGTATCATCATCAGTAAATATCCTGCTTTGGGTTTGTTCTGCCTGCAAACAAAAAACACCCAACTGTTTCTGTGTAGAGTAAGAATGTCTCTGAAGTTATTGCTATGTTTACAGTGATTTCAAACACTGGACATGGTTTGAAACCTGACTGATACCACACAGTTTTATACTGCATTTTCAATCCTGAAGACAGAATGATACTTTTGAATACTTTGATCAGCTGAGTATAAACACACTTTCTGACATTTCATTAAATATAGCAACACCATCCTCTCATAGGCAACATTTGTGTTATTTGTTATAGTCATTTAATTCATTTTGTGGAGATAAAGACCTGAACCTCATCTTAGATCTGTGCTCACTTCCACCAAGTTCTGGAGCTGAACTGTAACAGTCTTGTTCCTACAAATTAAAAGTGAAACTCATCAAATCCAGCAAAACACAATTGTGTAATTCATTAAACACAGGAGTTGTTACAGCTTTAAATGCTCTGGGGCTGCACGGTGTAGACAAACGACTTACTTGCGATCATTTTGACTGATATTACAATTAAGATATACTTAGTAAAAATAAGAAGGAATGATCATTTTTAAAACATTACTATTAATGTAAGATATAACATTTGGAATGATTTTTTTCTGATATCTTCGCCTTTACCAAAATGTGTGTGTTGGGTAGAATTCTTAACAGTGTGATTTTGATATTGCACTACTCCATATTAGCATTTAGAGTGACATGTTTTCTATGCACAGTAGTTGATGTTGGCTGATTTCAACACGTCTTAGAGAGGTTTATAAGAGCGGTGTAACTGGTAGTGCATTGCAGCATCACTTATTCTCTGTTGGATGAAGACTCCACTCCTGAGGCTGACAATACACAATCTCCTCGTCTTGACCTTTAGGGCTTCACATCTATTTTCATTTAATAGGCTGACAAATCTGCTGAGACACTTCTGCATGAAGAGGTCAACACTCCAGAAACACTCGCAGTATAAAGAAGAACACTTTTAGTATTAAGAAGAAAATGTTTTTAGTATGAGGAACAATTACAATCTTCTTGTACATTTGGTAATTTATTCTCAGAAAATCTCAGTTTTTCCCTTTCCTTTTCAATAGTACCCACCGAGGCTGTCTCCATCACTTTGTATTGTTATTAACATGCATTCATAGCATTCTAATCTGATGGTTAAAAAAAGGAAAATAAGTGATATTAAGGCCTCGGCCACACGAGGACGAAAACGGTCGTTTGCGTTACTGTTTAGTGTCATATAGACCGTTCGGCCACACGAGGACGACCGAATACGGCACTAAACGACTACGGTAACGATAACGGGTCTCAAGGTGGATAGAACGGCATACGCAACGCTCTGGGGGGTCCAACGGCTCCGTGTGTACGGAGACACCTCTCAAACTACCTAAACTAGTTATAAATATGTTTATTTTTACTGTCGGCCGGGTCACTCATTACTGGATCAGCTGCTGCATGAGACAGACACTGACGCTGTCAGAAGAGAGGGAGGAACAAGAGAGGCTCCGTGTATTTTATTATTATATTATATAGAGTCGTTATTCATTTGTTTTAAAGCTCAATAAATAACAAAGAAGACCTTTGACCGGTACTTATATCATTTTGTCCGGAAGATTTAAACTTTAATACACGTTGACTGGCGACAGTGGCGGTTCTAGACCAATTTGACTGGGGGGGCCAGGCTGGGGCCAGTTATTTTCTGAGCGGGGCACAATAAATGCAGGACGAAAAAGACAAAGACAGTATGAAGTAGGGTTGCCAGAAACTGACCATGATCAAAATCGATTATTCGGCAGCCCTGGCGAATAATAATCGATTATTCGACCGACTGACCCCCCCTCCGCAGAAGAAAAAAATAAACTCAGACAAAAGGAATTCCGTTGTTTTTTTTTACTGGAACATGTTTAACAGTACAAACAACATAAACGACAAATACACCTACATCAACATGATGGTGGTTTATTTTTGTTATTTTCTAAAGTGCCTGCCATCACCTTTATTTGGAGATGCACGATGTGCGCACAATGTATTTATTGCAATGCTGCCATTATTAAATACAGGCTACAGCTTCTATTAATAATAGCAGTATTGCAATAAATACATTGTGCGCGCATCTTCAAATAACGGCAATGACAGGCACTTTAGAAAATAACAAAAAATAAACCACCATCCTGTAGCCTGTATTAATAATAGCAGCATTGAAATACATGTCCTTCACGAGCATATTGGTGATTAGTGCAGTTATTTCACCTGCACGCATGTCATCACAACGACGTGGCCTCGAAGGAAAGTTGGTAATGGCCGGCTGCGCTGCGTCTTTCTCTGTAACCTCTTTGGCTTCGCACTCAAATGCGAACGCATTGTTGAGGTTGAGCTGTGATAGACAAACGTCTTTTCGCAGAGCTTGCATTTCACTTCCTTTGGACTTGTAAGTTCAAAGTAGTTCCACGAGGAACTCTTTTTACCTGCCGCTTTGCTCATCTTTAGTCGCACGTGTGAGGGAAAGGGGGGGGGGGGGGGGGCGGGGTCGGTGTGTAGCGTGCTGCAGCAGCAGCAGTCTGCTCTGCACGCAGGCTTCCTCCAAGTTTACAGTAGAACAAACTGGTGGTGTGACCAATGGCCATTTACAATTATTAATACTATTACTATTATTAGCATTAGTCGATATTTTGGTTGAAACTAAGCCAGAAAAAAAAAAAATGAAACATAAATAATAAAAAAATATATATAAATAAAATCCATTTTTAAAAATAATATTCGATTATGGAGACTGTAACGAATAATCGCTGGCATCCCTAGTATGAAGTAATTGCGCATACACCTAGGAAAACAATGCAATAAAGTTATTGGTATTTGTTTCATTACACATTATTATATGCTTACCTTTGTGTACTGTTTGGGTCTGTGGGACCCGTTTTCAGTGTTTACTAAAAGAAAATGTATGCAATTTAATTATTTGAACCTGCTTTATTCGGGGGTGGACCTAACCTTCTCTAGGGGGGTCCGGGGGCATGCAGCCCCGGGAAGATTTTTTTTTTTAAATGTTGAAGTTAAATGCATCAATCTGGTGCACTTTGAGCACAAAATGAATTTATGGATACAGCTCTCAACACTCATGAAAGAGAGCTGTATACTTTTCAATAATCAAGAAATCTTTAGAATATGATCACAACCAATAACAAATCATTTAAACTAGTTTATTCTTATCTTATGTTACCTATAGTTAGTATTCTTTCTTCTTTTTTACTGTCCTATATCATTGGAATGATGGAGTATAAACAGAAGGGCAACCATGCTTCTTCGCTGCTTTTGTGGAGGAAGTTACAGCGCCACGTACAGGCTCCTGCATATGTACTGCAGCTTCTCCAGCGGTTGGAGCTAAATGGAGCTGTCTCGTGTGGACAGACACTATCCAGTGAATATTGCGTGTGGACGGAAGCTTTTTTGCGTTTGCGTTAATCCTATACGTTTAGCCGTTTTCGTCCTCGTGTGGCCTGAGTGCCTCGGGACCAGTGACGTGAGGTTCGTGGCTGGTGAGGCACTGAGTCTTTCAGAGTCAGATTTATAAATATTATATTTTGACCTTTATCGAAATATTTTTCGATGTTATTTTCAAAAGCTTTTTTAGTCTGATGCTTCGATTCATTTTAAACAGACAAAAGGACACCCCAAATCTAAATATTGGATTGTTCTTTCTTAGTAAGATCCCATTTTCATTACAATTGGGGTCTTACCTTGACATGAAGATGAAGTCCATGCTATCCTTTATGGACAACAATCTCTATTACTTCTTTGTAAAAGTCCTCCTTATCTTCCTCTAGTTTCAAAAGTCTAGACTCTAGTTTGTTGTTTACGTCTACGGTCTCTGCGTAGAATAACAGTAGCAACAAGAACCTGTGGTTTCACTTGCGCCCCCTTCAGAGGTTATGGCTGCCTCCCGTGGTGCTTTTTTCATTGCCGTTGTATGATGAGACCAGCGAGCCTAAATATCATATACGTGAAATAAGTTATTTAGAGACTATGGATGGTGAGGACACATGTAATAAAGGGATCTACAAACATTAAATTGGTGAGATGCTGCAGGCATGTGCTTAGGGCCCGCTTTCCAGCCGGTTTCTGTGGGGTGACCATAGGGGGTGACGCATTCTGAGGTGAGGCAGAGCTCACCTGTGTCTCACCTCACTGGGTTGAGCGCGCTCACAAAATAAGTGCCCGCGTTAAATTAGTGCCCGCGCTCCAGCCACTTTCTGTGGGGTGACGCATTCTGAGGTGAGGCAGATCTCATCTGTGCCTCACCTTACCCCACAGTAACTGGGTTGAGCGCGCTCACAAAATAAGTGCCCGCGTTAAATTAGTGCCCGCGCTCCAGCCACTTACTGTGGGCTTACGAGAGGCAGAGCTCGGTCCTGCCTCACTTCTCATCGCTACCCTTAGTTGTAGCGGAGCTCGGCAAATTTGCTGATTTTGACTATAAAAAGCGATTGGAATCAAACAGAAATCACACTTACAACACAGATCAGTGGAGACATTTTATTATTATTACTATTTAGTTTTTCTTTAGTTGTTTTTCCGTTACATTGGAGTATGACAGGTGAGGCTCTGCCTCCTCTGCCTCCCCTGCCTCCCCTGACTGCACGTCGCTGCTCAGGACAGGGAGGGCACTGGGAACATTCCCTTACTAATCTCTGCATTGTGTTTGTTGACATAGAGGAGACTAATTAGTGCTAATGATCTTCCTGGTGGAAACATGATCATGTGGGAGGAGAGAGATTGACAGGTGATTAGGAGTCCTTCTTCCTGCTCTGAACAACTGGAGCTGCTCTGACAGCAGAGACTCCTGTAGTGTCACAGGCAGGCTGTCGTCAGGCAAATGATCTTTGTCATTTGCTAATTCTCTTATTTCAACATAGTTTGAGGATTACGTTTTATTAAATAATAGTTAGACTTATTTATATATTATTATTTCTTCCTTTTCCCTCAACAACAAAACAGCTTGGTAGTCCATTCAGTGCATAATACAGAACTGTGTGTTTTGTCCGTTTGTTTCTACCCCCCTCCCACCCAAAAAACAAAAACATGTCGTTAAAATTGAATAAAAAACTAAACATAACATTCAGAGTTGAAATAAATATATGTACAAATACATACATGTACAGACACAATAATTATTAACAAACAGTATATACAAGTACATTTTCAAACGGATCATTTGCTCTTATGTTGTTTTTTAAAATGAAAATTAATTTGTGATATTTAGCTGATAGTTCAGATGATCTCCATGCTGACTAAACACTGTTGATTTAAAGTCCTCATTCTTTGGATTTGAACGTCAGAAAGCGAGCCAGAGTTCTGATCCAGCTGACTCTCACTACGCTGCATCCTAGCCACTTTGTGTTTAAGGACTAATTATTCTGTTAAAGCGTCAGAGAACCAAAAGAATCCAGACACAAACTGGACCGCTCATGCATTCCGGCAGGCGTTCTGGCAGGCGTTCCAGCAGGTGAAACACTCACCCTGCTGGGTTCTCCTGCTGGAGACGTTCTGCAGTCAGAGCTGCTTCACTCTGCAGTCAGAGCTCAGAACTGCTTCACTCTGCAGTCAGAGCTGCTTGCTTCACTCTGCAGTCAGAGCTGCTTGCTTCACTCTGCAGTCAGAGCTCAGAGCTGCTTCACTCTGCAGTCAGAGCTGCTTCACTCTGCAGTCAGAGCTGCTTGCTTCACTCTGCAGTCAGAGCTCAGAGCTGCTTCACTCTGCAGTCAGAGCTGCTTCACTCTGCAGTCATAGCTCAGAGCTGTTTCACTCTGCAGTCAGAGCTGCTTCACTCTGCAGTCAGAGCTGCTTCACTCTGCAGTCAGAGCTCAGAGCTGCTTCACTCTGCAGTCAGAGCTGCTTCACTCTGCAGTCAGAGCTGCTTGCTTCACTCTGCAGTCATAGCTCAGAGCTGTTTCACTCTGCAGTCAGAGCTGCTTCACTCTGCAGTCAGAGCTGCTTCACTCTGCAGTCAGAGCTGCTTCACTCTGCAGTCAGAGCTGCTTCACTCTGCAGTCAGAGCTGCTTCACTCTGCTTCACTCTGCAGTCAGAGCTGCTTCACTCTGCAGTCAGAGCTGCTTCACTCTGCAGTCAGAGCTGCTTCACTCTGCAGTCAGAGCTGCTTGCTTCACTCTGCAGTCATAGCTCAGAGCTGTTTCACTCTGCAGTCAGAGCTGCTTCACTCTGCAGTCAGAGCTGCTTCACTCTGCAGTCAGAGCTGCTTCACTCTGCAGTCAGAGCTGCTTCACTCTGCAGTCAGAGCTGCTTCACTCTGCAGTCAGAGCTGTTTCACTCTGCAGTCAGAGCTGCTTGCTTCACTCTGCAGTCAGAGCTCAGAGCTGCTTCACTCTGCAGTCAGAGCTCAGAGCTGCTTCACTCTGCAGTCAGAGCTCAGAGCTGCTTCACTCTGCAGTCAGAGCTCAGAACTGCTTCACTCTGCAGTCAGAGCTCAGAGCTGCTTCACTCTGCAGTCAGAGCTCAGAGCTGCTTCACTCTGCAGTCAGAGCTCAGAACTGCTTCACTCTGCAGTCAGAGCTCAGAGCTGCTTCACTCTGCAGTCAGAGCTCAGAGCTGCTTCACTCTGCAGTCAGAGCTGCTTGCTTCACTCTGCAGTCAGAGCTCAGAGCTGCTTCACTCTGCAGTCAGAGCTGCTTGCTTCACTCTGCAGTCAGAGCTGCTTCACTCTGCAGTCAGAGCTGCTTGCTTCACTCTGCAGTCAGAGCTCAGAGCTGCTTCACTCTGCAGTCAGAGCTGCTTGCTTCACTCTGCAGTCAGAGCTGCTTGCTTCACTCTGCAGTCAGAGCTCAGAGCTGCTTCACTCTGCAGTCAGAGCTGCTTCACTCTGCAGTCAGAGCTGCTTGCTTCACTCTGCAGTCAGAGCTCAGAGCTGCTTCACTCTGCAGTCAGAGCTGCTTCACTCTGCAGTCATAGCTCAGAGCTGTTTCACTCTGCAGTCAGAGCTGCTTCACTCTGCAGTCAGAGCTGCTTCACTCTGCAGTCAGAGCTGCTTGCTTCACTCTGCAGTCAGAGCTCAGAGCTGCTTCACTCTGCAGTCAGAGCTGCTTCACTCTGCAGTCAGAGCTGCTTGCTTCACTCTGCAGTCATAGCTCAGAGCTGTTTCACTCTGCAGTCAGAGCTGCTTCACTCTGCAGTCAGAGCTGCTTCACTCTGCAGTCAGAGCTGCTTCACTCTGCAGTCAGAGCTGCTTCACTCTGCAGTCAGAGCTGCTTCACTCTGCAGTCAGAGCTGCTTCACTCTGCAGTCAGAGCTGCTTCACTCTGCAGTCAGAGCTGTTTCACTCTGCAGTCAGAGCTCAGAGCTGCTTCACTCTGCAGTCAGAGCTGCTTGCTTCACTCTGCAGTCAGAGCTCAGAGCTGCTTCACTCTGCAGTCAGAGCTCAGAGCTGCTTCACTCTGCAGTCAGAGCTGCTTGCTTCACTCTGCAGTCATAGCTCAGAGCTGTTTCACTCTGCAGTCAGAGCTGCTTCACTCTGCAGTCAGAGCTGCTTCACTCTGCAGTCAGAGCTGCTTCACTCTGCAGTCAGAGCTGCTTCACTCTGCAGTCAGAGCTGCTTCACTCTGCAGTCAGAGCTGCTTCACTCTGCAGTCAGAGCTGTTTCACTCTGCAGTCAGAGCTCAGAGCTGCTTCACTCTGCAGTCAGAGCTGCTTGCTTCACTCTGCAGTCAGAGCTCAGAGCTGCTTCACTCTGCAGTCAGAGCTAGCTGCTTCACTCTGCAGTCAGAGCTCAGAGCTGCTTCACTCTGCAGTCAGAGCTCAGAGCTGCTTCACTCTGCAGTCAGAGCTCAGAACTGCTTCACTCTGCAGTCAGAGCTCAGAGCTGCTTCACTCTGCAGTCAGAGCTCAGAGCTGCTTCACTCTGCAGTCAGGCAGTCAGAGCTGCTTCACTCTGCAGTCAGCTGCTTGCTTCACTCTGCAGTCAGAGCTCAGAGCTGCTTCACTCTGCAGTCAGAGCTGCTTGCTTCACTCTGCAGTCAGAGCTGCTTCACTCTGCAGTCAGAGCTGCTTGCTTCACTCTGCAGTCAGAGCTCAGAGCTGCTTCACTCTGCAGTCAGAGCTGCTTGCTTCACTCTGCGTCAGAGCTGCTTGCTTCACTCTGCAGTCAGAGCTCAGAGCTGCTTCACTCTGCAGTCAAGAGCTGCTTCACTCTGCAGTCAGAGCTGCTTGCTTCACTCTGCAGTCAGAGCTCAGAGCTGCTTCACTCTGCAGTCAGAGCTGCTTCACTCTGCAGTCAGAGCTGCTTCACTCTGCAGTCAGAGCTGCTTGCTTCACTCTGCAGTCAGAGCTCAGAGCTGCTTCACTCTGCAGTCAGAGCTGCTTCACTCTGCAGTCAGAGCTGCTTGCTTCACTCTGCAGTCATAGCTCAGAGCTGTTTCACTCTGCAGTCAGAGCTGCTTCACTCTGCAGTCAGAGCTGCTTCACTCTGCAGTCAGAGCTCAGAGCTGCTTCACTCTGCAGTCAGAGCTCAGAGCTGCTTCACTCTGCAGTCAGAGCTCAGAACTGCTTCACTCTGCAGTCAGAGCTCAGAGCTGCTTCACTCTGCAGTCAGAGCTCAGAACTGCTTCACTCTGCAGTCAGAGCTCAGAGCTGCTTCACTCTGCAGTCAGAGCTCAGAGCTGCTTCACTCTGCAGTCAGAGCTGCTTGCTTCACTCTGCAGTCAGAGCTCAGAGCTGCTTCACTCTGCAGTCAGAGCTCAGAGCTGCTTCACTCTGCAGTCAGTGCTGCTTGCTTCACTCTGCAGTCAGAGCTCAGAGCTGCTTCACTCTGCAGTCAGAGCTGCTTCACTCTGCAGTCAGAGCTGCTCAGGTTCTGCTCTGAGCTGTGAGGCAGCTGAGGAACACCAGAGGGAGGCAGAGTCTGATCACTGAGAGAGAACCTGGTCAGCATGTTCATGATGCTATGGGTGCG
Organism: Harpagifer antarcticus; assembly: GCA_902827135.1. NCBI lineage: Eukaryota > Metazoa > Chordata > Actinopteri > Perciformes > Harpagiferidae > Harpagifer > Harpagifer antarcticus. The sequence goes on along the minus strand of CADEHL010000417.1, from coordinate 2,649,285 downwards.
TTTCACTTCTTATTTTTCATTTCCTCGGTCCTCGGTCTCACCGGAAGTTGATTTGTCTGCGCCATCTTGAGTACCGTCCCAGTGGCCTTATTTTTGAAATTCTCAGATACTTGCCCCGCCCCCTTACTGTGTATCGCTCACTGATTGGACGATGCAGTGCATGTACTGATCTGATGCTTCTTCACATGAGAGCAGTTTCTAAGCGAAGTAAAGAAAATACATGAAACTCACGAGAGTCACTCCTCAGTTTATACCGTGTTTTGTTTCAATTCATGTCTCATTTAGTTACAAATATGTGATATATCTGAACAACAAAGTGGTCAAAAAATGTTTTATTCATTTATTGGAAACATTTTCATGATCGCTTTTTTCGTTTATACATTTTAAGAATGGTGTTTATCTTTTTTGAGAATGAGTTCTTATTTCATTTAATGTATTTGGATCTACAACAGATGATACAAATGTTTGTGTCAGTAAATGTGTACTAACAGAGGCGGGGGTGTTTGTGGAAATAACGGGGACAGAGTTGCTGTCAGACGATCAGCTGTCCAGCGTCATCACAAACGGACGTCTTCACCTGACTAGGGTTGCCAGAAACTGACCATGATCAAAATCGATTATTCGGCAGCCCTGGCGAATAATAATCGATTATTCGACCGAACCTTTACCTTTTTTCTTAACCTCTTTTCGCAGAGCTTGCATTTAACTTCCTTTGGACTTGTAAGTTCGAAGTAGTTCCACGAGGAGGAACTCTTTTTACCTGCCGCTTTGCTCATCTTTAGTCGCACGTGTGAGGGAGAGGGAGAGTGGGGGCGGGGGCGGTGTGTAGCGTGCTGCAGCAGCAGTCTGCTCTGCACGCAGGCTTCCTCCAAGTTTACAGTAAAACAAACTGGTGGTGTGACCAATGGCCATTTACAATTATTAATACTATTATTAGCATTAGTCTATATTTTGGTTGAAACTAAGCCAGAAAAAAAAAAAAAAAACATAAATAATAATAAAAAATATATATAAATAGGCGCATTCACACTGCGGTACTTTTCCCACAAAGGTTCATGCGAACTTAGTTCATGAGAACTCTTTTATCGCGTTCACACCAAAAAGAGCCGGTTCTAAAAGTAGTTCATGAGAACCTTTTTACCCGCTCGAAAGTCCCTGCTAGAGAGCAGGGACTTTCGAGCGGCTCTTTTGTGAGAAAAGAGCTATATTTCTGATTGGCTGGGCGGATTGCAAACCACGCCCCGTAAAACTCCCAAAACGTTTTGTGAAGCCGCCATTTTATTATCCTCGCATTAGCATTATTAGCATTATTAGCATTAGCCCAGCGCAGAAACGCAGAGAGACTAACTTATGGCAACACAAAATAAAACATGAGAGCGGTGGAGATGAGGAGGTGTCGGCGTTCTGGCGATTTACTCGGAAGGCTTCAGTAGAAGTTGCTGGGAGTCCCAGCAACTTCTACTGAAGCCAGTCCCCAACTCCGGGGACTTCCGGCCGGAGACTCCGGGCGGCAGTATACGCCGTGAAGTTGTTTGTAGCCTGCCAGTAAACCCAAAGCAGAAGAAGAAGAAGTGACGTCAGCGGCTTCATTTGAACTAAAGAGTTCGCATGAACTAAGTTCGCATGAACCTTTGTGGGAAAAGTACTGCGGTGTGAATGCGCCTAATAAAATCGATTTTTAAAAATAATATTCGATTATGGAGACTGTAACGAATAATCGAATAATCACTGGCATCCCTACACCTGACGCTCCGGAGGAAAGGACGTCCCATTGCTCTTAAAACGCATTTCCCTGCTTCTCGTGGTTTCCTTGCGTCTCTCCATGCTTCCCTGGTGGGAGGGACTAGACGCAGGGAAACGACGCAAGTGAGGGACGCAAGGATTCCATTTAATCGAAGTGAAACGCACCCTATGTGAATTATCGGAGTACTTTATTTATCCCGGGGGATTGATTTTCTTGACATTTGCTCAATTTGAGAAATAAATACAATAAAATAAAATATGTATATAAACATAAAAAGTTGTAGTAAAACATCTAATAAAGGATCAAATAAAAAATAAAATAGTAATATAAACTTTAAATGTTAAAGTAAAATGCGTAATACAAATATTAAATAAAGTCAAAATATGTATATGGTAATAAAACGTCCAATAAACGATTAAATAAAATGAAATATTTATATAACCATAACAAGTTAATGTAACATATCCAATAAAAGGTCAAATAAAGTAGAATAAAAATATTCATATAAATATAGGAAGTTTAAGGAAACAAATATTATTTTAATAAAAACATAAAAAAGAAAATGTGTTTATATAAACATAAGAGTAATAATGTCCAAACATTGAAAGAATGAAAATATCTATATAAACATCAGAAGGTGCACATTGACATGTACAGTATTACAATGTACTGTCAACAGTGGTTTATTTATATTGTTAAGGTATCAACTCTGAGTTTTACAGTGAGGCGAGTTGTGAGTTTTGAGACACAATAACAGGATCAGACGTTCGGCAGCAGCAGAATGTCTTTTATTTGTTATGGTTTGTTTCCTTCAGCATGATCTTGTTTATTATGTGATGATTTCTGAGGGTTGATCACAAGCTGTGTGACTATCTGTCAAACAACTAACGGAATATTAGTTCAGTTGTGAGCAAAGTATGCCACATGTATGTACACACACTGAGACAACAGCACATTGTGTGTTTTAAGTACCAACGCAGTGAACACACTCCTAACACAATTCATCTCTTCTGTTTCAGGTGTATAAGATGTGCAGTGACACCTTCGACACCTACGACCAGCACTATGGGAGGGGGCTGCTGAAAGACTCCATTAAAGATGGTACGTGTGTGTAAGGTTCATGTGCAGAGGCATGGGGGGCAAGGGACAACAATCTATTCAATTATATCCAAGTCTGATCTCATTTGTGTTTCCTGTGTTTATGAATGAAGGGCACATAAAAAAAGGTTTTGCTAGGATGATCTTTGTTAGCTAAGTTCCTTATTTTTTGCCATTTGTGAAAACAGGTGAGAAAATGTATTTACAGAGTGTGTTGTTGTAATACTCATTGTGTCCACCAGAGGCCGATGTGCACATAGCATTGAATGTTTTATCCCTAAAAGCATTCATGTTCCCTTCCATGTTGACCTCCCTGCACTCTACGCAGACAGGACGTATTGTTTATTCTGCAGAGCAGCCTTCATGGCAAACATATGTATTGAAACTACAAACACACTCGATGACAATGATCCTGGGAAAAGGAAATAGCTTCTGTGAAGGACCAAAGACTAGAAGAGCAAATAGGGATTTTATTTAACTAAAATATATAAACACTTTTTATTATATAAACGGATATACTCTCGAGTCCAAGCATAAATGAATAAACACAGAACTTCCAAAAAATGGGTGAACTGCCGAGTGCTCTTCCTCCCGGGAGCCACTGCCTTCCTCCACACTGCAGATTGCATAGCAGTGCTGGACAGGCCACTGTTGAGTAAAGGGGAGAGAAGACTCTGAAGATGGGTGGATTAGCTGGAGTGGCTTCTTTAAACACCCTTCAAGCTTTAGGGGAATGCTTCCGTCACTGTATCTTTTTCCACAAAGACATTTAGACTTAATGCGACTGACTGGAGTTTATTAGGAGTCTTTTGGAATCATTCTCAATTTAAAACAGCAATTCAGAATCCTTATCTAACGGTCTCCTCTCATCTCTCCTCTCGTCTGTCGTCTCTCCTCTCGTCTCCTCTTTCCTCCCCTCTCGTCTCGTCTCTGCTCTCTCCTCTCGTCTCGTCTCTCCTCCCCTCTCCTCTCCCCTCTCCTCTCTCCTCTCCTCTCCCCTCTCCCCTCTCGTCTCTCCTCTCCCCTCTCCTCCCCTCTCTCCCCTCTCTCCTCTCCTCTCCCCTCTCGTCTCGTATTCCCTCTCGTCTCTCCTCTCGTCTCGTCTCTCCTCTCGTCTGTCATCTCTCCTCTCCCCTCTCGTCCCGTCTCTCGTCCCGTCTCTCCTCTCCTCTCGTCTCTCCTCCCCTCTCTCCCTCTCCTCTCGTCTCTCCTCCCTCCACCGTCTCGCTCATCTCCCTCTCCTCTCTCTCTCTCCTCTCGTCGTCTCTCCCTCTCGTCTCTCTCGCCGCCCCTCTCCCTCATTCCCTCTTCCCTCTCCTCTCTCCTCTCCCCCTGTCTCTCGTCTCTTCTGTCTCTCCTCTCCCCCCTCATCCTCCCCTCGTCTCCCCTCATCTCCATCCTCTCTTCGTCCCTGCTCGTCTCGTATCCCTCTCGTCTCGTACTTCCATCGTCCTCGTCGCTCCTCTCGTCTCGTTCATCTCGTCTTCATCTCTCCTCTCCCTCCGTCCGTCTCTCGTCAGTCTTCTCCTCTCCTCTCGTCTCTCCGTCCCTCCCCTCTCTCTCGTCTCTCCTCTCGTCTCTCCTCCCTCTCCTCTCTCTCCTCCTCTCTCGTCTCTCCTCTCGTCTCTCCTCCCGTCTCGTCTCTCCTCCCCTCTCGTCTCTTCTCTCCTCCCCTCTCGTCTCGTCGCTCCTCCCCTCTCCTCTCCTCTCGTCTGTCCTCTCCTCTCTCCTCTCCTCCCCTCTCTCCTCTCCTCTCATCTCTCCTCTCTCCTCTCCTCTCTCCTGTCTCTCTCTCCTCTCTCTCTTCTCTCTCCTCTCGTCTCTCCTCTCTTCTCTCCTCCCCCCTCCTCCCCTCTCCTCCAGGTCTGGCTAAATTCTTCCACAACGGTGTGAGTCTGAGGAAGGATGCGGTGTCGGCGAGTATCCGCAGAGTGCAGCGAATCCTCCGCTGGTTTGAGTCTCAGCAGCAGCTGGCCTTCTACGCCAGCTCCCTGCTGTTCGTCTACGAGGGCCTCCCCTCCTCTTCCTCTTCATCCCCTCTTTCCTCCCTGCTCAGCACGCCGTCCATGAGCCCGACTGCAGGGCACACCGCCACGCTGTCATCGGCAGGTCACAGCGATCAGGGTGGGGAGGGGGACGCCAGACCGGAAGGGGCGAGGCAGGAAGAGGAAGTGGCCGAGTTCAACAATAACAACATTCAGGCACCCTGGGACTACAGCCTGGAAACCATTTACACCAATCACAGGAAAGGAGGCCACCAACACTGTGCCAAGGGTTTCCTAGGCAACAGTGGAGATGGCGCGGAGACGAAGGCGAGCTTGGACTCTGCACCTTGTGAGGAAGATAACTCTGTGTGGAAACGAACAGGTGAGTCGCTACCAGCGCCTAATGCAAACGGAAACAAATCACAACTGGAAGGGAAGGGCGAGAACGGGGGGGGGAGGAGGAGAGAGGAGGAGGAGGAGGAACTAAAAGGACGAGGAGGCGGGCCAACAGAGGGGGCGGGCGGAGACACAGAGGTGGAGGTCAGGATGATCGACTTCGCCCACGTGTTCCCAAGCGAATGCCACGACCGCGGCTACAGCTACGGCCTCAGACACCTGCTGATGGTGCTGGAGCAGATCCTCTGCGACGCCGCATAGAGGTCTCACTCCTCCCCAGATCTCTTTACCTCCTATCAAAGAATCAAAGACGTGAATATAAAAAACATCATCGTCATCATCTCACCGTCGGGGATGGTTCGTCGGTTGTGTGTGTGTGTGTGTGTGTGTGTGTGTGTCTGTGTGTGTGTGTGTGTGTTTGTGTTTGTGTGTAAGCGAGGTGGAGACAGTAGAAGCTGACCGTTGTATGTTCCCTGTGATCAGCAGCACTACATGCACTAATCAATCCATGAAGGCATTGCGACCTGGAACTTAAACGCAACGTCTCCAGATGCAAGATTTACAGATGCTCACACAAGTCAATGTGACTTTAGTCCATTTGAAATGCAGCAATAGGGCATTTTTATATCATGGCCAAATATATATATATATGTGTATATGTATATGTGTGTGTGTGTATATATATATATATATATATATATATATATATATATATATATATATATTTCTATTCAAATCGCATATCCTTACACCTCAAACTAGAACTAGGCTTTGCAATATCAAAACATATATATATATATATCAATAGGAATTTGTCAGATTTTTCTACACCGCTTATACTGTTCTAGCTGTTCCCTTTAAATATCTCTGGTTGTATCAGCCTATTGCAGTGCTGCAAATCAATACGCAGCAGTGTAATGGCAATATCCATTTGACATGATTTTTCCATTTAAAGTAGTTAGGTTTACTGTTATGCAATTCACTAGAAACGTCTGAAGCAAATATTGCCAATTGTGTGTATTTGGTTCCAGAGAGGTGTACTGCTGGATATGCAGTCAAACTAGAAAACTACCCAACTTTTAGACCACTTTTTTATCCTCCTCTTGGATTTGGTTCATATCGGTTAAATAATTCAACGGAAAGAAGTATTTCCGTCGGTACCCATTGAACCCAACGACAGAAAAGGCACATGAATGGCCTCTTGAGATGTGGGCAGCGCGTACAACAGGAAGTCTGGAGGCGTTGAGGTTTAAGTCGGGTCGTCATTTTGTGTTTTTGTTTAAACACTGTCTACAGGTATCTAACTCAGGTAAATTTACTGTAAGAAATAAATACCTAATATTACTACTATGACCGTGTGCGCAGGATGATCCTCATGCTGTGTGCTCGTTCAGCTTGATGTGTTGTGTACTCCATGTTTCTCTGATCTCAAGTCATGTTCCTGCCTCTCATGACCTTCCAAGTCTTATTAGCTTTTACCATGGCTGTTTTAATCGTTGTACATGTTCAGCTGCCAAACCCCCCCCCCCCCCCCCCCCCAACCTCTTCTGAGACCCTGAGCTCTGTTTATTGCAGTTACTTGGTGCCCCCCCTCTCTTTCTGCCCTAGTTGTAGGAACGGCATTATATTGTTGTACTCATTTGTTTAAAGAAAAGGTGTATCAGAAGATAACGCTGCTCATTGGTTGGTCTTTAGTTCCGTTGCTCTGGCGTTACCCATGAGCTTTTCTATGATTGAGTTGTTATAATGTGAGTTATTACTGGGCAACAATAGGAACTACTTCCCTCCCAAGTTCTGGATAGTTTTTCTGTGTTCAAGGGCAAAAGAGAGATGTTATACTGGAAAAGACATGATGCTGTGCTTGGTTGTCATGACGATACATACTAGTGTGATAAAACTTCCCTGAGGATTTTAAGATTGTAGATATTTGAAACGTGCTGCTTTAATGCGAGTCGCCTGACAGACTCAGCAGAGGGACAGAATGCTAAAGAGAGAGTCGCCTGACAGACTCAGCAGAGGGAAAGAATGCTAAAGAGAGAGTCGCCTGACAGACTCAGCAGAGGGAAAGAATGCTAAAGAGAGAAGACAGCCAACGAATGCTTTCATGTCATGTTCATTTTATTTGACTTTGACTTTGGTTTGGCTTGGTGCAGATGGGCAGTCATTTTAATGTTCTGGTTGTGAGAAGTCAGCACGTCCTTTTTACACTAATATCAGTTGAACTGATTTATGTTGCTTTTTTATTTTGTAGGGTTGACTAATATAGTTTTTTAGGATGAATGCACCCTCTGAATCTGCAGATATTCTGTATGCATATCACAGTTCTACTACTATCCTGCCAGGTATGTTAAAGGTTAGCAAACGTTCCATGATATTCATTGAGCTGTGAATTGATGGAAGCCCAAAGCTGCCTCAGTTGCTACCAATATCTTCTATATTTTCATTCAATCATGAGTTCCATTTCTCATAGCTTAGTTTGATTACAAACATTTGATCTCCAGTGTGTTTCTGGAGCTTTCAGCCACGTCTCATCTTCTTCATCAGCAGATTGTGTTTCCTCAATTAAAGGACACACTGTAGGCTTTGGAAAATAAATAGTAAGTGGACCAAATTATTATAAGCAGCTGTTTCCATTTTCTATATATAAACCTTAAAGCTTAAACTTTATTTTTTTTATCCTGAGATTGACACGATTTTTTTACAATCTGAATTACTCCATGATGAAACACTCAAAATGAGAATATAAGGCAGAGGGATTGGATTTGAGTCAAAATATGTTTGGAAATATCCACCTCTAAATTACAAAGGAGTGGAGCAGGAATGAGTCGGCATGTTACCGCATCTCGGAGAGTTGTTGTAACATGTTTGTGATTAGTTGCCTGAAATAAGGTCTGTGGGTAACACCACCTGAAGAGACTTTTTACGTTTTGTTTTATGACATCAAATATGTCAGTAAATACCCCACTGGTAAATATTCAAAGCTTCTACATCTCATTAAAAACAGCGGTTGCTAACAAGTGGCTAAATGAGACAACTAAACGTCATCACGCTGACTGTTAGCCGCTAGCTAAAGCTGCTAGCTAAGGAGGTTAGCTTTTTACTGTTGGAAATTGCATTTGAAAATCCTGAAAGTGGAGATAATATGTGATGATCCTCCTGAACAGAGTTTATTTCTTATAATGATCCACATTCCTCTCGAACAATCCCATTAGTTTAGTGGAGGAAGCCCATTGTGATGCTAACTGTGCACCGCTCATCACTGTCCCACTCTTTAACATCTGAAAGTGAGACTGCAGGAGAGATGTTGAATACATGTAGACTCTCACATTAGAGCTGCAGTCACACCTTTAGAGTCCAGCCCTACTTTAAAGGACAGACTTGTAACGCTTTGATTTCCTTAAGACAGTCATCCTGGTGTTTTTAGGATCATATTGTTTTCTCTTGGTGAGCAGTTGCTTTGCCCGGTCTGTTCTCTACACTAACATGGAGCTGATTTAAACTTGACCCCCCCCCCCCCCCTGCCCTCACCCTCTCTTTGATTTGAACCCATCCACTTGTCTCTTCAGTTTATGTAGCTTGTTATATGTGAATAGAATGAAAATGCTGATATTTTGTAAATTAACTCGAATCATGATTTTATTCTATACCAAAAGAGACTGCAAACTATCAGAATATCATATTTTCTCTAAGGTCTTTTTTCCTTTTATAATAAATTGATGTTTGAAGTAATCAAATCTTTTAAAGGATGTTTACAGGAGATAGAGATTTCTTTTAATCACTGCCTTTTTTCTGTTGATGTCTCCTCTTTGTGTTGAATATGATTTTTATTTGTATCATTCCGGCAGCTTTGAATCTCCTGTGTTTAGGCTCTGTCGTCATGGCTACATAACAAATAACATATCATGCATTTGTATACTGGGCATTGTTAATGGAATGAGTTTAATGATAAACTGAATTATTGTGATGATGCAACGTTTGATTTTCTGCAGAAGACTTGTCCCGAATCAGCTGACATGTATCTCCGTGTGGGTGGGCACATTAACTAAGGACCACAGCAGGTTTATTATACTTATCATTCATTCCCAATACTTTTTCAATTTAGACTGATTTAAAAAAAGTGTGAATCTCTTAATCATCAGAAAGAAAAGCAAAATCTGCCTGGAGTGTGCCACTAAAGGCTTTTACAGTGTATGTCAAATGATATCAAATGATTAAACACATTTTACAAAACAGTAAAAAACATTTGCATTTGAATCATTTTTGCTTTATTCTATATGTGATAATCGTTTGAATGAAAATTAAATCCTTTATTTTTTACATTCCATCATATTCACTCTCTATTGGCAGTTTTTATTTAATGTTGCGACTATTGAAACTCACTGAGCAGCACGGAGAGCTCTGATTGGCTGGTTGTTCTGAATCTGACCAATCAGAGCTCCTGTTTCTGCCTCATTCATTGTACAGTGATACAAATGCAAAAATTACAGCAAGAAGAAAGTATAATGTGGAATATGGTAAGCCGACGAGGTGAACAGAAAACGATTATAATTGAAATATGGAATAAAGAAATATAATTTTTGACAATTTTTTATTAGTGTTTTACTCTATTTTATTGAGTCAATTTATCATTAAAATACAAATCAATTTATTGTATTTTTGAATCATATATGATTGATTTGGTTATATATATATATATATATATATATATATATATATATAATAAAACCATGTAAAGGTCATTCATTATTTCAGTGGCATAGTCCAGGCTGCCTTCAGGGTACTAGGGAACAGTCATTTGATAAAGTACATGCTATTTGTTCAAACATGCATAAATATGAATATGGTCATACCGACATTTAGTGACATCTGCCTGAGACATGTCCCATGCTATCCTGTAACCTTTGAAGCCAAACAAACCAAACATCTTGCATAATGTGGATGTTTGGAATGTACACTGAACAAAAATATAAACGCAACACTTTTGTTTTTGCTCCCATTTTTCATGAGATGAACTCAAAGATCTAAAACATTTTCTATATACACAAAATAACCATTTCTCTCAAATATTGTTCACAACTCTGAAAGAATCTGTGATAGTGAGCACTTCTCCTTTGCCGAGATAATCCATCCCACCTCACAGGTGTGGCATATCAAGATGCTGATTAGACAGCATGATTATTGCACAGGTGTGCCTTAGGCTGGCCATAATAAAAGGCCACTCTGAAACGTGCATTTTTGCTTTATTGGAGGGGTCTGAAAACCAGTCAGTATCTGGTGTGAGGGGTAGGGGTAGGGTAATGTTGTGAATCGAGTGGCCTGTGTTAGTCGTCCATAACATACGCCTGCCCATACCATAACCCCACCACCACCATGGGCCACTCGATTCACAACATTACCCTACCCCTACCCCTCACACCAGATACTGACTGGTTTTCGGACCCCCCCAGACCCCCCCAATAAAGCAAACTGCACGTTTCAGAGTGGCCTTTTATTGTGGCCAGCCTAAGGCACACCTGTGCAATAATCATGCTGTCTAATCAGCATCTTGATATGCCACACCTGTGAGGTGGGATGGATTATCTCGGCAAAGGAGAAGTGCTCACTATCAAAGATTCTTTCAGATTTGTGAACAATATTTGAGAGAAAAGGTTATTTTGTGTATATAGAAAATGTTTTAGATCTTTGAGTTCATCTCATGAAAAATGGGAGCAAAAACAAAAGTGTTGTGTTTATATTTTTGTTCAGTGTATATAGGAGTTACACTGCTCACCTTCTCCGCCTCAAATTGTTTAAATGCACATTTAGCCATACTGGAAAGTGATAGTGATTAGACCGACTTCATGCTCTATGCTTTACTCTGTTTACATCTCAACTGCCACAACTTTTCTTTTTTTTAACTCCAGGTTGTTAGTGACTTTATTCCTGTTATTTGTATTTCTCTATCATGCACCGCAGACTGATGGAATAGTTTGTGTCTTTTCGCTCTCCTGTGAACAAAATGCCGAATTAGTCGCTCTCCATTAAAGAATCGTGAAGCTGGTTTGACGTGTTTTAGATAATTGGCCACAAATAATGTACGTTACTGCCAGCCGATTTCAAAGCACCCTGCACTCTGTAAAATCCATACAACTATATTTCATCCACTCTTCTTTTGGCACGATTCCTGTAACTTAATACATTTTCACTTAAATCATGAAGTAATCGCTTTCTTCAGATCTTAGAGTGAGTTCACTCCAACGGATTCAAGTAGTATAATACGTATTGATGATCGTGCATGGACATTGCAAGCTTACTAGTGTTTACTTTCTGCCTTTTATTGGCTTCAAAATTGCAAAGAAGGTCCTTTTTATCATTTTGAAATAGTAATAGTGGGTGCTGTGATCAGACTTAACAGCAGCTGGTAAGAAGAGTGAAAATCAGTCTTCAGAACTGGTGCTTTGAAAAATGGACAGCAGTACTGGACAAATCAGTGAAAATGAAAAAACAGCCATATGCTTCCTTAATGGGGTCCAGTGTGAAAAGAGTGAAGGCAGAGTATGGAAGACGAGTGTCTGTAGTAGGTAATGCTGCATTTATGTCATATGGGAAGGAACCATATCTGTCTCTACATTTATCAGAGGGTTTGAATTCATCATTTCAAAGCTGAGGTGAACTGCATTTTTTAAATTCATATTTTCCCATTAGACATAAATGCAGCATTATCCGAGTGCACACAATCTCTGTTTCTGATTGGCTGAGCTGCCTCCAACTCTTTTCTTCTACGCAACGACTTCTGATCCACTTAAGTGTCTTCATGAGGCCTGATGGAGCGTTCAGGTGTAAATGCAGTCAGTAGGTCATTGGGGTGTCGGAGCTGATCAGTGTGAATGATGTGTCATTGTGTCGTTGGACTGCCAGCATTCAAACATAGAACCCGTTATTGGAAGTTAAAGGGACTGACCCTGTAATGGACATGTATCTCTTTAACTCCTTTATTGTGGATATTGGAGTGTTTGAATTTTGATATACTGGGTTTAAAATGTCTTACAAATGAGCCTGAGCAGGAAATCTCATCAGTGTACATAAAGAGAGGAACTCCTGTTGAAGTCCCTCCACAACTACAAACCTGATACTCGTTATTTTTTCAACAATAAAAATATTAATCAAACTGTTTGATGATGTCTCGTTTCTGGAGTCCCCTTTGTATTAGTGTTTAAAAAACAAAATGTGATTCATCATGTATCTGGTTTTTTAATTGTTTTATATTTGCAACAGCAGTCCATTACTCACATGCGACTCTGGGATTACTTTTGGTTAAGTACTTTCAAAATCTAGTTTACTAGATGCCTACTCCATCTTAAATGATCCCACGGGCCTTCACATTCATCTGGTTTCCCTTTGGTGTTTGGAATGCACTGATCTAAACTCGCTGACTGTATAAAGTAGCCCAAACTAGAGCAGCTACAACAGTCAAATGCTGCTTATTCATGGTGTTCTCAAAAATGTGACCTGCCATAGGGTCTGTAATCCTGGAGATCCCCCTGATCACTAACACAACCTGGGTGGCTAAAAGTCTTGAAATGTCATATTTAATCTTAGAAACAATGAATGATATTCAGAATGTCTTATTATTCCAGTCTTTCTGAAGTTGCAAACCTGTCTGTATTAACATCAGGGGAGAGGGCAGAGAGTGATGAGAGATGTACTGTGCCATTGCAATTTTGGCTGACTTTTCATTACTTTTATTTGTATTATTAACTGTTTTAAAGTCTATGAGACTTTATCGATGTCAATCTGAAAAGATAAAGAGATTTTTTTTTTATTTTGATATACTTTATTAATCCCCGTGGGGAAATTGTTTCTCTGCATCCCAGTGTTAGGAGCAGTGGGCTGCCATTTTGAACAGTGCCCAGGGAGCAGTGTCCCTGAGCAAGGTGCCTTGCTCAGGGACACCTTGGTAGCACTTGGTCTTGCCGGGACTTGAACTGGTGACCTTCCAGTTGCCAAGCCAAGTCCCTATCGACTTCGCCACCACCGCCCCGAGATATTTTAATTTTCTCGTTTTCCTGAGATACTCCTCATTTTGTGATTACTGTTACGTGATATTTTAAGAAGAAAATGGTAATAATACTTTAGAGCTTTCTACATTCGAATTTGAAATGATGGACTGAAATTAGCATTTTTACAGTGTGGTATTAGTAACTGACTGATTGACTGATTGACCACTCTGAGTAGTTCTTGCGCCACAGAATATCATCGTTATTGATATAAAATCATTACCCATATTCGAAAGGAATGTAAGTATTCATTTATGATTTCACATCACGTCCTCCAGACGTTTCATGGTTTTTAATGTTGAGCAGCGAGTGCCTTTCTGTGGAGCATGTTCTGTGTGTGTGTGTGTGTGTGTGTGTGTGTGTGTGTGTGTGTGTGTGTGTTATATTACCACTGACCACACAAACAAGACAGAGGTGGAGAATTAAAACATTGTATTATTAGTCACAGCCTTTAGACTTTATGACATCCCTGAGTTGAATAATCACAACAGTAATTTATCAAAATACAAAAATAGCATTCATACAATAAAGAATCTATCCTACATGTAGCGTTTGTTCGCAAATTAATGTAAACTGTGCTCATGTAATGACAGCTAAAATACTAAACCAATCATTCTAAAAGAAAAAAAAGTTATCAAAAAGAAAAATCACATCCGAGTCTAACCTGACCCATAGAAATAGATCATCTTTGTGATTGTTGTACATGTGGAATGTCTCAGGTAAACATCATATAAAAATATATTTAAAAAGAAAAAGGCACCAAGTGCCAAGTTGTTATAGCAATTACTCAGAAATAAACAATCCCTGTTTATAAAACTCTACAGAAACGTATTGTGTAATGGTCCGACCTCACGCCAATACAAGCATGTCATCAGTGCTTTAATTGGAATAAAAAAGGTTCCAGTACTCTAAATCAGCAACTGTTTCAAGTCAATTTATTTATACAGCCCAAAAACAAGTATTTGGCTCAAAGTCATAGTATATCCTATAATGCTGGTGGGTTTGTCTCTTTACTGTATATTTTAGAAAGGCTCACTGTACGTAAACAAAATGACTCCGGGTGCATCTGAGATTAGAGGGGGTGCAGTGGTAAAGTGCTTTTTTATAAGTGGGGAGTGGACCTGACACCCTCTAGGGGGGTCCGGGGGCATGCTCCCCCGGGAAGATTTGTTTTTAAATATTGAAGTTAGATGCATCAATCTGGTGCACTTTGAGAGCAAAATTAAGAGATACCTCTCAACATCCATATGAAACAACTGTAAACAGATTTACTTTTTCTTTATGGATATACAAGAAAGTAAAGCCTGACACCTACTGGCGGCTGGTTAAATGACTCCTCGTCCCTGAGTACACCAGGGTTGCCAACTTTGGGTACCTGGCTGGAGTGAGATTTTAATATCATGGGTTTAATTACACATATGCACACGAAATGACTGCTATCGTGTCAGCAGCGGGACCTTAGCATATACAGTGGCGACTGGTCATTAGGGGCAGCTGGGGCACAGCCCCACCTAGTGTCAGCAGAAAGTATTACAAATAATGATTACAAAAAAATGCAAAAAATAAATTATAAAATATATAAAATATATTTTAAGATCATGTTTAATCATCTGATTCGTCTGTACATTGCTGTTTTAGTCTGTGTTCTTATAATTAGTGTCTACAGTGTGTGCCTATTGAGCATGTGGGACAAAACCCGATCATGCCCCCGTGACTGTAAAAACTACACTGCGCATGCTCAGAGTATTGTCCGATTTAATGTGTGTGGCAAAAAAATAATGACCATAGGGTCACTGAGCTGCCATCCCCACCATACGTCATCTCACATAATTCAGAGCTGATTGGCTGTAAGTATGTGTGCCGCAAAAAGTGTGGTGTGTGAAGAGGAGACGAGAGAGCTGCAGTGACGCATCCTAAAACCCGGAAGTAAGCTGCGCATGACTTCCCTCCACAAAAAAGCAATGAGATTTCTCCATAGGATTTTAGAAAATAGCTCCAAATAAGATCTGTGTGAAACGTAGCTGTTAGATAAATGCACGTTTTGTTCAGCCGGATAATATCCACATGTCTACCCTACTTTTATTATTTTCGAATCATAAATCTATTGATTACATTTATGATAGACTTTTGAAACTACAAGAAGATAAGGAGGACTTTTACAAAAAAGTAATAGAGATGTTTGTCCAGAGGGATAGGCAAATGGACTTCATCTTCAAGTCAAGGTAAGAATGCAATTTTATTGAAAATGGGATCTTACTAAGAGAGAACAATTCAATATTTAAATGATACAATTACATTGTTTAAAATTAATCGAAGCATCAGACCAAAAAAAGCTTTTGAAAATAATATTATATTTTGATTTAGGTCAAAATATAATATGTGTAAACCTGAAGAGTCAGTGCCAGTGCCTCACCAGCCATGAACCTCACTGCAGAAGCTTACAGACATCTAAGTTTTTTGTGCCCCACCACTTTTGTACATATAAAAACGCCACTGAGCATATATATATATATATATAGGATATACAATATATACAAATACACAATATTGGACACAAAGGGCAAAAAGTTTAATTCACTAATGAAAGTCAAACACATAAGCAATTATTTGACTTATCGTAACATAAATATAAATTAACTCGATAAATTGCCATTTACATGAGGATGTGACTAGCAGTTCGAAAGGATGTACTTGAATTATTATTATATATTATCATTATGTCAGTGGTCTAAAATGGTCATACAACGGTGCCGACAATATTATCGTTTATCGCAATAATTTCCGGGAAAATGTATCCAACAAAATTAATTATCGTGAGAGGCCTATAGGCTACATGAAACACACACACAAACAAATCTACAGACTTACTCCAAACTGCCACATATATTAATTAACACACTCATATACTCTTTGACTCTATTTTGGCCTAGTAGAACAATAAGCAGCAGACATTTACCTTTTTATCATTTCTACTGGATCTCAGATCTGCGCATGCGTAATACGGGTCGGCAGTTGCCAGAGAGTATTTTTGTTGGGTAATCTATGGTAGGGCTAACCCATACAGTGGTGGGGTGAAGTCAGTATTTGCATTGTAATTACATACACGCTCCCCTTGACAGTGAAACGTGTGAGGTTTAGATTATTTCCCTGTCTCAATCCAAATAGAACTGTATGAAATAAAAAAGCACATTTGTCTTGATGTAAATAAAAAGGCCGACCTGGAGCCAATCCTGCAACTTCCAGGTGAAAGAGTTGACATGCTGAAAGCCCAACCCCTGCAGGCGGTCTGGGGGGATTCTCCCCCAGGAGATTTTTTGAAATACTAACATAAAATACACATTCTGGTACTCTCTTGAGAAGCAAATAAATAAATCTATTACTACACGACATATTAAAAAAATGAATGTTATTTTAGTTTTGTGTTACTTTGTTCTGAAAGCTGAACCTGCTGCTCCTCACAGAGAGAAGAGGGAAGAGGCTGTGAATGACTTTACATTGTGGATAAGGGTGGATAGCCCCCATTGTTCTGTGTGTCAAAATGAAAGACAGCCCACACACCTATCAATCATCAAACCGTGGGATCTTATTTCATTACCACGTAATGTTGTATCGATGTATAGAGATGTACTACAGCAAAAGTATTCTCAGTCGGGACGGTCCTACGACGTTGGCTATCAACTCGTTATTTCAAGCCAGTTTTGCCCTATCTAGTTATGTGCACGTTCACATGAAAGGGGCGGGGCTAGCAACATTTGACCAATCACAAACACGGAGAAGCGTACTGACAGCGCAGCGTCATACGTCCTGAATGAAAAGTAAACTATTAGACATTATGAAGAAGTCAGCGACGTGCAGTCAGGGGAGGCAGTAGGCTCGCTGGTCTCATCATACAACGGCAATGAAAAAAGCACCAGGGGAGGCAGCCATAACCTCTGCCGCACTGAAGGGGGCGCAAGTGAGCCCACAGGTTCTTGTTGCTACTGTTATTCTACGCAGAGATGGTAGACTCAAACAACAAACTAGACTTTTGAAACTACAGGAAGATAAGGAGGACTTTTACAAAGAAGTAATGGAGATTGTTGTCCAGAAGGATAGCATGGACTTCATCTTCAAGTCAAGTTAAAACCACAATTGTAATGAAAATGGGATTTTACTAAGAAAGAACAATCCAATATTTAGACTTGGGGTATCCTTTTGTTGAACAGTCTGTTTAAAATGAATCGAAGCATCAGACTAAAAAATCTTTTGAAAATAACCGAATATTTTGATAAAGGTCAAAATATAATATTTGTAAATCTGACTCTGAAAGAGTCAGTGCCTCACCAGCCATGAACCTCACCGCACCGCACGTCACTGAAAGAAGTTAAACTTTAAACATCCATGACTTAAACACTTTATCCAGGATAAAAGCCACATAGCTGCAGTGTTTATGATGTCACTGCCCCGTCTAAGACACAATCTGACTTTAACTACATTTGACTCGAGTGTTTCGTCAACTTAATGTGTTGCTTAAAATAATACTTCTGCATACAGTATGTGACGCTGTGAGTGTTGCACGGCCAGATACGGCTCAGCTGACTCAGATAAGGAAATATATGATACGTTATGATGTGATATGATGATATGAATGATAATGGGACACATTGACGTCTGCACTCAGTGTACTTATGTTGTGGCAGATATTTAATTAAGCTTTCTTAATGCTAATAATAGTCAGATTGCTCTGAAGATGGGAGGTGATATTCTATTCATTTTCACGTTCACACAGTCGGTAATTTTGGCCGGCCGTCTTTCATGCAACGGCAGTTTAAACTGTCCTCCACACACTGAGCTCTGATTGGTCAGCAGGCGCAGTGCTGGAATGGAGCCCCGCGCTGTGACAAGCTGGCGCTCCCAACTGGACCTCACCGTGGTTCCACCTGCGGAGGATGTCCTGGAGCTGGATTACATGGAGGAAGATGAAGAGGATACCTCTGAGTTCCTCTTATCCGACTCAGACGAAGATGACATCTTCGTCCCATCTGCTCAGGCTGCCAAGCCGGAGGCGATGTCCGCTCCCCCAGGCGAAAGCGCGCCAACTTCGCCCCGCCTCAGCATGGACTTGCAGGCCGTGTGCCAACGCGCTGCGTCCAGGCTGGACATCCCCTGGCCTGAAGTGGCCAAGGAGACCTCCAGATCTCGCTATGAGGGGAAGAACTTGCCCCAAGCAGCGAGGATGACGAGGCAGCTTCTCCCAGTCTTTCCAGAGCTGCTGGACGAGGTGTCTGTCTCGTGGAGAGACCGCCCTTTCAGCAGCAAGGCCCCAATCCAGGAAGCCTCCTCTTTGGACTTTGAGGGAATGGAGAAGCTCGTCTTGCTCCGCATGCCGCCTATGGAGCCGCTTGTGGCAGCCCACCTCCAACCGCGGCTGTCTTCGGCACCTAGCAGGAACCCCACGCTGCCGACAAAAGCAGACGGTTTCCAGTCAGCAATGACCGAACGGGCTTACAAAGCGGCAGCTTTGTCCGTCAGGGCGCTCAATGTCTCGTCAATGCTGACCGCTTACCAGGCGGAGCTCCGTGAGGACATGACGAACAAACCTGAGCCTGCCGTGTGGGACGAAATCACAGCGATCACGGACATTTGCCTCCGTGTGTAGCGCTGTACAGTCCAAGCCACGGGCAAATCGCTGGGGATGATGGTGGTGCAGGAGAGAGCCAGGTGGCTTAACCTGACGAACCTTCCGGACCGGGAAAAAGAGGACGTCTTGGACATGCCAATTGTCCCCCGAGGGCATATTTGGCACCGTTCTGGCTTCAATGCAGCAGCGGTGTGAGGCCAAAAAGAAGGAGGATGAGGCTCTCCAGCTTTGTCTTCCCCGAAAGGTCCAGCCGCCGCCTTCAACGGCCCCGCGACAGACCTTCACTCAGGCTGCCTCACGTCCTTCCCATTTCAAGATCCCGAAACGGTAAAAGCCACAGCCCGCCCCGGGTCTCCCGCCAAGACACGAGGCGAGGACGAGCTGGCCAAGAAAGTCCCCGGTTCCAGCAGCAGCCGGCCCAGACCTTGGCCATCAGGTGAGGAAAAAGAAGAGAGCAGCCTGACAGCCTTCCCTCCTCTCCTCAGTGAAAGAGCTGGAAGTTCCCTGTTTTCCAGCCCCAGAACGTGTTCCACACGTGTTCAATGCTCATGTGTTTCCGGGGTGCAACCACGCCCCCATCTTCCCGCCGCCTCGAGTGATGTCAGAACGTCATCCTCAAGTTCGCGCCATGAGGGAGATAGACTTCACGTCAAAGACAGCAGGTTCTGCTGCTCGTTCAAGTCACACAAACACATGTCCTTGTTTTCTAATAAAACATTTTCCACTGTCGTTTCCAGGCTTAAAGCCAAGGGCGCAATCAAAAATAATGAAAAGAAAAACAATAAAAACAATAAACAGTCAGGTGACTGCTCCGCTTCTGAGAGTGGCTGTTGCCTCTCTCAGAATGCGGACGGTAACCGAGTCTGTGAACGCATCATCGCCGCGCGCATGCGCAGTGTCAGCCTGGGATACTACCGTGTTCAGACACTAGAGGGCCCCATAACACAACCAATAAAGACACAGAGAGCAGACCACAGGTGAAGTCATCACCCAAACGGGGAGGGAACGGAATTCATCCTATCCTAGATGTAAGGGCTCTGAACAAGTATCTCAGAAAATACAAATTCCGAATGCTCACTCACACATCTCTGCTGCGTCTCGTACGTCAGGACGATTGGTTCATATCAATCGACCTGAAAGACGCGTATTTTCACATCCCAATATATTATCCACACAGGAAATATCTGAGGTTCGCTTTTCCGGGTGTCTGTTACGAGTACAGAGTGCTTCCCTTCGGTCTGTCTCTCAGCCCACGGGTGTTTGTACGGTGTACGGAGGCAGCAATAGCCCCGTTAAGGCAACAGGGCATTCGCCTGGCAACCTATTTAGACGACTGGCTCCTTCTTGCACAGTCGGAGCAGGAGGCTATTACGCAGACGAATATCCTCGTGAAACACCTGCTCGACCTGGGTTTCTTAATAAACACAGAAAAGAGCATGTTGTCTCCAGCCCAGACTGTACTCTTCCTGGGCCTACGCCTGAATTCGGTGCCCTTTACAGCCCGCCTGTCAGCAGAGAGAGTGAAAGCCTTCAGGGCTTGCCTCGCTCATTTCCAGCCACGCAAATATGTTCTCTTCAGATCATGTCTGCGGTTACTGGGGCTCATAGCGTCAGCCATCCTGGTGGTAAGACTGGGGTCGCTTACACATGAGGGAGTTTCAGCGCTGGGTAGCTGCCCTCAGACTGGACCCCGTGCGTAATGGCGCGTGGAGAGTGATGGTCACTGTGGAATGCGTAATGCCACTGGCTGCACCCGACTTTTCTAGTACGGGGCGTACTTATGGGTGCTGTCCTATCGCGGAAAGTGGTCACCACAGACGCGTGTCTGACAGGCTGGGGGGGTATATACGAAGGTCGACCTGTGAGGGTTCTCTGGAGCAGAGATCTCCAACGGTCACACATAAATTATCTGGAGCTTTTAGCGGTGTTCCTCACCTTGAAACGCTTTCTGCCTTTTCTCAAAGGACATCATGTCCTCGTGAGGACAGACAACACGACCACAATATCGTATATAATCCGCCAAGGGGGTTCTCTCCAGTTACACATGCTGGCACGCAAACTGATCTTATGGAGCTGCGGACGTCTCCTCTCTCTGAGAGCAACGCACGTACCGGGAGTGATGAACCTCGGGGCAGATCTGCTGTCCAGAGGTGCACCACTATATGCAGACTGGACTCTACATCCAGGGGCGTAGCTGGTAATTCTGGGCCCCTTGAAAGAATCTATTTGTGGGCCCCCAATCCATGCGAGTGCGTGTTAGCGCGCACGCTAAAAGAAATTTGGCCATTTATTTATTGATGAAAACGCATAATATGGTTTTTACCTATACATTCGGATCAGCAGTTCAGCACCTGAACTGTTGGTGGGTGAGCCTAGTAAAGGATGTCGCATTGCGTTCATCTTCAATGAATGGACCAATGCAATAGTCTACCAAAGAACCTTGTGTCGCACTAGCTCGGCATATTTTCCCCTATTCTTGTGACAATGTTTTCTGATACTCAACATACAAAAGATGTTACTTGTCTTGTCTCTCTGTAATCCCATCTCCAACACAAATAGTCTACTCAAGCACACTATTAGAGCACTAGCTTTTTTGCTGTAGCGGCCGGGTTGCTGCCTTTCTCAGCAGAGTGCTAAAGCCCTACCTGTTACACGCGCAAGTAATTCGAGGAGGCGCGACTGACAAGTGTTGAGCTATTGGTGGGGACAATTCAGGATTCTTGGATACTGGTGGGGTCATGACCTTGCGTCCACCCCCTAAACGACACGATGAAACCCAACCTCGAAAACCCTGTTGAAGTTAATGAACTGTAATGGACTGCAAGAAATCAACATGCACTGACTATCAACTTTATCTTCTGTCTATTTAATTGAAAATTAAACCCAATACAGGAATGAACAAACAAAAAATCTCAACATTCTTTGACTTATTAAATTAAGATTTAAACAACACAAGGACAAAAGTATAAATTAACTGAAGATTTGAACACAATTATAAAACAATAAACTCTCAGGACATGAACACACTTACAGCAAACAATGAAACATGTAGTGCTAGAGGACTATGCATCAGATAGTAATTGTTCACAATGTGGGCTGTAGCCTGTCAGCTTACTATAGGGGAACTTCCCACAATCCTGTCATAGACTGGATTTTTATCCCTAAATCCCGAACGCCAATCGCCGGACCTTCTTGGTGGCAAAATCTTTTACGAGCTCTTTGAAATCAAGTGACAGAGCCAGCTTGCTTTCAATCGATAACATTGCAAGGCTGTTCAACCTCTCTTGCATCATGGTAGATCTTAAATAGCTCTTGATAAGTTTCAACTTACTAAATGATCTTTCACCACCAGCTACGGTAACTGGGAACGTCAAGAAAATTCTGAGGGCAATGCAAACGTCTCCAAAAATGCTCTGGAGTTCCATCTTGTATATTGCATTCAGTAGATCAAGAGAGCTACAATCAGAGGGGAAAGTGGCAGAAAGCATTTTATTGAGATGCCTTATCTCACTCTCAAACTGATCTGTGAGATCCTGTGAGTATTTCTCCCTCAGTGGCTGACACACAGAAGCCATTACACTGTCACTCAACTTCCCAATTTTAAGTATGGCAGCAAATTCTTCAACAATATTTGCTGTTGTTTGGAACCGAGTGTCCAAGTCACTTATGATCTGATCCATGGCAGTGACAAACACAGTGTTGTTTCTGGCCTATCCTCCTGACCTGTTCCTTCAGCAGTTTCATCATGAAACCTCTTCCTCCTCCTCTCACGGCAAAGTTCTTTTTTTAAATGAGGTGGAACCTCCATTTCCTTAACTACCATTGATGCCTCAGACAGAATAGCATCCCATCCATTTCTGAGAGTCTGCATCTCATCTCTTAGTGCAGCAACATTAGCTGCCTCCACCTCTATTGAGATTTTCCCTGACTGGAGTATCATATTTCTGTCATCAATAGATTGCAATACTTCACCCAAATGGTGAGAAGGGCAATGGCATCAAATGACATGAGGTAGTTCCTCAGACCAACAGCTTCAGATCTGGCCTCACCTGTGAGACTGCATGAGCTCAGTATGGTAGCAAGGGCTTCAATGACACCAGGTAGGTGCTTTGCTACAGGTTTCACAGCATCAATTCTCGCACTCCAGCGAGTGTCAGATAGCTTATGTACAGAGCAACCTGTTTTCTTTTTGTATATAGACCAACGAGATGGACTGGCACTTACAAATGTGTAGAGGCGGTTAATGTAACCAAAAAAGTTGGACACTTCAGGGCTCGATTCTGCAGCATGCACGCCTACCAGATTCAACGTGTGGGAGGCACAAGGTGAGAAAGTAGCAAGATTATTCTTTTTCAGTATTTGGGCTTGGACTCCCTTGATTTTCCCTGACATATTCGCCCCATTATCATACCCTTGCCCCCTGCAATCACTAATGTCTATCCCTAGATCTAGAAGCACATTCTCCATCATGCCTGCTATTTCACATCCTGTTTTTCCATTGAAATCTTTGAATTCAATACATCTTTCAGTGATCTCCCATTCACCTGTGTCTTCATTATAATGTACATATCTTATGAGCACAACATTTTGCTCGGTGTGGGAAATGTCAGGCGTTGCATCACAAATGATTCCATAGTATATGGCATCCTCCCTTTCCGTCAGAATGGTATTTAAAACCTTTCCCCCACACAATTCAATAAACTCGTTCTGGATGTCTGGGCTCAGATAATGAGTTAGCTGGCTTCCTTTTTTGGATGTCCTGATTTTGTCTAAGTGGTCTTTCAAGAGTGGATTATATCGTGACAAAAGTTCTAGCGTACCTACAAAATTTCCATTGTGGACATCGCCCAAAGCATGCGTTTTACCTCGGAAAGCTAAATTCCTCGTTGCCAAGTGCAGAGTGACATCAAGGAGTCTCTGCAAGATAGCTTTGTTTTTCTCAATTTCAGACTGTAGCTCTCTCTGCAACTGATGATCAACGCCACATGCAGTCATAACCGAACACTGTAGGTGTTTCCATCGCAAATAACAGTCCCTGTGATTCCTACTTGTTTCATGGCTTGGGAATTGATCATACGTGCGACGCCACTCAACGTCACACATCTTCTATCCCTGGTCACTACTCAAAGCACTAAGAGAGGGTCTTTTTTGCTCCTTGGAGAAAAGAACACATGGTATGCAGAACAGTGCATTTGCACTTTCACTGTCAATCAACCAGTCCCTTTTCACTTTTCCCCTACCCTTATCTGCTTTGGTGTATTTCAAGTAATCTGGAAATCTCTTTCCCTTTGAATCATGTGGAAATTCTTGATCTGTTTCTCGCATTGCTAATTTCTTTACAATAGTTGCCCTGTCCTTGTCACTCATCCTAGCTGGGAACAACCCTGTGTCAAGTGATAGCAGATCTTCTACCTCAGACACCACTACAGGTGGCTCAGTATCTGTGGCATCCTGTGTCGGAGCCTCACTTTGTCCCTGACATTGACTGTCCATAGCTGCTTCCTCCTCATCTGTGCTGCTTTCATGGTCCTCGACCTCTTCTTGTCCTGGTACTTCTGCCTCTTCACCTCTGCTCTCTTCGTTAGCTGCCTTGCTCGAGGGCCCTGGCTCTAGAGTATCCATAGTGTACATAATTTATAAAATGCCCTATAATAGTAATAACACAGTACAGCTCGAGCTATCTCTTAATTGCTATAATAATAATAATAATAATAATAATAATTTGTATAGATATTTTCCAATTGCTCAAATCTAGCTATAGCTACTGTAACAACCTCAATTGAATGTGCCAGTGGTCAATCGTATTGCAATTACTTGAAGAACTAGAGTAACTAAATGTGAATATTACCTAAAGTTGTATTCAATGCATGGTAAGCATATTTCAAATCTGTTTGTTAACCCCAAGCCCTGCTGCTTTACCTCCCTCTCCTTCAACTGGGAGTTGGCCTGAGGGAAGGGGTACTGATCCTGAAGCCGCATCTGTGCATTAGAGCAGATGTGATTAGCATGTAACATTATACAGGTTAGGTTAGCTAGCCATAGCAAAAGGGCATAGCTGCTGGATACAAATTCACTGGGCTCATCTACACTCATCTAATTTTTGATAGCAACAGGTAGCTAACGTCAGCCACAACATGTTGGCCAAGCTGTTATGGGCTTCAAAACAAGTTCTGTGAATAAATACCTTTCTTTTGAAAATACTTGGTGACTAGCTGTCTACCTCTTTTATTATTTTCCTCTTGCTGATGTTTTTTCTTTAGTTTCTGAGCTCCTGATTCAGGAGCTGTAGAGGACATTTTCCTGTCAGTCTGTTCAAGCTGCAAGCTGCTGGTGCGCTGCTGTGCCGCCTAGTTATAGTTGAAAGTGGGGGTGCAAGATTAGTAACTGGCAGGCAAGGGGTGGTTTGGAGTGGGTCAGGCAGGACCACCTCCATAGCAGAATTTTTTTTAATTTAATGAACACCTGTACGTGCAATTTCCTGCAATATAGAGCACAGAACGGTCTCAAAACCCTATGGGATCCTAAAAGGTTCCTATAGGGTTCCAAAAACGTATAGAGATTCCTATAGCATCTTTTGACTAGGGATGTTATCCTACACTTTAAGCTGATATCCCATTACCTGTAACTCTTGGGTCTCTTTCTCACTTCCTGCTCCCTGAGTCTGCACAGTCACCACATCATTCTACATTAAGGAGAGCAATACACTTATGAGTACACTTAACTGGCTTGAATACACAATCTTTATGCTACTCTGTAAAGAAAGGGAGAGAGGGGGGAATATATTATCCAAGTATTTGTGTCTTAATTTGATATTTCCTTTACCTGTAACTCTTGTGTCTCTTTCTCTCATTCTCTGCCTCCTCCCTGAGTCTGCACTGTCACCACCACATCATTCTACACAGGAGAGCAATACACGTATGAATACACTGAACTGGGTTGAATACATGATTTTTTGTGCAGGTTAGTTACAGTAGGAGATGGGCTTCTATCATATTATCTTCTATCATTCTATAATTCATTCTTCTTTTATTTTCATTTCAGGTAGTTGTACCTTAAGAGAATTGAAGGCTGGCATCTGTAAATGCAGATAGATATAAGTACTTTATTCTTATTTATTATCATTATTTTCTTTCCAATTAAATGAAATCAGAAAATAAGTGGTATATGATGGAAAATATGAAAGTCAATGCTTGAAGGAAAATGGACTTCGGAAATCAGTTTTTTATTTACTGTTCTGTAAAAGTCTTGTCGAATGTAATGTTTTATGTTTTGTGTGGACCCCAGGAAGACTAGTTGTTGTCATGCAACAGCTAATGGGGATCCTAATAAACTCAAACTCTAATGGGCTTCGATCTACCAGCTAGCTAGCTAGTCAAACACACACACTGGTTGATGTTACTAGCTAGCTAGCAAACGTCAGCTAACCGCTAGCTAACATAAAGAGTGACCTGTAATTCAATGCAGCGAAAATTAAGAGAAGGTGATGATTATAAAAGTGTTTTATTGTATTGAGTGGTAGAAGAAAAGACATGTCTAACATATTCTTTGTTTGAACAACTTACTGAAAAGGTCTGCCACCAATGACAGACTGGTCACAGTGATTTACACTCAGCCTACCTGCATCAGGACTGCTGTGGGTGGGAGGCAGTTGATCAAACCATTGTGAGCGAAATGCGGGGGGGGGGGGGGGGTCACAATCTTTGGAAACTTAAAAACTCGCTATTAAGTGTCTATAATCAGCACAAGTTCTTTCATTGCGTATTATTAATTCGATTGAAATTACATACTTATGTTTACAGTGATATATTGGGGGGGGCATATCATATTTTTCATATGATCAAAAAGTGGGGATGCACCTGCTCCGCTTGCTCCATTGCTCAGGCACCCATACCATGCAATGAATGAAGGGAGGGGTGCTCATTCTGTCAAACAGAGTAACAAGCACCTGTTTGTTTCTTTTATGACGTTTTTTTTTAATACAGGCAATTATACTTTTGAGTCAACTACATTAACTTACTTTAGGATAATAATAAAACCATATTAATAAAAAGATAATAATAGTAATAATTTTTCACCCACACCCAGAGCGCCTGGCATGGACCTGGCCCGTGAGTGGTATAATTTGAATACAGTGGGGCTCCCTCAGAAGGTGATAAACACTATTCAGAGTGCAAGAGCTTCCTCCACCAGGTCCCTCTATGACTGTAAGTGGAGGGTGTTTGAGGAGTGGTGCCTTCAAAAAGGACACATCTCTTTTCAATGTCCTGTCGGTGTGATTCTATCATTTCTACAGGACCTGATTGATAAACACAGAGCTTTCTCTTCGATCAAAGTGTACCTGGTTGCTATTGCTGCATGCCATGTGGGCTTTGAGGGAAAGACGGCTAGCCAACATCCCTTGGTCTGCCGTTTTATGAAAGGGGCTCGCAGGCTCCTCCCTGTTTCCAGGTCACTGGTGCCCTTATGGGACTTGGCAGTGGTTTTAGATGGGCTCACTCGACCTCCACTTGAACCCCTGGAAGAAGCTGACATGAAACACCTGTCACTGAAGACAGTGTTGTTACTGGCTCTGGCATCTGCCAAGCGAGTCAGTGACATTCACGCGCTCTCTGTACATCCTTCATGCACTCAGTTTGCCCCGGGGCAAACGAGAGTGTTGCTGAAGCCCAACCCTGCCTTTGTGCCCAAGGTGGTTGGCTCATGTACCCCCATTGACCTTGAGGCATTTCCTTCACCGCTATGTTCCTCTGAAGAACAGCGGCCGAATTTGCTGTGCCCAGTTTGTGCTTTGCGCACCTATATGGACAGGTCAAACGAGTTTCGATGCAATGACCAACTCTTTGTATCCTGGGCTAACATAAGGGCAAGCCCGTTACCAGGCAACGGCTCTCCCACTGGATTGTGGAAGCGATAGCTTTGGCTTATACGAGTCAGGGTTTGCAGGCACCAACAGGCCTGCATGCTCATTCTACTCGTGGACTGGCTATATCCTGGGCTTTGTTCAAGCGTGTTTCCATCCAAGACATTTGTGCAGCAGCGAGCTGGTCTTCACCGCTCACTTTTGTCCGCTTTTACAGACTAGATGTCTCTACTCCAAGTGTGGCCCGTGCAGTGCTGGGCCCCGTGTTGGGACAGGGTTCTACCTGTTAAGTTCTGGTTGTTTTGGTGATTTTCGAGATAAGCATGTCTAGCAATACGGGAGTCTCAATATCCCATAGTGAGACATCGAACGGAGTGTTATGAATGAGAACTATAGGTTACTAACGTAACACCAGTTCTCGGAGTAACATGGAGTGAGATGTCTCACCAGACGGCCCTTCTTGCTGAGGCGAAGCGAGAAGAGGTGCTTATTTTGAATGACGCTGCGACGTAGCGCAAGCTACTTAAAGGGTGGGTGGATTCCCTGACGTAGTCGTCAAGATCACCAGCCAATCAGGATTGGCGTAATGCGATTGATGCTTCTGATGCATACGCGTTGAGGCGCATCCATAGTGAGACATCTCACTTCATGTTACTCTGAGAACTGGGGTTACGTTAGTAACCTATAGTTATTATGATGGATTTGATATTAACGAGGCGGCAGTTAGCAGCTAGCGGCTAGCTAGTAATTATGCTAATGTACACATCAATCGTTATGTACTTTTATATTACGCTGTAACAGGATCTAGTGATATCCAAGCAACAGAACTTCATTTAGCATGAAAGAATTATTGCACTATATAAACATATATATATATATATATATATATATATATATATATATATACATACATATATGTATATATACATATATGTATATATGTACAGTGCAATAAGCTTCTTAGTGCAATAAGAAGCTACAGGGACGTTAATCTACATCGGTAATATTAACTTTATTTAATACAACATTTACGGTACAACATTTACATCATACAGCCCATGTAGTATAATATTTTACAAATGATGAATTACAGCAAACATGTGCAATATATCCATTATTACAGCTCCGTGGGATGGCAGTAAGGCCATATGGTCCGTTCTTATTGTGCATCCATGGGTAAAGATAAACGCATGTAGTGCTGAACACGTAACATGAACGTGCCGGGCAGCGCGGTCCCGTGGGTTAGATGCGCGTTCATAATGCAGAGGGAAATAACTCCGTCCAAGACATGAGTGGATCTGACTTTAATTACATTTGACTCGAGTGTTTTGTCAACTTAATGGGTTGCTTAAAATAATACTTCTGCATACAGTATGTGACACTAAGCGTTGCACGGCCAGATACGGCTCAAGAAGCTGACTCAGCTAAGGAAATATATGATACGTTATAGGGGTGTAACGGTATCCGTATTCGTCCCGTACCGTCACGGTTCGGACGTCACGATTCGGCACATGCAGTCACACGGCGAATACGCCTTTTTTTACGAGTGGGAAAAAAGTTTGTCACTCAGGGCAGTATTACACTATATATAATCCAGGGGGCGGTATTGCGCCTAAAAGCCAGTCGCCCGTAAATAACAAATGAAGAACAAGACCAAAACACAACAAAACGAACACAATACATGAAGAAGAAAAGTTAGCTATGGCGAGTTCACACAACACACAGGAGCTAGAAGACCCACCTGCATCTTTTAAATCAGGTGTGTGGGAACATTTCGGGTTCCCTGTGGACTACAACAATGATGGGGTGCGAGTTGTGGATCGGACGAGGACGGTGTGTCGGCGTTGTTCGACAGCGGTGCGGTATGCTAGTGGTAACACGTCAAACATGCTCAATCACAGTCCGAGTCAGTCTCAGTCCCCAGCGAGAGGGTTTTCTCGACGGCAGGTGACATAGTTACCATAGTTACCGCCAACAGATCTGCCCTCACTGCTGACAACGTAGACAAACTCATCTTTTTGAAGAAAAACTTGAAAATAGAGTAAAGCTTGAGTACCTTTATTTAGGCATAATGGCCTCACACACTCACAAGTTAATTACACATGTTAGACATTGCTCCTAAAGGTACAGATTTTATTTTGTTTTATATTTATCATTGTATTTATTTTATATTTTGACATCAGGAGATGTTATACAGTTCTGTATTACCTTTTATTGATTGTGATTCAAACACTTTCTTATTATTTATTTTAATATGTTCAAGACATTCTTTTTAGTTGTACAGCTTATTTAACCTTTTTGTTTGACATCAGCCATTATAATATGGCCATCTGAGTGTTACTGTTTGTGGTTTGTTTTTAACTGTGTAATACAGTTAATGATTCCAAATGTTAGAGTTCTCATTTTCATACCAAAACTTGCACTACTGTTAAAAATAAATAACAGCAAAAAAAAATTATGCATTTGGGACTTTTTTTTGCTTTTCCTTGTTGTACCGAACCCGTACCGAACCGTGACCCCCAAACCGAGGTATGAACCGAACCGTGACTTCTGTGAACCGTTACACCCCTAATACATTATGATGTGAAATGATGATAATGGGACACATCGATATTTAAGTAAGCTTTCTTAACGCTAATGCTATAATAGTCAGATTGCTCTGAATATGGGAGGGGATATTCTATTAATGTTCACGTTCACACAGTCAGTGATTTGAACTGCAACGGCAGTTTAAATTGTATTTCTTTTATCCTGTAATATGACTTGATCGCTTTAAACTCTGCACATTGTTGTTATCAGCTGTTCCACCATGGTGTCTACCTCAACCTGTAATAGATGTATCCTTATTGAAATGGTTACATTCAATGAAAAATAAAATCAATGTGCAGGCTTACGTGAACACTGTTCTATATGAACAATATGGGCAGTTTATACATTAAATAAATCAACAGTATAGTGGCGATATGCTCCAAGTGGAAGCGATTTGCCATTAAAGCAAAGAAGAAGAAGAACTCCGCACAGTTGCTCTCTTATCCTGGAACCTATCCTGCTCCGGCGCAGAATAAGTTATCTAGCCCGCTAAAAAGTGAACCAGCTTCGTAGGAACGGAAATCCCAGCACTTTGGCTCGACCAAACATCGTTTTTAAATGTGCTTTATAAATAAAATTTGATTTGATTTGATTTGATCCCAATAGTTATCTTGCTAAACGAAAATCCTGCTTCGTAGTATACCCCCCACGCTAGCCGTTCAGAATAAGTTATCTAGCCCGCTAAGAAGTGAACCAGCGTCGTAGGACCGGAAATCCAGGAAGTTAGCTCGCTAAACGAAAATCCTGATTCGTAGTACAGGCCCCTGGTCTAATTCTGAAACCTGTTCTGAAATGTAAAAAAACATTTCTTTAACTCTGAACCTACTTTGAATCATCCTGTTTCCGGAATGTATTTTTTGTTAGATGCCTGAAGTAAAATCTGTGGTTATCACAATACAAGCTTAAGATACTTCTTTGAATGACATTACATATGTCAGTAAATACCTCACTGGTGAATGTCTGAAGTGTGACTAAATGAGACGACTAAACATCATCACGCGAAACATTAGCCGTCTTTAGCTTAGCGGTGGTGATACGCAGTCATGTTAGTTTATTGCCTAATGTTAGCTTTTTACTTCTGCCGATTGCATTTATGCCTCAACTATTATAAAAGTTGTGTTAATATGTGGAGATTATCCAGCTGAAAAAACATGGAAGTATCAAAAAAGTGTGATTGCCACAGATCTTATTTTCTGCAACATTCCAATTTAAATGTTTTATGTGAAAATCCCATTGCTTTTTTTGAGGGAGCCCACGCAATGGTTGGCCTACATACATTTGTCATCACTGCACCACTCATAACACTTTTTTTTTTGCTGAACTTGTGTTTGATAAGGCTTAATTGAATATTTCTAAAGTGTGAATGTAAAGTAAAAGTATTTGTTCCCTTCATCATACTCAGCTATCCACTGATTTGGCTATGTGTGCAAAACAGATTGTTCCTGCAAATCCAGGTGTTAGAGTTTCCATTTCAAAATGTTTCACAGTTTTGGGACAGCCATGGAAAACTGGAGGTGGAGACATTCTTCTTGCTGTGACTAGAGACAAGTTTTTCCAAAATGAATCCACTGCTCACTATAGTGTCTTCAAGGCCTGGGGGTAGTACTTGAGGAAGATCCTGCGGGCGATCTCGTACGTGTCGCCCTGAGGCTTGGTCGGATATTTTCGGGTGTTGTAAATGAACCCCTTCTCCACCTGGAACACGGCCTGGTTAAAGGTGTCCTGCTTGTATGGCCGTCCAGTGTCCAGACAGTCTACCAGGGTTTCAACGAAAAGACCCCATCTCTGGGCGTAGTAGTCCTCCATGAGGCCCCCCCACTCTTTGCTGGCGTAGTCCAGGATCTCACCGCTGGGACCCCACAGAGTGAGCTGGTTCCTGGCATTCATGTCGTACAGCTGGGCCTCCTTCTCATCCAGGGCGAAGGAGCGGGCCCTCTCCAGCCATGTCCCCAACAGGAAGTTGCGGTCGCTGCTCAGCAGACGGTTGAGTTCAGGCAGGAGGTCATACACCAGCACCCCCCCCGCAGTCAGCAGCTCTGGCAGCTTCTGGTTCTTGAAAGCATCTGCGATATCCTGGTAGAAGCTTGTTGTCAGGACTTGTAGGACCTGCCGAGTCACGTCCACGAGATCGCAGCGGAATGTCTCCTTGGACATGAGGGATGGAGCCGCCTCGATGATCAGTTTCCAGGCTTTGAACAAATCAGCCGGGTCGTACCACCGGTCAACGTTCATGTGGAGAGAGGGTCTGTGCACCAGGGGGCTGTGGTTGTGGTTTTTGTAGTGTGGCACGGTGCAGTTGTAGACGCTGGCGAACAGCAGCCTCCACGCCGCCGTCAGGCTGTCCTGCGTGCTGCCGTAGCGACGGATAGCGTACAGCGACACCCACTTGGACAGGTTGACTGGCTCCTTACGCCACGCCAGCTCGCTCATCAGCTCGTACATCACCGGATTCTGCTCAATGCCCTCGGGCGTCATGCCTATGCCAACCAGAGTGGAGTTTGGGAATTGTAAGGCTTTGAAGGGCCCCGAGTTCATGCTCTCCACCGTGCCAAAAAATCCGCTGTTGCCCCCAAAGTTCTGCAGCATGCACCAGATGAAGGGCTGCCCGTAGAAAGACTCTGTGTAGGAGAAAATTGGCTCCGTCTCTGCAAACAGGTCCAGCACGATCATTCTACCCAGAGGCACTCCGTGTAGTAGAGCCTGAATCTGGGCCGGCTTCCAGAACGCTGTGTCACTGAAGAACAGCCAGCCCTGCATCAGCCAGATTGCCTGAGGATCAACTGGGGACAAAACATGAAATTTAGATGAGGGGCAAGAAGGGGACAGTTCTCCAGCATGGCTGAAAAGTCAGCAAGAAACTCAAGGGGGCTTTCTGTGTAGGAGAATTGAACAACAGGCTCGGTTGAGATAGTTACTATAAATGTAATCCGTTACAACTACTAGTCATATTTTCAACAATGTAATCAGTAAGCTAATACCACAGGTACAAAGTAATGTAACCTGATTATTTTCAGCTACTTTTGGTTACCTTGACATCAAATTAAATGCAAATACATAAGAGAGAAAGGAACAACAATATGATGTGTTCCACTTAGAAACAAAACAATATGATCTTAGAAAAGAAGAAAACTGGATATTTTCTACCAAAAATATGTCACCTTAAATTATAGGCAAGGCCTACATAATAGTATAGTTTACAAATGTTGTATTTGTAATTCTATGTCTTGTCTATATGCAGGGATGCAAACTCATCAGGTATGAAAAAGGTGACAAGGATGCGAGCCCCCGACCTCACGGAATATCGGCTTTAAAATTAGGAATAACAGATGATGTTAGCAGTCAGAACTAATAAAGCAGCAGTGGTAAGGCAAGGCAAGTTTATTTATAGAGCACTTTTCAACACAAGGCAATTCAAAGTGCTTTACAACAAATGAAAGACATTAAGAAAATGGCATTTAAAATCAGTCATTAAAAAGAAAAGCTAATAAAATAAACATTAAAAGGAAGAAATACATGGATAAAAGTTACAGTGCAGTCTAAGATATGAATAGTTCAATTAAAAGCAGCGGCAAAAAGAAAAGTCTTCAGCCTGGATTTAAAAGTAGTCAGAGTTGCAGAGGACCTGCAGGTTTCTGGGAGTTTGTTCCAGATATTTGGAGCATAATAACTGAACGCTGCTTTACCATGTTTAGTTCTGACTCTGGGGACAGAAAGCTGACCAGTCCCTGAAGACCTGAGAGATCTGGATGGTTCATAATTTAGCAGATCAGAAATGTATTTTGGGCCTAAACCATTCTGTTATTCGTGGTAATAATAACAGAAACACTAAAGAGTCACATCTAATAGAAATATATAAAAGCATGTATTTTAATTGTGTAGCAGTCAGTTTATAATGTTGGCAGCATTGCTGAGCATTTTAAAAATGTATTGTCATGCCTCTGTGCAAGGCTTAGTCTTTCTATCTTTATAGCCACTGGTGTAACTAAGTTCATAAACTCAACAAGTACTATACTTGGGTACAATTTTGAGATACTTTAAGTATTTCAATGTTTTGCTACTTTGTTCTTCTACTCCTCTACAATTCAGAGGTAAATTGTGTACTTTTCCTCCACTACATGTATTTAATCCCTTTAGTTACTTCACAGATCTGGATGAATGATGTGAAATATAACCAAGTGTTAAATCAGACTTTAGTTCCACCTGGAGTAAATTCACAAGCTACCCTGCAGTATACAAAGTCAAGAGGCGCATTCACACTGCGGTACTTTTCCCACAAAGGTTCATGCAAACTTAGTTCATGAGAACTCTTTTATCGCGTTCACACCAAAAAGAGCCGGTACTAAAATGAGTTCATGAGAACCTTTTTACCCCCTCGAAAGTCCCTGCTAGAGAGCAGGAACTTTCGAGCGGCTCTTTTGTGAGAAAAGAGCTATATTTCTGATTGGCTGGGCGGATTGCAAACCACGCCCCGTAAAACTCCCAAAAAGTTTTGTGAAGCCGCCATTTTATTATCCTTGCATTAGCATTATTAGCATTAGCCCAGCGCAGAAACGCAGAGAGACTAACGTATGGCAACACAAAATAAAACATGGGAGCGGTGGAGATTAGGAGGTCTCGGCGTTCTGGCGATTTACTCGGAAGGCTTCAGTAGAAGCTGCTGGGAGTGCCAGCAGCTTCTACTGAAGCCAGTCCCCAACTCCGGGGACTTCCGGCCGGGGACTCCGGGCGGCAGTATTCACCGTGAAGTTGTTTGTAGCCTGCCAGTAAACCCAAAGCAGAAGAAGAAGATGTGACGTCAGCGGCTTCATTTGCCTAATCCTCCCTCAGGGACTTTTTCCGGTGTGAACGTGATCTGTACTTAGTTCATGCGAACTAAAGAGTTCGCATGAACTAAGTTCGCATGAACCAATAGGCGCATTCACACCGCAGTACTTTTCCCACAAAGGTTCATGTGAACTTAGTTCATGCGAACTCTTTAGTTCGCATGAACTAAGTACAGATCGCGTTCACACCGGAAAAAGTCCCTGGGGGTGGATTAGGCAAATGAAGCCGCTGACGTCACTTCTTCTTCTTCTGCTTTGGGTTTACTGGCAGGCTACAAACAACTTCACGGCGTATACTGCCGCCCGGAGTCCCCGGCCGGAAGTCCCCGGAGTTGTAAGAGGACTTCAGTAGAAGCTGCTGGGACTCCCAGCAGCTTCTACTGAAGCCTTCCGAGTAAATCGCCAGAACGCCGACCCCTCCTCATCTCCACCGCTCCCATGTTTTATTTTGTGTTGCCATACGTTAGTCTCTCTGCGTTTCTGCGCTGGGCTAATGCTAATGCTAATAATGCTAATGCAAGGATAATAAAATGGCGGCTTCACAAAACTTTTTGGGAGTTTTACGGGGCGTGGTTTGCAATCCGCCCAGCCAATCAGAAATATAGCTCTTTTCTCACAAAAGAGCCGCTCGAAAGTCCCTGCTCTCTAGCAGGGACTTTCGAGCGGGTAAAAAGGTTCACATGAACTAATTTTTGTACCGGCTCTTTTTGGTGTGAACGCGATAAAAGAGTTCTCATGAACTAAGTTCGCATGAACCTTTGTGGGAAAAGTACTGCGGTGTGAATGCGCCTATTCAAACTAGCTGCACCTTTACCAGCTTTGAGAACACTTTCATGATCAATCATTATAAAACATATCATATATATTATTCTGAAATGGACCAATCTGCACAACGACTACTTTTACTGTCGCTTCTTTAACTATATTTAGATGAGAATACTTTTACTTGAGGAACATTTTGAATGCAGGACTTTTACTGTAACAGAGTATTCCTACACTCTGGTACTTCTACTTTTACTCAAGTACAAGATCTATACTTATACCACCTCTGTTTATAGCCTATAAAAAAAACTATTAGAAAAGGAAGGCTAAAGCTAACGTTAGCACATAGTGACAATGTATGCTAGCTAGCTAGCTCGCTCAACGATTCCTTAAATAATATTGCGACAGAAAAACTTTTCAGTTCACATCACGCTCTGCCGCTCCGACAGGGAGCTCTGCTCTGAACACCCCGTTCAGAACAGCTGTTCACCAGCGGTCCAGTCTGTGCCACAGTGACTCCGGACAACACAGTTAATATTAACGAACGCACCCGTAGGAAATGTAGCTGCTGAAGCTAGACCCTCATCACGGAGCAGCAGAGCCTTATTATACATCCATGAGCAGAGCCGACAGGCAGGAAGACTCGAGCACACAGCTCGCGCTTCATTATAATATATAAAAAAAGAACACCATGCGTGTCATGATGGCACATAACAGCTCGCGGCCGCAGATTACTCCGGGTCCCAGAGCCCCCCCATACCCCCAAAATATTTTTATTGCAGATCTACATGAATCACACAAACGACCTATTTTGGATTCAAAACGGCGAATTTCGCCGAAAGGTGACAAGTTTGCATCCCTGATATGGAAGCAAACAAGAGACAGAAGTATTTGAAATTGATCAGACACCGAATTTATAGCATTGAAAATAATTACATTGAAAATCAGGTATCTGAATTTTTTTTGCTCCGAATTTACGTATGTGAAATAAAAATATAACAATTCAAGTTAAAAAAATTTGAATAGTCAAATTCAGATCCCAAAAATTCAAGTGAAAAAAATTAGAATGTACAATTTCGGTGTTTAAAATTCGATGTCCAAAATTGCGATGCAACATCATCCGGGCTACTCAGACAGGATAAGGAATCGAGCCCGAATGCAATCAAACCGACTTCTGGCCTATCAGAGCCAAGCGGCGAACTCCGGGAGTGCGGTGAAGCCCAATGCTGAAAACTGTAGGCGATGGATGCAGATGGGAGCAATTCCCGTAGACCCTATGTTAAAATGTCCAACTTAACATCAGAAAATGAACATGTTTCTAGCCTGGATCCACAAAAACATATTCTGTATATACACTGAACAAAAATATAAACGCAACACTTTTGTTTTTGCTCCCATTTTTCATGAGATGAACTCAAAGATCTAAAACATTTTCTATATACACAAAATAAGCATTTCTCTCAAATATTGTTCACAAATCTGAAAAAAATCTGTGATAGTGAGCACTTCTCCTTTGCCGAGATAATTCATCCCACCTCACAGGTGTGGCATATCAAGATGCTGATTAGACAGCATGATTATTGCACAGGTGTGCCTTAGGCTGGCCATAATAAAAGGCCGTGTTTGTTGTGTTGGTTCCTGATGGACTATTCGTCATGCAAATATAGGATTTATCTGAGGTTAAAACAGACCGTCCATGAATGCAGTTTCTTCTTCTGGGCCATCTAAGCTAATTTACAGATGGCCCTGAGCCCAATAGAGATTGCCCTGAAAAATGTGCGCGGACGAAATGGCACGAAGGGTTTGGGGGGCCCCTAGAAAATGAAGATGTTTGTAGGTCTTACTGTAGATGCTGTCTGGTGCATTCTCTAGACCAGTGATTCTCAAATGGGGGTACGCGGACCCCTAAGGGTACGTTGGGGTACTGCAGGGGGTACGTGAGGTAAAAATAAATAAAAAGGTTAATTAAAAAAATACCATGCATGATTACAAAAATAATCTTAGGACAATAAGTTAAATAGAAAACACAATTTTATAAAAAATATTCCTAGAACCACTAAGGGGGTCCTCATATAAACATGTTACATTTGTTTATTGTATTTATAGTTTTTAATAATATATAATTGGTTTGTTAAACATATTCAATTGAAAAACTCCTTGGAAAAATCTTTTTTTTCATGCATAAAGATGAAAATATTAGGGCTGTCAGTAGTATTATCCATACCCCTTTCGTCTCATTAGTATGCATGAAAAAGTGACAGGTGGCAAGCCCCCAATTATGCAAATGAGCTAAGTTCCACCTCCCATTGTTCGAGATCCTTTGATGTGTGGGGGTACAATTATGTTAATGAGCTAAGTCCCGCCTCCCTTTTGTTCGAGATCTAACAGGTAGGTGTGAAAAGCCCCCCTGTGTAGTGCCTTTGTTGTCTAATCCTTTGATGTGTTGGTTAAGGCAGTCTCTTTGAAGTTATGCTGTCTGGCCCCTGTCCCCTCACACCCCTTTGTAGTCTAATCCTTTGATGTGAGGGGTTGAGGTGTTATAACAGGTAGGTGTGATATAAGCCTCTGATGTTAATCTAGGTGTTGATTAAGGCAGTCTCTTTGAAGTTATGCGTGAGACTGTCTGGCCCCTGTCCCTTCAGAGCTCTTTGTTGTCTAATCTAATTAGCCTTTGATGTGAGGGTTGAGGTGTTCTAACAGGCAGGTGTGATTTCACACCGGTGTGTTATAAGCCTCTGATGTTAATCTAGGTGTCTCTTTGAAGTTATGCGTGAGACTGTCTAGCCCCCGCTCCCTCACAGCCCAGGCCTCTCCCCCTTCCTCCACCCCTTCTTGTCACACGATATGAGGCCAACAGATAGTGGGGGGGTGGAATTAGGTGAAAAAAGAAATACGCTCAAACTAATTAAAAGCCATTTCCACTCACCAAGTCACCTTTCAAAAAAAAAAAAATTACATTACATTGCATTTGGCTGACGCTTTTATCCAAAGCGACTTACAATAAGTACAATCGACCAGGAAGACACAACCTTGAAGAAAACAGAATCATATAAGTACATCAGGTTTCATAGAGCCAAAAATGTCAAGTGCTACTCAACTGGCTATAGATAAGCCAGTCCTTTATTAGTATATAAGTGCTCTGTTAGCAGTTCATTGTTAGTAATTATATCGCTCAAAGTGGAGTCGAAAGAGATGAGTTTTCAGTCTGCGCCGGAAGGTGTGTAAGCTTTCTGCTGTCCTGATGTCAATGGGGAGCTCATTCCACCATTTTGGAGCCAGGATAGCAAACCCACGTGTTTTTGCTGATGGGAACTTGGCCAAGAGACGCCTCGATATGGGTTTAATCAGCGAGACGCCCGTGACAACTGACCGCCATCCGTCCAGAGCGCCAGTCAAGAAACGAATGCAGCATCTGTGCGGGGTTCAGACGCCTCCAGCCGAAGATCTGTGCACAAACTTATCTCGTGCCTTCTTTGGTCATGTGCGCGCGTTCATGTGTGTTGGAGGAGTGGCTCTGTGAGGAAGTGGTAGATTTTTTATTCCGGTTGTGTACTTTCAAATACGTAAAGAGGGAAATAATAATTTAAAATATCCTATTGCCCCCATAATCTTTGTCTTTTTTATTATTTAATTACTTCCCACAACTATAAGGAAGCCCAATATGAAGTTATGTGAGGTTGTATGGGGGTAATATTAGATTTTGCTGTGACTCCTAGTACTAGACTCCTAGTTATTTTAAAATGTATTGAAATGTTGTTATCCTGCTAGCAACCCCCGTTTTAAAAAAATGTATCAGTAAAGTAGTAAAGTACTGTTTATGTAGTGAAGGCAGTATTTTTTGTGTCCTGGTTACGTAATACTGTTGCATGTAATCCGTTACTCACTAAACCTGACAACAGGTCATAATCGGGTCATCAGTTGTTTCACTTGTGACATCAGAACATCAGCATTCTGGCAGGAAGCGTTCGATCAGGACATTAGTGGTAGACGCTCACCTGCGGTCATGGAGGCAAAGACGGAGCGGCTGACTGCTGACAGGTAGGCAGGGTCAGAGGAGGGGGGGGTCATCTCGTTGAAGGTGTCAGTGTTGTAGATGTGATCTGTTCCAAACTGCTTCACCACCTGGGACAGGTAGAGGGAGCCGATCTGCAGGAACAGAGGGTCCCGGGGGTCTAAGACGTAGGAGCATGAGTAGCTGCAGTTGAAGTGAGCCCAGGGGCCCAGCCTGGTCACATTGGCTTCTGGGAACAGCCTGAAACACAGGAAACACCTCAGAGGTTAGAGCTGAATCTGCACCTCACTGGGCCCAGCCATATTATCTTCACAGAAGTATCAGTATTAGGGCTGCACGTTCTGAAAACGGAGTGGGATTCATTTGACAGACTTTGCAATTGCGATATGATTTATAGTTTTGGAGGGATTGATCAATTTCTCATTATGATGATTCTTATTCTCTGAAAACTTCGAGCAGCGGCTCCTGGACATTAACTTATCACTGGGACAGTTCATCTTCGTAAATAGACGGAGGGTTTCAGCCATATTTACGACGACCTCAGTCTTACAGTAGCGTGGCCTAGCAACAGCTAAAGCCTGGTAGGCTACTGCATGCTAGTTGGTAGCAAAATGCCTCCGTTCTCTACAGATGACTTCCACAAACTTATACAGAAGATCAATGTGTTGGAAATGAAAATGCAACGGTTGGAAGTTAACGTGGAAGTGAATGGACTATGTCGTGGGAATGACACCACTTTACCAGTGTTGCAAAATAATGGAGAAGGGTATGCTAACTCACAGCTAGTTAGCAGCTACAAGGATTCCAAGGAACAGGGGGCCTGTGTACTGGGTAATAAATCTACAAGTGGTAGTCCTCCCTGGAACTCTCTGGGTGCAAAGCCGAAGAGTAAATCATTTCCATGGGATTTGGGAGGATGGATAACAGGCAGAGCCCAGCGCTCTGAAATCTGTGATGCGACCGGCTGGCCTGCATTGTTATCACCCAGGAAGAGCGCCTCTTCAACCCCTGTTCCAACCAGGAAACCGCAGTGGAGAGCTGCTAAAGGGAGAATTACAAACAATCCTCCTAAACCACCAAGTGTGCCAATCCAGAACAGATACGCTCCGCTGACCGAGAACCGGAGATCTCTTTCTGATTACCTGGATAACCTGTCCTCTTCACACAGCAGGGTAAGAACCAATAGCTACTCCAAAAGTAAAAGGCTAGAGGGAAAGCTAACGACTGGGCCTGAAACTCTGATTGTGGGTGACTCTGCTGTGAGAGATGTAAAAGGTCTGTGTAATAAGAACAACACCAAAGTACTCTGTTTTCCCAAGGATATGGTCTCTGACTTGGCTGAGAAGATCCTGCATATTGGGAATGAACATCCAACTGTGAAGAATGTGGTACTACACATTGGAACAAATTATGTTGTGAAACAAGAGTCAGAAGTGCTGAAAGAAGACTTTAAATGTTTGTTGCAAACTGTCAGCTCTCTAAATGCGGAGGTGTTCATCAGTGGTCCTCTACCGCCAGTCAGAAGAGGAGTGGAGAGATTCAGCAGATTGTTTGCACTGAACACCTGGCTTTCCAATGCCTGTACTGACCATTCTGTCCATTTTATTGACAATTTTAACTTGGCTAAAGGCGATACGCAGGGCTGGCAGCATGTCCTCAACGACGCCCACCAAAATCACCGCGGAGACGCGCACCATCTCCCCCGTCTTCATCACCGAGCCTACGCCAACCACCTCCCCCCCCTGGCAGCATGTCTTCTACCCCCGCACCATCTCCCCCGTCTCCATCACCGTGCCTACGTCAACCACCTCCCCTCCCTTCAAGAAAGCATCTGCAGTCTCCGAAGCCTGATAAGGATGTGTGTGTACAAAATGCTTACTGATGTGTGCTGGGTCCAGGCTCAAGGGCATATGGCACTCTCAACTCTTTCCAGGACATGCTGGGGCCCTGCCTGCCTATAGCTTTGCCGATATCTTTGTTGATGGGTAATAGATTAAGAGCGGTGAATCATCTTAGATACCGGAAGCGCTCAAACGTTTGTGTGAGTTTATCTAATTTAGCAGTGATTCAA
Source organism: Harpagifer antarcticus (assembly GCA_902827135.1). Lineage (NCBI taxonomy): Eukaryota > Metazoa > Chordata > Actinopteri > Perciformes > Harpagiferidae > Harpagifer > Harpagifer antarcticus. The sequence continues at coordinate 2,607,289 of CADEHL010000417.1, read as the reverse complement.
TGTCAGCCACAGCTTGTTACAAAATACATGACTGATAGTGTGTTTAACAAACTTAAACTAGCTTTATTAAATGTCAGGTCTTTGGCAGGAAAAACATTTTTAATCAATGATTTTATCACTGAGCACAATCTCGATTTTATGTTTTTAACAGAAACTTGGATTGAACAAAATAACAGTGCAGCTGTTCTTATCGAATCAACCCCTCCCAACTTTAGTTTTATGAGTCAGGAAAGAATGCATAAGAAAGGGGGTGGAGTTGCTATTCTGTTCAATGATTCTCTTCAATGCAGGAAGACATCTTATGGGAACTTTGCTTCTTTTGAATATGTGGCCCTTCAGCTGAAATGCTCCTCTCGAGCTCTGTTCCTAAATATCTATAGACCACCCAAATATTGTGCAAGCTTTTATGATGACTTTACTGAACTGCTGTCTATAGTGTGTATTGACTTTGACCATTTAGTCATTGTTGGTGATTTTAACATCCATGTTGACAACCCTCAGGACAGAGGGGCAAAATAACTGTTTTGTGTTCTTGATAGCCATGGACTGACTCAGCATGTGACGGAGCCCACGCACAATAAGGGGCACACTCTGGACTTAATTATCTCAAAGGGTCTGAATATCTCTAAGGTTGTGGTGACTGATGTTGCGCTCTCTGATCATTCCTGTGTTTTCTTTGAGAGCTCTATTTCTGTTCACAAAAATGTTCAAAAAGAGGTAACCACAAAGCGATATTTAACTGAAAATACTAGGGAAATGTTTACTCAGAATTTTTCTTCCACACTTGCCCCTGCTAACATCTCAGTAAATGAGCTAGTAGATCATTTTAATTCAAAAATGTAAAATATTATAGAAGGTAAAGGAAGTGGCTGGCAAGAAAATATCTCCATGGAGAAAGGCCATGACCGTGAGAGCAGAAAAAAGAGAGTGTCGAAAAGCTGAACGTAGGTGGCGAAAAACAAATCTCCAGGTTCACTTTGAAATCTATAAAGAGAGACTTGGCCTTTATAATTTGGAATTGAAAAACACACGACAATCGTTCTTCTCTGACATCATTACCAAAAACAACGCACGTGCCTTGTTTGCTACCGTCGACAGACTAACTAACCCCCCAGTGTCAGTAGCCTCTGAATTTCTATCCACCAGGGCGTGCAATGATTTTGCCTCCTTTTCACTGACAAAATTCAGAAAATCAGACAAGCAGTCAGTGCCTCTGCCTCAGGAACAGCAAATGTGTTGTCTCTGTGTCCACTTAACATCAATTCAAACACCATGACACAATTCCATCAGATTAATGATAAAAACCTAGAGGACATTATACAACTTCTGAAATCCTCCTCCTGCTGCCTTGATATTATTCCAACGGGATTTTTTAAAGATGTTTTGCCTTGCATGGCCTCAGATCTACTTCATATAGTAAACAAATCTCTTCACTCAGGTATTTTTCCTCAGGCCCTGAAAACTGCAGTCATTAAACCGCTCTTAAAAAAGAATAATCGAGATGCTTCAGTAATGAACAATTATAGGCCCATATCAAACCTCCCATTTCTAGGTAAAATCATTGAAAAAGTTGTTTTTCAACAGTTGAGTAATTTTTTGCATTTAAATGACTGTTTCGATGTGTTCCAGTCAGGCTTTCGTCCAAACCACAGCACGGAGACTGCTCTTGTAAAGGTCTTTAATGACATCCACTTAAACACAGACAGTGGCAGAACTTCAGTGTTAGTATTATTAGATCTCAGTGCGGCGTTTGACACTGTTGACCACAGCATATTACTAGACCGACTGGAAAACTGGGTGGGACTTTCGGAAACCGTCCTAAATTGGTTTGAATCCTACTTAAAGGACAGACACAACTTTGTTTCTATTGGTAAATACACATCTGAGTTGACAAATATGACATGTGGGGTTCCTCAAGGCTCCATCTTGGGGCCTCTTCTCTTTAACATCTACATGCTACCACTGGCACAGATAATGAAAAACAACAAAATAAGTTACCATAGCTATGCAGATGACACACAAATTTACGTAACAGTTTCAACAGGAGACTATGCTCCAATTCAAACACTGAGTAAGTGCATTGAACAAATCAATGACTGGATGTGTCAGAACTTTCTCCAATTAAACAAAGATAAAACTGAGGTAATGGTTTTTGGAGCCAAGGCAGAACGTATAAAAGTTAGCGCTGAGCTTCAGTCTGCAATGTTCAAAACAACAGATAAAGCCAGAAATCTACGTGTAGTCATGGACTCTGACCTGAGTTTCAACAGCCACATTAAAACAGTTACTAAATCAGCCTACTATCACCTAAAGAACATATCTAGGATTAAAAGACTAATGTCGCAGCAGGATTTGGAAAAACTTGTCCATGCTTTTATCTTCAGTAGACTCGACTACTGCAATGGTGTCTTCACAGGTCTCACTAAAACATCTATTAGAAAGCTGCAGCTGATTCAGAACGCTGCTGCTCGAGTCCTCACTAACACTAAGAAAGTGGATCACATCACTCCTGTTCTGAAGTCTTTACACTGGCTTCCTGTGTGTCAAAGAATAGATTTCAAAATACTGCTGCTGCTTCATATCTTAGACTGCACTGTAACTTTTATCCATGTATTTTTTCTTTTAATGTTTATCCATGTATTTCTTCTTTTAATGTTTATTTTATTAGCTTTTCTTTTTAATGACTGATTTTAAATGCCATTTTCTTAATGTCTTTCATTTTTTGTAAAGCACTTTGAATTGCCTTGTGTTGAAAAGTGCTATATAAATAAACTTGCCTTGCCTTGCCTTATCATTGCAACACATCTGTTCCAAACAAATATGTAAACATTTTGTATGCTGGGTTATCTCTGCAGCAACACAACTCTTCCTTTCAAATTTAATTTTCACACAGCGTTTGTTTCCAAATATTGGGCTTCCTTGGATTTGGATATTGGGCTAGTCCATGCAGTGATTCTCAGCATAAATGTCCCTCGCACAGTGAATGTGAAGCATTTGGTCTGCATGATAGACCGATAATACTATAATAATGAAGTTGAGTTTGTGAGAAATCTTTAAGCTGATCACGTTCATCAAGTTCAGGAGTTGTTATCTTGTATCTTGTAGGAGGCTGTGGCTCAGTGGGTAGTGCACTGAACTTCGAATCAGGGGTTAGCAAATTCGAGTCCCACTGCAGTCAGCATGTCGTTGTGTCCCTGAGACACTTCACCCCAAATTGCTCCTGTGGGGATTGTCCACAGTACTGAATGTATGTAAGATAAATTTGGATAAAGACAACAAGTGTAATGTATATTCATATAAGATCAATGAATTAAGCTTATTGAATTGAAGCTTGTGAACAATTCGCAGTTAACAGCTGTTATTCCAACGATTAATATTCATATCAACATTTAGGAAAACTAAGTATGGGATTGTTCTCAGCAGGTGACTTATATTAAATTACTTTAGATATCCCTGTTAGTACAGCCTAAACCTAAACCAGCATGAGTCACCTGAGGATTCCAGCTGGAATGTTCCCAGAGAAGGCCGGCAGCACGGGAATCATGCCGAAGGATCTCATCCGCTCCAAGATTTTAAACTGCAAAAAGAGAGAAAAACATATAAAAAAAAGGTTTAATCCACGAACTAATGTGAACAGTTCAATTCAATTCTACCTTTTCATAAAGTGGATTAAATCCATTAGTTTGTTGTCACTGTTTGAAATCTTCACAAAACCGTTTGTAAGTGCAACGGTATCATAAAAAGAGAAAATACCTCTGAAGCCACTATTATGTACAATAGTGATGTGTTAATAGTTTGTGTTTTAAAAAGATAAGACATACTGCAGTTTGTAACTGGTCTGCTTTCAGCACATTCACTCAGTCTCACTCATGTGTTTGTCACTACCACTTGGTGGTGCCAGAGTTATTAAAACATGATTCTAGTCATCGTGGCTTCATCTGTGTTGACAGGACTGGACGGTTCAGTACTTGGAGGAAGAGCTGGTTCACGTGCCAGGACTGAGGCAGGGGCCCTCCAAACTTGAAAAGGTTCCCCATTCGGTTCCAGGCCAGGAACGCGGGGCCGGAGAAGAACTCCTCGATCTCTGACTGGTTCAACCCGAGAGCCTTGTAAACCTGAAGGACACAACAAGGTAATAAGTTCATGTTCACATATCAATACATGTATCATGCTTCTATGATAGCAAAGATCAAATTAAATTACAATGTATCTTCCTGATCCTGTTAATGACTGGCTTTACAGTGGGGCAGTGATGACGTGTTGTTGAAGGAGGAACATCACAAGCACTTCCTCCACAGAAAGCAAGGAGAGTTTGAAATTGGATTTTAGATCATAGCAGGAAACAAGGTCTGTGGCAAACATTTGTTTATGATGCTTACATGTTTTGTTTAGCAGGATAATGTCCACATATTAACAACATTTTAATGATTTTTTGAAAGTGTAAATGCAATTACCAGAAGTAAAAAAAATAACGTTAGGCTATAAACAAACTGTCATATACGCATGGCTGAGCATTACCATTGCTCAGCTAAAGGCTGTCCTGCTTGATGACCTTTAGTGGTCTCATTTAGTCACTTTTAAGCAACCGCCTTTCCTAAAACACATTGAGGCTTCAGATGTTCACCAGTGGGGTATTTACTGAAATACATTTTATGTCGTGCAACAAAACATGAACATCTCTTCTGTTTGTGTTAACCACAGACCTTATTTCGGAAATCTAACCAAAAACGAATTATATTGACTTTGAGAGTGAACCGGAAAGTGCTAAAAATGCCAACAAATTTTTCGACTCATTCCTGCACCAGTTTTTGCTCTCAGATTAAATCAGTAGATCAATTATTCTATTTAATCCCTTATCAATATTTAGCCCTTTTCGAAGAAGCACGTTAGACAAAATATAGATATTCAAATAAATCTTAATGCTTACAGTACATTGACCCCAAGGAGTGTTTGTAATCAGCGTCCCCAGTGTTTGATGTTGTTTCTGTAGGGAGTCACTCTGAGCCCTCACCTCTTGCCACAGGGCCTCCTGGCCAGTGAAGGCCAGCGGCAGGTTGATCCCATTGAGAGCCATCCAGTCTATCTCTCTCTCCCATCTGGGCCAGTCCCACCACACAGAGGAGTAGCTGAACGTGCACACGTTCTGGTAATACCGGAATCTAGATACAAACACACAAAAAACTGTTATTTTAAAACTGTCTTAAATAGGCCCACAGGCGATAAATACTGAACAGGTATGAACAAATAGAAATAGTAATCATCCTAAACTTTTTAGAGCTTGAGCCATATTGTGGACTAACAATCCAGTATGCTGACCTCTTATTCAACTGTGACCTTTGTTTTAACTGTCCCTCACATGTCCTCCAACTTTATTACATTGTGGAAGAATAATGACAAGCAGTCAGTGTTTGGCCAGCTTCCCTTTAGACTGAAAATAAAACCATAACCTACAGTACAGTGCAACTGTGCTGACTTCAGATCTTCTCAGACAAGTGTAATGTTGAAACCTCATGCCCTTTATCGTCACTGTTTCATTACAACACTAATGTGATGGGAACAGAGACAATAGAAAAGACAACACAATAGAAAAGTGTCCAGATATATTCTTAAACAGATTCCTTTTGACCATGGCCATTTCTCACACCAACACTGTTGAGTGTTCATACTACACCTCTTTGATACATAATTGTGTAACAGATATTTAATTGTCAATTTCTATTGAATTTGTTGCTAAAACAATGTACAGTTAAATCAAACAGGCACTGTTGTTTTTAAGCCTCAGTTTCCGCCAGCTGCTAAATAAGCCAAGCTTCCAACTGGCTCTTCGCCATCAAGTTATACTCATGGGAAAGTAAAGTGTGCCATGCCTGCATGGCTTCTTCAATCTAACGACTGTGCACATGACATTACTGGTGTGAACTGATGCGGCTCTAATGCACAACCGATAATTGAAAGGAAGGTCACTTTAAAGGGCCCAGCCGCAGCACAAGTGTCCATAGTGCTCACAGTAAACAATGAAAAGTAATGTTTGACAACGCTCCATTTGTCATGCACTCATGGGTTGGGATTTGCTGCGTTGCAGAGGAGGGGGCACCCAAGCACTGCCATCATAGAGTTCAACACATAGACATCACATGGCACACATTGGAGGGCAGCAGTGTGAGTGAATCTGGTGGGAAAACAACCTTTGCAACGAAGTTTTTGCTGACGTCAGTACATTTGCAATCAGAGCGTACGGGTTATACAATAGGAGAAGTATTTACAAATGCAACAGCCACACCATTGTTTGGCTTTTGTCTATAAAAAGCACAATCTTTGACTCAAGTTTACTTATCAATACTAAACCAAAATTTAATTATACCTCCTTTGAAAGTCTCGTTTTTAGTCTTACGCATCCGACATGGAAAACTTTGCAGCAAATCTTATTTGTTACAGTGTACCGTGTTATCAACTTTGGCAGGGCTCGACATTATAATTGGCCCGCTGGCCCGGAAGCACTATTTATACACCCCGGGCCAGCATAACGTACTTTCCACTTGCCCGCTCGGGCCACTACAAATATTGTTTAAAAAAAAATGTTTCCTGTGGTATTGGTATTTTGACAAGCAATGTTGTTAAATTGTTTCGTTTATTAACGCTACAACATAGTGTTTCGTGAGTCGCTTGTCGTTGTTGGGTAAAAAGCAAACAGCTGTTTGCTGCGGAGCGCAGAGCGAGCAGGCTCCTGTGAGCGCGCTCCTTCACGACAGACTATCACGCCACCTAACCATTCGCCAAAATGTTTTTAATACCAGCGGTAACCGGCCAAGCGCCGAGCAAAAAACAATTTTCAAATAAAAGAAAGTCACCGGAGGAGTTAAAGGAGAGTGACAGGGAGCATGAGAAGAAGAGGGAGAGGAAGTTTCAGCCAGTTTGAGCGTGGTGCAGTGACGCGTCCTAAACCCCTTTTATAATCTATCGATTAGATTTATGATTCGAACATTATAAAAGTAGGGTAAACATGTGGAGATTATCCGGCAGAACAAAACGTGCATTTATCAAACAGGTTTGTTTCCCACAGACCTTATTTCCAGCTATTTTACAAAACCCTGTGGAGAAATCCCATTACTTTTTGTCGAGGGAACCAGCAGCTTACTTCCTGGTTTTAGGACACGTCACTGCACCTCTCATGATGCCAATATAAACAAGGTCTTCTGTCGGCTCTGTACATCAATGCCGACCTATGCTGACAAGCAAGTGAAGAGTAGAAAATATAAAGGTATTGGCTTTAGGGAAATGTCCCAGCAGTTTAGGAGAATGAAGGTTCTAATCTAATCTATAGCCATTACATGTCTAACTCCTAATGACAGGAAGGCAGAAAGTGCATTATAATAATACTCATAATAGCAGACATTTTTTAACAATGACCACAATATCATTATTTTAATAAACCAAATATGAACAATTGAGGAAAATGAGGAAGAACTGATTGTTCAAATGTTGTAGTACAAGTAGTAAGTGCATAAATTACTATAGCAACAAATGTGTTAATGTTCTTCATTATTAGTCGATATATTACGACAGTGGTTACAATGGTGGGGCCAGTGATAATACAAATCCACCGGCCCGGAGGGCCAGTGGCTTTTTACCCTTAATGTCTACCCCTGACTTTGGTACTTAAAACAGATAAAGTAATTATCGTAGGTGACTTTAATATTCATGTTGACGATGATAAAAATAGCCTTACTGTTGCATTTAACTCTATATTAGATTATGTTGGTTTCCGTCAGTGAAAATAAACCAACCCACTGCTATAATCACACTCTCGACCTTGTTCTGACTTATGGTATTGAAATTGAGCAACTATTAGTCGAACCGCATCATCCTGCTTTATCCGACCATTTCTTAGTAACTTTTGAAGTACTGTTACTAGACTACAAAGCATTAGTCAAAAGCTCCTGCAGCAGAAACCTATCTGTTAGTGCTATAGCCAAATTTAAGGAAGAGATTCCACCAATACTTAACTCGATAGCAGGTCTGCATGTAGGGGAGGAAACTTATACAAAATGTACACCACCCCAAATTGATCATGTTGTTGATAGTGCTATAGATGCGCTGCGAATAAAATTATACTCTGTTGCTCCTTTGAAAAAGAAGAAAATAAAACATAGATTAGCTCCATGGCATAATGCCGAAAATAAATTCAATGATTCTCTCTTCTAAACCATCAACATGTATGTTAGACCCAATTCCAACTAAGCTGTTGAAGGAAGTGTTTCCATTAATTAGCACTTCTTTATTAAATATTATGAATATGTCTTTATTATCAGGCTATGTTCCACAATCATTCAAAGTAGCAGTGATAAAACCGCTTCTTAAAAAGCACAACCTCGATCCAGAGGTTTTAGCCAACTATAGACCTATTTCTAATCTTCCGTTCCTCTCAAAAATTATTGAGAAAGCAGTCGCAAAACAGCTGTGTGATTACTTAAAAAACAATGATTTATTTGAAGATTTTCAGTCTGGCTTTAGAACACATCATAGCATAGAGACAGCTCTGGTCAAAGTCACAAATGACATTCTAATAGCCTCTGACAAGGGACTTGTCTCTATTCTTGTTTTGCTCGATCTCAGTGCTGCATTTGATACTATCGACCATGATATCCTATTGCAAAGATTAGAGCATTTAGTTGGAATACAAGGAACTGCTTTAGGCTGGTTTAGGTCCTATCTATCTGAACGCTCTCAGTTTGTGTGTGTCAACGATGAATCTTCCATGCAAACCAAAGTTAGCCATGGAGTGCCACAGGGCTCAGTGTTCGGACCTATTTTGTTCACATTATATATGCTTCCGTTAGGCAATATTATAAGGAATCATTCTGTAAACTTTCATTGTTATGCAGATGATATTCAACTATATTTATCAATCAAGCCTGATGAAATTAATCATCTAAATAAAATTCAAGACTGCCTCAAGGACTTAAAAACGTGGATGACCTTAAACCTTTTGATGTTAAACACGACCAAAACTGAAGTTATTGTACTTGGCCCGAAGAATTTACGAAACAAATTATCTAAAGATATACTAACTATGGATGGCATTAATTTCGCCTCCAGGGAGACTGTAAGGAATCTTGGTGTTATATTTGATCAGGATTTATCCTTTAACGCCCACATAAAATCAATTTCAAGGACCGCCTACTTCCATCTATGTAACATTGCAAAAATCAGGCATATCTTGCCTCAAAACGATGCAGAGAAACTAGTCCATGCATTTGTTACTTCAAGGTTGGATTATTGTAACTCCTTATTATCAGGGTGTACCAAGAAGTCAGTCAAGTCGCTTCAGCTGATTCAAAATGCTGCAGCTCGTGTACTAACCAGAGCTAGGAAAAGGGACCACATTACTCCTGTTCTGGCTGCCTTACACTGGCTCCCTATAGAACAGAGGATAGAATTTAAAATTCTTCTTCTCGCCTACAAAGCCCTTAATGGGCAGGCGCCAAATTACCTTAAAGAACTCATTATACCCTACTGTCCTACTAGGGCATTGCGTTCCAAGAATGCAGGGTTGTTGGTTGTTCCTAGAGTCTCTAAAGGTACAATGGGAGCCAGAGCCTTTTCTTATCAAGCTCCACATTTGTGGAATCAGCTTCCAGTTTGTGTTCGGGCCGCAGACACCCTATCCGTTTTTAAGAGTGCGCTTAAGACCTTCCTTTTTGATAAAGCTTATAGTTAGGGCTGATTAGATTCAGCCCCTAGTTTTGCTGCTATAGGCTTAGTTTGTCGGGGGACCTCTTACTTCTTCCTTCTCTCTGTCTATACCTGTGTACTCTCATGTTCCGATTAACCCAGCTTCCCCAAATTTCTTTCTTTTTGGTGTCTATATACGCCGGGATCCGGAGTCATGGATGATCCTGCGGTCCTGGATCGCGAGCCCTGGATCTTGAGTCGTACCTATGACATAGGTAGTCCAAATGTTTGGAAATGCATGTGCAACATAATGTTGCAAATGTATTATCTTTTCAATTTACACACGGCATCTATTGCACGTCTGTCCGTCCTGGGAGAGGGATCCCTCCTCTGTTGCTCTCTCTGAGGTTTCTCCCATTTTCCCTTTAAACTGTGGGTTTTCTCCGGAAGTTTTTCCTTGTACGATGTGAGGGTCTAAGGACAGAGGGTGTCGTATTGTCATTCTGATATTCTGTACAAACTGTGAAGTCCACTAAGACAAATGTAACATTTGTGATATTGGGCTATATAAATAAACATTGATCGATTGATGATAAACAAACATAACTATAATAGGGATACTTTTTAATAATGTTACATAAAGTTATTTGTTTTTATAGCACATGCAACTATAATTGTTTTTTCTATCTAATCTATCTATCTATTGTAGCATACTGTTGGCGCGGAGTGATACGTATTATGTAGTGGTGTGTGTCTGGATGCATAGATGTACTGTATTACCATGGCTGAAGACGTATTAAGTCAATAAAGTTGCCTTATCTGAAATTAAAGCAATGTCTACGGATACTTCATTAGTCTCCATGTCATCCAGTCAGTTACACACATAAAGGAATATTACATCTACAAAACTTGAAAGTACTAAATTATAAGGGTATTGTTTTATTATTTGTTTATTTTTAAATCATTCAATTACTATAGACACATAAGCCTACTCTATAAGAAATATGTTTTACTAAAAGGTCACCCATTATGCAAAATCCACTTGTTCATGTCTCTTCTCCATCAACATCTGTCCCCTCTGTGTAAAGAGATTCTGAAAGTGTCAGGTAACAAGATTCTCTCTCTTTTTGTCCTGATCTATTTCTATAAAAACCTGTCTGAAAACGAGCTGATCTGATTTTGGCCACTTTATGATGTCATAACGATCTTTTGGCTTGTGTAACCATTCACGGTCATTTTTACCTGTTTATTAAGTATCAAACAGATATTTTTTAGTAACTATTTATATTTAAACATTGTAGCCTTTCTTTATTAAATAATCTTTAAAAATGTATTTTAACATTCTGGTAAAGTGCATTTAAGTGATGACCCTGATTATTGCTACTATCTCTGCTTTATCACTGCTTTTATGGATGTGTTCTTATTTATGTACTGCAGTGAGAGATGCCAACTGAATTTCGTTACACTGATGTGTGATGACAATAAAGATATTCTATTCTATAGTTTAATCTTTAACACATCACAGGTATTTGTTTAATGTGACCCAAAAAATAAGAAAAAAAGCACGAAAGCATAATTTGATGGAAATACTAATTTATCTCAAAAGTACAACAAGTACAGGACTACTCCTGCTTACCTCCCCAATCTTTTTTTTTTTGTATTGAATTGAAAAGTAGAAATTATAAATGTAAGAATAAAGATGTGGACAGTTTGAGCTGCTGAATCAGCATTCCCACGGTTATAAGTAGCGGAATGACAGACAGTCAGAGAGAGAGTAGTAACAAATACCGCTCGCGCTCAACTGCCTCACCGTATCCCGTGCGGAAAACACTTAATTGGTTATGTGAAAAGTGAATAATGTAAACAGAATTTTTATGAAATAAAAGTGGTTTAGTATATTGAATATATGCCAAATGAAAAACCTCGTGCTAATGCTTTTTTAAAGCTGTGTCAGTAAGCCAACAGTGTGCTGTGTTCACTGACCTGTGCTGGGTGTTGATGCGCAGGACGCCGGTGACCCTCGGAAGAGGACGGGGCACATCCAGCTGGTCACCGGACCACGAAACATGGCAGTTGCAGAAATATTTCAAATAGTTGTAAATGCCAGTAGCCACGGCCACTCCGCTGCTGCCTGTAGAGTATATCTTATTGTTTCTGGTGGACCTGAGCTCACACACATCCAGGCTGTCGTTGGAAAGGCTCCGGTTGACTGACACTATGAACTCCGTGGACCTGTTCCCCAGCAGCCGCTTTAGCAGCTCCACCACCGCTCTGCCCTGGCTTTTGTCGCTGGCTTTCGGTTTTAAGTGGTCTAGAGTTGGGAACTTACAAAAGGCAGTTACAAAAAGACAAAACACGACAACCAGCGCCAGACTGTATCCGCTTCTGTGTGACATTTTGAACCCCTGAACAATTAATCCAGTTTCCCACCGAAGCACAGATTTAAAAACAACTTTTTTTCTTCATTTGCATATAACCAGGAAGCTTTGGGTGACTAAAATGCTGCGGGCCAATCAAAGAGAGAGCTGTTGCCGTGTATAATTTACAGCCAATCAGAGGATGCAGTTCGTATTACAAACCACTCCTATGAAGAAACCAGTTTGTCATGTGATCATTCTGTCATATGATGGGAATATTACAAAAGTGGCCTAACTTCAGGAGCAAGCTTGATGTAATATGATCATGTCATAAAAGCACAATGTCAACCTGATCATTGACTGCTTACTTTCCGAAACCGTTAAAACAAGTTTGAAATAAATCAAGACCAATGGAGACAAATAAATAATCAATAATAATAATAATAATCAATAATAATCAAGACAAATAAATCACACAAATGGTTCTCAAGTTTGCTTGTAAAGGGTTACTAGCATTTAGTAGGCTACTTTGGTACAAATTAGAATCAGGCACTTCTGCTGACACAGCCATCAGTCAGACATGTCATGTCTTATCAATAGTGCACATGCATACACTTTCTGCACAATAAGCACAGTGATGCCTCTAAACAGCAGAAGATTACAGAATGAAAACAGCAAACTGTGTGCAATGGCTACTGATCAAACAACCAAATCAAAATCTTTATGAGGTCAAACACCTGTATTTATTTACATGGCGATGTTAATGGTTAACCCATTATGGAAAGCAATAACCTACCTCCAATACTGAAGTACAGTTTGAATGTACTTCTCGTTTTTTTTAAGTTACTAGCTCCAAGCTTCACATAATAATTCAGCATACTTGCCAAGTGGCTAAATGTGTTATGTAGCACAAAAAGTAGACTCATCAATACAGTACCTGGTTCAACAAACCACAGTGGGATATCATTCATTATAAAAAAAACTTTTATTTTCAAATCCCCAATCCCTACATTTAACTTCCAGTAGAAAGTGGCACAATAAGGATGTAAATACAAAAGTACCCAAACAGGCCACTGGCTGCACATAAGCAAGCAAAGACACCAGGCTAGAAAGGTAAATTACACTGAGGACAAACATAAATTAAATTGATTTAAAGACAAGCAGGAGAAGAACTGATGAGCACAAACACATGAAATAACTGGTGGTGTAAACATCACAGTGCTTGTTTGCTTTTGCCGAGTTCGAACACCATCAAAGTTTGTGTTTTATTTACCTATCAAGCAAAAAGCATAAGACGCAGAAAGGTATACACTCAAGTCATCAGGTTTTATTTGGTTGATTTGGACTAATCTAAACGTATTTCACAGTGAGTTTTCTTGAGGTTTATGGTGTTTACTTCCATTCTGGGTGAGTTTTGTTTCTCAAGGTGATTAGACATTCCTTAGTTAAGGCTGTTAGTAGTGCAGAGTCAAGACAATGGCTTTAAAATGTCCTGTATGGACCTTGCTGTCCCTTCACAATCCACAAGGCACAGACAGATCTACAGAGCCTCTGTACGTCAAAACTAAAAGATTACTGAAGTGAGAATTTAGAAAAATCTTATTATGCAGAGCATGCATTCTTCCACCATGAGGGCGCAGACCTGCCCAATGATTGGACTGGCACTTTCAGAAGCTGTGTGGATAAATGATCGACAAACACTTCTGACTGAAATAACTACTACACAGTATGAGGTATGAGCATTCTCCCAAAGGAATCCACTGACAGATGACTGTAAGACAGCACACACCTCAAAGTAACATTTGACAACATATATTCATACATGGAATATGTTTAAGATTCTCTATGTCATAAACATTCACTGAAACTGTCACATTGAGACTTCTCAAATCAATATAACATGTTGTAGTTTGTCATTTTAGTTTGAGCCAGTTTAATGCATCCACTAACTGATTCCAATATTTTATTAATTCATGTTGAACATTCACTGTACAGTTTTTTTAGTCAAGTTTAGGCTCAGATTAAATGACAAGCTTACTTTGGGTTAACACAAACGTTAAGCTGAGTGCATTAGATGAGCAAAACCAGAAGATGCAAATAACAATCATAATAGGTGGGGAAATAATGATCCAAGAACAATCACAACAGTTCAATATCCTGCATTCTGTGGTAGCTTCAGGTGCTAAGACATGAGACCCAGCATGATAGGCAATTATACAAATCCTCTTTGATTGGTTAACACTAATATCCCATGACCTGCACTATATCACATATCAATGATACATTATATAAACTCAGTTTTCTGAAAAAATACTCTGCTATGATTGGCTAATTATTTATGTGCAGCACAAATGTGAGGGCAGGTGTAATACTGTAGCATTATATTTTTCTGACACATTATTAATATACATGACGTTACTTTAACACTACCATACATCCATTAAGTAAGAGGTGGTAATGTTGCAATGAATGCAACTTGACTGAGAACCGCTCCAAATATTTTTCCCAACTAGTAAACATCTGTTTTGTGAGGACAGTATTCAGTTTTCTGTGGCTCTACAGGAGCTTGGTCGAGTCAGAGAAAATAACGTGACTTTATGTTGATTTTAGAGATCACATTTCTAAATGACTGGAGGTGTGGGGTTGTGAAAAGACGGGGAGGGAGAGGCCACAGTTGTATTTCACCACTTTAAAAACAATTATCTCTCTCTCAAACAGGTCTGCCAACTTCATTAAAGGAAAACAATAAAAACATAAAAACTATGAATCAGTACTTTCTAAAGTACTTTGGGTAAACAAATGGCAGTTAAGAGTTTAGAAAGACTCCAACTGGTGATTGTTGGGGATTCCTTTCCATATCTCCAGATTTCAAAGGCAATGAGCATTAACTTGACTATAACAGATTTAGGCACAGTAAAATGTAGCTAATTTGACGTTGGTAAATTGAATTCTAATTTGGTAAACCCCAACTATATTCTCATGGATATTGTCTTTATGTAAACAATTGTAATCAATAAATATCCCTCTAAATTATCGTGTTATATCACCCATTGTATTTAAAACTCCATCTGACAAAAGTAAAAAAATATGACTTGTGAGTTAAGTCTTTAAATCAACAAGCACTTATTGACTTTATAAGAAATGATGGCATCTATGACTAATACAATATTTTGCTTTAAGGTATAGTAGGCTACAGGAAATTCATAACATGGCTGTAATATAAAATATTATACAAAAAGCACCAAAAGATAGTTTGAAACCAGACTATGCAACCTTAGACCTCATTAATCAAATCTTTCTCCAAAGAACTCATAAGTAATGAACTCCCCCTTGTTTAGTTCAAAACGTGTGTGACTGGTAGCTAATGTACGCTAATGTTAGCTTAGATAAATATTGCTGTGTAGCTCACAATACCAAATATGTTGGCTGATCCTTCTACACTTGTACTATTGTAACACCATGTTTTAGCATGTTACAAAGACATATTGGTGGTTTTACTACAAAAGTAAATGTCAGATTTAAACTCATCAACTCCCTGCGGCTGCTGCTGTGTCACTTAGCATCTGCCTAGCTTAGCTGTGGTTTACAACAGGTTCAGCCAAATTGCTGTGAAAAATGGTGGGGATGGTTTTAGATGCAATTTTACAGATTAACTGTTAATGTATTCCTCCTACTGCTGAGAAAACTTTTCAGAACTGAAACAGTATACAGTCGATTGTCACAAAATGATGCATCAGTGTGCACTGTTAATATAAATTGTTTTTCACATTCAGCGTAATTCGTCGATATAAAAGTGTGTATATTTGAAACCTAACTTTTTGTTCAATCTATTTCCTTATAAAATATGTATTTTTTAACATATTGACACTTGGATTGTTTTATAATCATGTTTACTTGCTAACATGCTAGCACTAATGCTTGTTGTTTCTTGCCTTAGCTGGCACATAAGTGCTTTTTCTGGTTCAGCTTAATAGCGTGCAACATTGACAGATTCAGCATGGTGTCTTTGCGTTACTGGCACACTCATGCTATGCAAGACAACAAACAAAACAGGGACCCAGTTATTGAATCATTAGTGCTAGGTGGTCAAGAAGGTAATCTTCATGTGCGCTACATGCTTGAATTCATCCTAAGGATCAGTGAGCTCCAGAGGCGATGGGTCAAGCTATCGGCAGAAACTGCTTTGTCTGCAATCTTCCTAGTGGTAAAATAAGGAATTACACCTTCCGGATCTGTCATTTGATGCACTTCGGCCTTAAAATACTTTTCACTGTAGACTTAGAGGGAAAGATAACTGTAAATCAGGGGATCATTCTTTTCTGAAGGGAAATAGACTCCCCACCAAAAAATGTATACAGCCCTTATTTCAAAATATGTCCTATTAGTCGTACAAAGGGCCCCATGGATGCAGAAGATTCAATTGATTTTGCATTCATACCAATTTGGCTGTATGCGCCACTGATCAACTTTCGTATTAATAACAGGGGCCCTGCCTTCAGCCAGTCTCTTTATACATCAGCATCTGGGTTTAAACTTAAACCACCTTATTTAGTTTCTGAAAACACATGTCTTAAAAAATGTCTCAATGTCCAAGCCACAACTAAGCCAATGACGTAGCAACCTAACTACGAAACACATTGGTTGTTTCCTGCTTGTTGTTCTATTCATCTCACTCTGCTCCCTTTAGGAGCCCCTCTTTAAAATAACAGACTTAAAATAATCTTGGAAAATTTACATTTGCCATCATCCTGTAAATACTTTTGGTCACTGAAGTTGAGATTCAGCTAAAGTGACGTATTTGATTTATTCTGGATTGACTGAATACGGATAAGAATTAGCGACACATAATCCCAGTAATGGAGAAGATGTAGAATGTTTCAGCATTTTGTCACCAATGTTAAATGTGTAGATGAAGCAAACCGTGAGAATGAAAAACAAGCTGGTATGAATGCTGTACATTTCTAAGCAGACTTCTCCTTTTGCCAGCTAAAAGCTAAACAGGCACATATGAATGCAAAGCTTACGTACAAACGGACTGTATTTCATGTTGAATAAATCCAGACCGGAACAACACATCAACCCTGAGAAACTACGGTAAGTGGGAGAGGACATTAAGACCATCAAATGTCTGTAACATTGATTTCTGATAGTAAGTTTACTTTCTCAACAGAGACGGATATATGACCAGACCTTCTTTTCACACTAAACCCCTATGGGGAGCTGAAACTGAAATACATTGTGATGTGGATCTGCCAGAGCAGCCGATGAACACACGTTTCTCTGTGGCTGCAGTTGCAGGTGTTTCTGTAAGATAAGATGGAGAAGACCTGAAGGTGTACGCAGGTTCAGGACTGCTGACTGCTCCACTGGTTGGCCATTGGCCTGCGGAGCAGCTCCTCCACATGGCGCGCCACGTCCATCGTGTCCTCCAGGTCGAAGTCTCCCTCTGCATCCAACATGGTGTCACTCCTGACAGGACGACAGTAGAGACGCAGGCCACATTGTCATGAAGGAGGTTCATTGGACAATTATTGGGGTTTTTTCTGTTGGATTTTCTACAGTGTAATTGTGAATTATCAGGTAGAACATATCGTAAGTAATTAATCAAAGAAACCCAGACAACGCAACAGAGTCAAATATATCTCTGTATCAGGGTTTCCGCTAGGATTTTTTCTCGCCGGTCAAATGTCCGAACAGAATTTATTTTACCGGACACATTTGAAACTTACCGGTCGTGTTTCAATAATAATAATAAGAATTGTGTGGCAGAGTTTCCGTTAGCAGGTAATCACCGGACTAGGACCGGATATGCTGATGTTTAAAACTCAGTTGATGGGGCTCGTTTTTATATTGCTTCAGTTTATAATCGTAACAGATCGAAACATTCAGATTCATTTTTCAATAAATGATTCCACAAACAACATCATTATTACATTCAAAGAAACTACTTGTAGTAGATGAACTACATTATTCAAAAGTTTACATTAACTTTGAATAATAACACGGGAGAAACGGATCCTCTCTTTTCCTCCCTCCCTCCCTCTCTCTCCTGACAGCCCGTCAGTTTCTCATGCAGCGCGCTAAACAGTGGGCGGGGCTTCAGGTCAGACTCAGCAGCTGATCTGATCTCTCTCTCACGTCCGGTTACACTTCACTCGCGTTTATGTCCATATGGATCAGACCCAGCTCTCCTGATCGGCCTATAGAGAGCACAGATCAAGCTATTAAGAGTGAATATCGGCCGATAATGATCGACGGCCAATCAATCGGAGCATCGGACATTTTGACCGGCAGATTTTGAATTTACCGGTTTTTATTCAATTTGACCAGCTAAAAACCGGTAAATACCGGCTAACGGAAACCCTGCTCTGTATCTTTAGAAAACTGGTATGTATATATATATATATACACCCACATGTCTGTATGTAAGCTGCCATGAAACACACACATCATATTGTCCTCTTTTAAGATTAGGAACCTGTTAAACAAATTAGAAAGCATCAAAAGCATGCATTACTCAAATCCATCAGTTGAAAAAACACAAAGACTCCAGCATTGTCTCTTTTCGCTCAGTTTTGGTCTCCACCATCTCCTGAGGAAAATATCTGGCTCATAAGCTGCTAAATGCGCCACTATTTTCAACAGTGTTTTCCTTACTTTGTCTGTCTGCTGTTTCCTGGCATTTTCTCTGAAAACAGCTACCGGCTGCTGCCGAAAACTGTATTACAGCATTAAGTAACCCCAACAAAATGTAAAGCCAGACAGCTGAACAATAAGCTGAAACTCACTAAAGCTCAGAAAAGCTGAGGGAATCTGCGGTCATGTATTGTTTATTGATTAAAGTCACTTTTAGTAGAGGCTGCAATACCATTGCAAAACAAAATAAAGTGCCAACAAGTACAAGCACTGGGAATTTGACTCCAGTAAGAATATGTACACTTTATCATCAAGGTGTACTTCAAGTATGAAAGCTAAATGTACTCCCTTTCATTTTACAGGGTGTTGTCCCAAGAATGAAATGTAAAGGAGTGTGCTTACATCGAAGGGTAGACTCCAAAGCTGCTGGGGTGGCTGACGGACGGAGAAGCTGTTTGGTCCATGAACGAAGGAGTTCCTCCACTGGGTTCAGATTTTGGGGTGGTGAATCTAACAGAGACATATAACAAGCATTATTTCATCAACTAATCTGACCATGATTACGTGTCTGCATCAAGCCCAATAACTAAACACATACAGTGGGGGAAAAAAGTATTTAGTCAGCTACCAATTGTGCAAGTTCTCCCACTTAAAAAGATGAGAGAGGCCTGTAATTTTCATCCTAGGTACACTTCAACTATGAGAGACAGAATGGGGGGAAATAATCCAGAAAATCACATTGTAGAATTTTTAATGAATTAATTGGTATATTCCTATAAGTATAATAATCACACCAATGCACGTGCAATTAATTAACTATATTAATGGCACCTGTTTGAACTCGTTATCAGTATAAAAGACACTTGTCCACAACCTCAAACAGTCACACTCCAAACTCCACTATGGCCAAGACCAAAGAGCTGTCAAAGGACACCAGAAACAAAATGGTAGACCTGCACCAGGCTGGGAAGACTGAATCTGCAATAGGTAAGCAGCTTGGTGTGAAGAAATCAACTATGGGAGCAATTATTAGAAAATGGAAGACATACAAGACCACTGATAATCTCCCTCGATCTGGGGCTCCACGCAAGATCTCACCCCGTGGGGTCAAAATGATCACAAGAACGGTGAGCAAAAATCCCAGAACCACACGGGGGGACCTAGTCAATGACCTGCAGAGAGCTGGGACCAAAGTAACAAAGGCTACCATCAGTAACACACTACGCAGCCAGGGACTCAAATCCTGCAGTGTGTAATAGAATTGCACTGTATGCAAATGCTCTCGCCACCTGTGAGTGGGGGAATTTAAGATTTGAAGTGTGGGGGATATTTGGGCTGCCAATCAAAGGGGGGGGATCGGATGACCCCTCCCATTGCTTAAGCATAAATGCAGAAGACACAACTGAATTCAGTCTCTTTCTGCTGGCCGGCTGACGTGATCACCAGGTAAATTCGGGTTCCCATGTATATTGTATTGAATGTATATTGTATTGAATGTATATTGTATCGTTTGTGTTGCATTGTGATATTGCCATTAAAGTAGATTATTGTTTACTTGGCGGCACTGAATTACTTCCATATAAAACAGCTTTAAGACGGACGCGGAGAGATTTGAAACGTGGAGCGTAAATCCCTTTTAATCTCTAACAAATGGTGCCCCGACGTGCAAGATAACGAGTTGAGGAAGAATTCAGACGACCGGATTGGGTCGGGAATAAGCGCTTTTAAATACCTCAGACAATCGGCAGGGCCCTGCACAACTATACAAATAAGGTACAGACGCCTGTTATGAAAATCGATTGTCTGTGATTGAATACACTAAAATTTTAGGATTGTCTGAAGGCGTTTCACAGTGTTTTTAAAGTTTAAATGGAATATACAATGCATATTTTATTATATAAGAAACATAGTCGTTGATCGTAGGTAGACCAAAGTCCTGCGTAGCGTACATAGAGCAGTTTAGCGCGGATCTGCAGGTATTTTAGTCCTCAGTGGCGTGGAGCCGGTGCAGGCTGTGGGTTGCGAGGTTTGAGTCCCGCACGACAGCACCTGGAAATCCGATATTTCAGATCGGATCGCCGTCTAAAACTGGGAGTTTTTACAGGACAGACGAACGCTGAAAGCTAAAAGCCGGAGGTCTGTTTTATGTTAATTACTCAATATCGGCGGATCTCAAAAAAGCACTCGGATGAGTGAGGCTCATTTGTGGTCTGCTGCTGCCATCTAGTGGCTGAAAGGGGGTAGTACACCTTTGACATTTTTATATGAGTTTAGCTTCAAGCGTTGAGGTTAAACATTACATTGCTGACCGGTATTTAAGACGGGAAGCGCGTTAATAGTAACTACGACAATAGCCCAGTATATTAATACATGTGAGCACATATTAATTGAGTCAGATAAATAAAAGCGAAGTGAATATGGAACGACAGAATGCTAACAACGATTCTGAAATTCCAGGGAGTTACCGGGAGCAATGGGAACAGAGTAAGAGATTGATCCCCATAAAAACAGATGAAGTTAACACTCTTCTGTTACCCTCATGGTATTAAAGACACAGAGGTGCCTACAGATGGAGACATTCTTGACTATGTAGCAGAACGAGTCGAATATTTTAGAACAATGCAAAATAATGTTGTCTCTAACTCAGATCAGAAATCTCAAACGGAGCCCAAACTTAATTTACGATGAAGCAGGAGGCCAGTGTCGTAAAAGACAGCTATGAGGACACTTTGAAGCAGGACGCCAGGGTCGTAAAGTTTCAGCAGGAACACATTTTGAACCACCAGAAACCCAAAACAGTCAAAGGCATGTTGTCTTTTTTGGGCCTCACAGGCTACAGCAGACACTACATCCCAGAGTATAACCCGAAAACAGCTGCTCTCAAACAATCCATGTCCCAGGTCACGGCTCTCGCCTCTGCATCCTATGCATTACCATTCTTTCTTGATGTTTCTGAAAATGAAAACACAGTAAATGGGATTCTTTTTCAGAAAAGGGGGGGTTGTTAGACAATATGTCAGTGTTACAATGGACAGAGTGGAAACTATTAATTTGATATTTAAACATTATTTTAGACCTTTTCGGGGGGGCTAATGAAAGTTTTACATTTTTATAGTCTAAAATCTATTGTAGTATTTTTTTAGGTATCATAAAACAGCACTGTTTTAGCTTTTTAGGTGAAGTTAATTGAAGATTTGAGAATGTTAATTAGGCGTCCCTAAAAATGGTGAGATGTACTACACAAATTATCTGTTCAATTCTGATTTTAGATTAATCAGATGACATGTCTTATTTTTATACATTTCTTTAATGACAGATGTTAAAAACCTGGACACTTATTTTTATTTTATGCATATACTGCCATCAGGCATTTATTTAAATCCAGAGACAGATGCAGTCTCTGTTTGAACAAATATCACAATGAAAAATAGTGGTAGCAAATCATCTTTATGTCAAATCATGTCGGGAAGAGAGGAGGAGTTTTGTTTTGAAACAAAATGTTGAACTGAGCCATGTTGGTTTTCAAAAAGCTGACTTTTCAAAATGAAACAGATCACTTTTGAGTGTACAGTAGCAATTTGCATGGAGATTTATTTGTGAACACTACAGTAGCAGGATGTATTTACCTGTCCTAGGAAATGGACAGATTATAAGTAAAAGACTGGTTAGAAATGGAAATAAGAAAAGGTTGTTGAAGGCTGAAGAGAAAAGAAAACAGATGGATAAAAGAACACTGAAATAGATGGACAGGGCAAGATATTAAATGTGTTGAAGTGATATCTTGCTCAGAAGGATAAAAGGTGGTTAAAATATCACGAGTGAAGTTGGAAAAAAGTATGTAGGAGAAGGAGCAGAAAAGAGACAGGCATGAAATGGTTAGACGCATTGCCTCTAGCTCTTATGTCAATCAGGAGCCCTGAGCGTAGGCTTGAGGGATTTGTATCAGATTTCTCCACACAGGTTGCAGAGGCAAAAGGGGGACCCGAGAAACACTAAGCGAACACTGCAGAGTTTGTCTGGCTGAAAGCGATCAGACCCAAGTGGCTGAGACCCAGGTTCTCTGGACCCCATCGGGTGATGCAGAGGACATTTCACGCCGTCCGCTTGGAAGGGAAAGGAGACATCTGGTACCACTGGAATCAGTGCGCAGTGGGGAAACCTCCAGGAAGGAGGTGTGAAAGCTGTCATCATCCTCCTCGTGCTGGGCCTGCTGTACCTGTCCAAGCAAGGGTGGCGACTCCACGGTGTGGGAAGCATATCCAAGGACGCAGTATCAGGAGTTCCGGGTCGCGCCACAGATGGAAGTACCTGACACTACGCAGACAGTGAAACCAGGAGAGTGAGTGTTCACCAGAGCGATAAAGAGGAAGAGCAGGCACTCGCCAAAGGGGGAGGTTCCCTACCAAGCACTCCTGTCTACATCGACTGCAGTTAGAGTGGCGGAGAGACCATCCTGGATACATCTGACTGAAGCTGTTTAAACCTAAAAGACAGAAACTCGCCTCTACTGTGGTGAAGTCTGGCTACAAAGGGAGGTGATTCCAATAAGGGCACTTGTCTCAAACCAGTGAAGAAACCAACAGAACCCAGTAGAATTTAAAGAGTGGACGTGAGCAGGGAAACAGTAACGGGTCTGAGGGATAGAAACTGACGATGTACAGAGAAAGAATTAGACCATGGGGATTACATTAAAACATGTGCCTATACAATCTACCTACCACAGCCGTTTGGGTACTTTTGTATATGCATTTTTGATCTTTTACAATCATTTGTATTTTTCCAAGTTCTATGTTATTCCGGAGTATAAACAGGAGGGATATGTTGGAGACATACTGTTGTCTCCACTCTTTGGGAAGTTTTAATGCACTGATATCATGTGTGGCTCTGAACTGTATATGACCTTGCAGCTGCCTCTTCTTATGATAGGAGGCAGGGCATTTCAGGTTGTTGATATTTATGAGAAGACAGACTTGCTGTCTCCTAAATATCTCATTTTGACTAAAGCGTAATGAAGTATACGTGAAGTAATGTTAAAGCTTGAAGACACTGCAATTTTGCAGATTACAGATTAATTGAATCACCACTGTGAGTGTTATACCTTAAACTGTGAATTTCAACTGGACCTTTACAATCCAGATTTTATACCTCAGGTGGATGTCTAATAATCCTAAATGTTAAATGAGTTTTTACTATAATTGTCCTGAAGCAAATCTTTGAGATGCAAGCTATTTAAAAAAAAAAGTTGGTAATTGGATGATTAAGGAGGACTGAAGGATAAAAGATGTTATTCGGAAACATATATTTTACTACTTTCTTCTATATTTTTTGGTATGTTTATTTTTGTGCTATTGATGAACGATTTGTGTAAACACTGAGGAGAGATGATTTTCTGTTACGATTGACTATACTCAATCATTCTGATTGAAGGGTTTTAACTTTGTTGTTACTAAGTGATGTAATTGATGTATGGAGTTATTTACATATTTTGGTATTTCTAACACGGTCGTATGAAGTTGATATGTGGAGCCATTTCTGAACGTTTAAATAGTCTGAATCCCAGAATGAATGTGAATGTCTTGAAAATAGTTGATTTATTAAATTTAAATCAAAAGGGGGATTTGTAATAGAATATTTGAATATATTCATGTTAGCTCCAAATGAATAAGCTTAAAAATGGGAATGATTTGGGTTAAACTGTGAGCTGGACTTTGACGCAATCACATGTGACTTTTGAGAGACCATATGGACTTTTGAGGACAAAGGGCCATGGGGGGGAAGGTGGCCGCATGTCTTGACTTGCACTGTATGCAAATGCTCTCGCCACCTGTGAGTGGGGGAATTTAAGATTTGAAGTGTGGGGGATATTTGGGCTGCCAATCAAAGGGGGGGATCGGATGATCCCTCCCATTGCTTAAGCATAAATGCAGAAGACATAACTGAATTCTCCCTCTTTTCTGCTGGCCGGCTGACGTGATCACCAGGTAAATTCGGGTTCCCATGTATATTGTATTGAATGTATATTGTATTGAATGTATATTGTATTGAATGTATTGTATTGATTTGTGTTGCATTGTGATATTGCCATTAAAGTAGATTATTGTTTACTTGGCGGCACTGAATTACTTCCATATAAACAGCTTTTACGGACGCGGAGAGATTTGAAACGTGGAGCGTAAATCCCTTTTAATCTCTAACAAGTGCCAGACGTGTCCCTCTGCTTAAGCCAGTACATGTCCAGGCCCGTCTGAAGTTTGCTAGAGAGCATTTAGATGATCCAGAAGAGGATTGGGAGAATGTCATATGGTCAGATGAAACCAAAATAGAACTTTTTGGTAAAAACTCAACTAGACGTGTTTGGAGGAGAAAGAATGCTGAGTTGCATCCAAAGAACACCATACCTACTGTGAAACATGGGGTGGAAACATCATGCTTTGGGGCTGTTTTTCTGCAAAGGGACCAGGACGACTGATCCGTGTAAAGGAAAGAATGAATGGGGCCATGTATCGTGAGATTTTGAGTGACAACCTCCTTCCATCAGCAAGGGCATTGAAGATGAAACGTGGCTGGGTCTTTCAGCATGACAATGATCCCAAACACACCGCCCGGGCAACGAAGGAGTGGCTTCGTAAGAAGCATTTCAAGGTCCTGGAGTGGCCTAGCCAGTCTTCAGATCTCAACCCCATAGAAAATCTTTGGAGGGAGTTGAAAGTCCATGTTGCCCAGCGACAGCCCCAACACATCACTGCTCTAGAGGAGATCTGCATGGAGGAATGGGCCAAAATACGAGCAACAGTGTGTGAAAACCTTGTGAAGACTTACAGAAAACGTTTGACCTCTGTCATTGCCAACAAAGGGTATATAACAAAGTATTGAGATGAACTTTTGTTATTGACCAAATACTTATTTTCCACCGTCATTTGCAAATAAATTCTTTAAAAATCAGACAATGTGATTTTCTGGATTTTTCTCATTCTGTCTCTCATAGTTGAGGTGTACCTAGGATGAAAATTACAGGCCTCTCTCATCTTTTTAAGTGGGAGAATTTGCACAATTGGTGGCTGACTAAATACTTTTTTGCCCCACTGTATTTGAGTAACTAATACTGTAATAATAAAAAAACTAATTTCTGAATGGATAGCAAGTGTCGGTCAAGCCTGTATTAGGATGCTTTAAATACAACTTCATACTATAATGACAGACGTCTGTGTTTGTGTCCCAGTTTTGATTATCTTGCCAACATTTGTAAGGATTTACTTTACGCTCAGTGTGTGTCAGGGGCGGATCTAGACACATATTCATGGGGTGGCAAGAGGGTGGCAGGAGATTATGCTGGCATATGCTGATTTAATCCCAGTCATATCAATAAATGTTAACTTGGAAATCCACAATATTTATATTTTAACTCAATAACAATATAGAACAGCTAGTGGAGAACATAGAAAATGAAATGCACAAATTAAAAACATGGTTTGACAAAAATAAACTATCATTAAACTTGAGTAAAACTAAATTAATGCTGTTCGGTAAACATAGAACAAAAACACAAATACAAATAGATGGGGTTGAAATTGAAAGAGTCCATGAAATTACATTTCTTGGGCTAATAATAGATGACACAATAAGTTGGAAATTACACATAAAACATGTACAATCAAAGCTGTCAAGAAGCAAGCAAACAAAGTAAAACAAGTTCTAGATCAGAAATCACTTCGCGTTCACTAGTCTTACCATATCTGACTTACTGTGCTGAAATCTGGGGCAATAACTACATGCAGTATCTATTCTACAAAAAAAAGCCATACGAATCATTCACAATGCCAAATACCTTGATCACACGAACAAATTATTCCTGCAGTCAAAATTGTTAAAATTCACAGACCTGGTAGAATTACAAACGGCACAAATCATGTTTAAGGCTAATCATATCGTTTTACCAGGAAACATCCAAAAAGTATTCACTCAACGAGTGGGGGGATATAGTTCAAGGAGAGCATTTCAATTCGAAATTCATAGGGTCCGTACAACCAGAAGAACATTTAGTATCTCAGCCTGTGGAGTGAGACTATGGAACAGTGTGAATGTGGAGCTAAAGCGATGTCCAGACATTAACCAGTTCAAGAGGAAATACAGAGAAATGATTTTCTCGAGGTACAGGGATGGGGAAGGTGTTTGACTATGTGTATATGTGTGAGTATGTAGGTGTGTATATGTATATCAGTGTATGTATGTGTATGTGTATATATGTCAATCAACAGGTAAAGCAGATTAATAATAATAACAATAATAATGCATACAAATGATAATTATTGCAGTTTATAAATAAATCATTTAGGGACAAGGGGGTGAGATTAAATGAATTATACTTCTTGTCACTCCTTTTTCGAACACTAGATGTGGCACTGTTTATGTTGCTAATGCTGTTGTTGTTGTTGTTGTTGTAAATGTCATTTTTTGTTTTGATTTCTCTTACATGACTATGCACTGCAACATTTGTTTTGTTTTGTAATTATTTATTTTACTTGTTCAAAATAAATGTATCAATCAATCAAATCAATCAACATTAGGTGAAATTATTGTGGCACATCAGTAAAGCCTTAAATATAAATATATAAGGTGGCAGACATAATTTAATGAATTTTAACTGAACAATAACTGAATGAGTTTGTTTCACTCTTAGACCAGCTGAGGCCTGTACTACGAAGCCGGTTCAACATAACCTGGATATGTTTGCGTTAGCCGGTTGGCCTAATCCAAAACATACGCGCTCTCGCTAAACGGTCCTACGACGCTGGTTATCAAGTGGATCGCTCAAGCCAGCCGTGTCCTATCTAGTTAGGTGCGCGTTCACATGAAAGGGGTGGTATCTGGAGCATTCACCAATCACAAACATGGACAAGCGTACTGACAGCGCAGCGTCATACTTCCTGAATGAAAAGTGAACTTTAATATTAGTCAAATATGAAGAAGTTAAACTTTAAACATCCATGACTTAAACACTTTATCCAGGATCAAAGCCACATAGCTGCACCTGCAAGGTGAATACAGCTGGTAACAGAAAAAGGTTTATGATATCACTGCCCCGTCTAAGACACGATCTGACTTTAACTACATTTGACTCAAGTGTTTCGTCAACTTAATGTGTTGCTTAAAATAATACTTCTGCATACAGTATGTGACACTGTAAGTGTTGCACGGCCAGATACGGCTGGAGAAGCTGACTCAGATAAGGAAATATATGATACATTATGATATTATATGATCGATGATCTGATTGATGATGTAATATGAATGATAAGTGCGACACGTCGGCGTCTTCTCTGCATACGGCAGTTTAAACTGTATTTCCTTTATCCTGTAATATGACTTGAGAGATTTAAACTCCGCACACTGAGTTGATCTCTTTTCTATAGACGCCGGAGCCGGGCAGCGTCAGGTAAAAAAAGTTATTAAGCCTTCCCAAACCTGAGCCTCACGCGCCGCCTATGGGGGATGTGCTAGTGACTTATCCGACCAGCCCACTTCGGTACCGGCCCATCGGGATTCGTCCCGATGGCCAGTCCGCCACTGCACCCAGCCCACGTAAACTGTCAACGGGGGGAGCCTCGCTGCGGGGAAACGGTGGACCGAGAGTCCCGATCGGAGTGGGAATAATAATAATAATAATCCGTGCATTTTATCCATTAATTTCCCAACATTGTGGTAAAAAACCACACGTTTAATCCACGTTGGTACTACAACTACAAAAAGCATCGGTTTGTTTTCTCATCAGGAAATGCAGACCGGCTCAAACAAACGATTTTTAATCATCATCCTCACGATCATTTAATGTGTCATATGTTCGCCGAATTGACATGAAATCACTAATAAATGTAGTTTCATCCACTTGAGTTTACAACTACAAAAATAATCGATTTGTTTTTATATCACATCCTACGGGAGGAAATTCAGCAGCTCTCACTACGGATTTGTAATCCTAATTTAATCATCATCTTCACCACGATCATTTATGTTTATGTTCGCCGAATTGACATGAAAGCACTGACAAATATGAATATACTGTAGTCAACTTCATTAAAACGTTATTAACGTGCCTAAACTCAGTAATTCATCATTTCTACGCATAACAACACACTTTGTCCGTGTTTGGCTCTCTCGCCGCACAGTGAAGCGTTCCCGCATTGACGTCACTTCCGGCTTCCCCCAAAACCTCAAAATGAGTCGAAGGAATTTCCCCGCGATGTTCGAAATTATTGATATTTATCGGAACGGTATCGCACCTTCTTTTTT
The DNA here is from genome assembly GCA_902827135.1 of Harpagifer antarcticus. Classification (NCBI taxonomy): domain Eukaryota; kingdom Metazoa; phylum Chordata; class Actinopteri; order Perciformes; family Harpagiferidae; genus Harpagifer; species Harpagifer antarcticus. The sequence continues at coordinate 2,578,337 of CADEHL010000417.1, read as the reverse complement.
AAACTGACGGTTCGAGATGACGGTTCAAGACTGAACTGCTCCTTCCGGGAAAAGATTGTCCCACTCTTGACCTAACAATCAACATCGGCACCTCTGTTGTTTCCCCAACTCAGACTGCAAGGAATCTGGGTGTGATCCTAGATAACAACCTGTCCTTCACTGCAAACATAGCTGCTACAACCCGCTGCTGCAGATACACGCTTTACAACATCAGGAGTATACGTCCCCAGCTGACCCAGAAAGCCACGCAGGTTCTGGTCCAGGCTCTCGTCACCTCACGCCTAGACTACTGCAACTCCCTCCTGGCTGGTCTACCTGCATGTGCCATCCGACCTCTGCAGCTCATCCAGAATGCAGCGGCTCGTCTGGTCTTCAACCTTCCTACATTTTCCCACACCACTCCGCTCCTCCGCTCCCTCCACTGGCTTCCAGTAACTGCTAGAATCCACTTCAAGACAATGGTACCATGCTGCGAATGGATCTGGCCCTTCCTACATCCAGGACATGGTTAAACCGTACACCCCAGCACGTGCACTCCGCTCTGCATCAGCCAAACAGCTCGCTGCACCCGCACTGCGAGGGGGACCCAAGTTCCCATCAGCAAAAACACGTGGGTTTGCTATCCTGGCTCCAAGATGGTGGAATGAGCTCCCCATTGACATCAGGACAGCAGAAAGCCTGCACATCTTCCGGCGCAGACTGAAAACTCATCTCTTTCGACTCCACTTTGAGCGATAGAATTACTAACAAAGCACTTATATACTAATAAAGGACTGGCTTATCTAAAGCCAGTTGAGTAGCACTTGAAATGTTTTAGCTCTATGATACCTGATGTACTTATATGATTCTGTTTTCTTCGAGTTTGTATCTTGTTGGTCGAATGCACTTATTGTAAGTCGCTTTGGATAAAAGCCTCAGCCAAATGCAATGTAATGTAATCTAATTCTTAACTGTGAATGGTTTTCATTTATTTAACATTAGAAATGTATTAGTCTGGCCAATCCAAGACTTCAATGCTGAAGGGCCAGTGGATCTATGGCGGGGGTCAGCACAAAGGTCAAGGTAACCCACATTTGAAAGGGAGACAACGGATGACCAAGAAACTAATGACTTGCTCAGTTCATTTGTGAGGGATCTGTGAAGAACATGACAACAGCTGCACTACTGGTGTTTTGTATACCAGCAATTGAGGGTGGACAAGTTTACTACCACTTTAGTTTCAAATAATTGTGTTAATTACCTATTGTAAAGCATTTGAACAATCTTTTGTGTCACATGTTCATTATTAAGTTGATGTATAACTGTATAGTATATTATTTAAAATATAAGGTGACTAAAAATGGCAACCGTATTTTCAGTTTTGGCAACCAAAAGCGGATGCCTGGTTGCCAGCCTGGCAACCACTTTGAAAAGTTAGCGTTGAGCCCTGCAGACTTTATCAATCCCAAATTGGGAAATTATTTAACAGCAGCAGTGTGTTCAGGTATTAACATATTTAAAGTTGGAATAAAGTATAAACTACACAACACAAGTGTAATGCACAGCAATCCATAAGATAAGTCCGATATGTTCATGAAACTCCCCAGGAGACACCGACACTAACGTGGCCGAGTGGACTCCGGAGTTTGCTGCATGAGTTGCACTGTATGATCTGTGATGTAGTGGGCTGTCAGAAACTGAGTAGCCAATGGGGACACACCCCTGAAAGGACGTTTGTGTAAAAACCGGGGGAAAAAAATGAGGGAGCGCAAACGAGAAGAGCTGCAGCGAGAGCAAAAGTCTGATCATGGAGAAAGAAGAAACAAGAACTGCAAACAAAAACCTATGTTAAAACAAAGAAAAATACTTATAGTTTACATGATTACACAAATGATTTGTTTGCAACTTATAGTTTTATTTTTGAAATGTATTTTATTTTGCTTGACTCAGTTTTTTTCTTCTTTTAAACTGATAGTTTTGCTTTATTCTGAGAAAGTGTTGCTTTATCTTTATGATACAAAACTAATCCCATAGATTTGCGCTGTCCCGTTCAAATGAAATCGCTGCCAATCATATTTCCATGCTCGTGCCAGGGCCGGGGGAGGGGTTACAAGACACAAGTCTTGTGCTGCATTCACTTGCACTCGGACATTAGAGACTTTCTCTCAGAAATATCAGATGAGCCACAACTTTTCTTTCAAAACAAAGCTGCCAACAGGGGTGGCAGCTGGGGTGGAAAGGCTATTTTTAGGGTTGCAGTTGCCACCCCAGTAGATCCGCCCCTGGTGTGTGTGTTGTCGAAGACCTGAGGAAGTTCAGTGGTGCTTTGACCTGGGGCAGATACATTTGATGAAGCTTTTGTACTCATGAGAGTTACCACCATAAACCTATGCATAGACTCACTTAGAAACCCAAGAAGGAGCGGCAAAGCTACAGGAAAGATATTTGAAAGGTTTCCATTTGTATGTTGATAGAGGAGGGCAGCATCGTGTTTAGGGATTCAAATACCATGTCTCCATTCAACTTAAAGGGGACATATCATGCTATATTTGAACAATATATTGTAGGGCCATACCTATATATATATATATATAAAGTATATAAATATAGTTTTTGTTTCAAAATACCAAACCGATCCTGCATTTTAGCCATGCCTCATTTTGCTCTATTTGCTCTTTCCAGCCCTGTTTTTTTCTATATTATTATATAGAGTCATTATTCATTTGTTTTAAAGCTCAATGAATAACAAAGAAGACCTTTGACCGGCACTTTTCTAATTTTGTCCGGAAGAATTAAACTTTAATGGACATCTTGACCGGCGAAAAAAAATCTAACTGAAACTCTGCCACACGGTCCCCTCGTCCCTTGGAAGAGGCGGAGAGGTGGGTGTTTGCCATCTGCTGGTGGACTAACGGAGAGAATTACAGTGCTTGCCTCGACGGGGAGGGATTGCATTGAATTACAGGAGCAGGAACACACGCTTGCCTCGGGGAGGGAGAAAAAGAGCCACAGCGGAGAATAAACAGAAGGGCAACCATGGCAACAGTGTGCAGGAACTCTTCTTCGGTGCTTTGGTGGCAGACTACAGCGCCACTTACAGGCCTGGCATATGTACTACAGCATCTCCAGCGCTTTCGAGCCGCAATGGCCGGCGGTGGCGCAACCCCACATTCCCCTGATAGGTGGAGAATTGACCACTAAGCGGAGCACCCCTTTTGTGACGTAGAAAATAATTCAAATCTGGATCAGTCTGTATCAGATCCGTTGCAGCCCCGTTTTTAGAGATTTGGGTATGGAGGAAAAGAGAGAGGGTTGTGTTTTCTGACACTTGGTGAGTTCCCTGACACACCGGGGACACATGTTCATGTATAAAAGATGTACAAAAGTGCATTTTGCATGATAGGTCCCCTTTAAGTAACTTGCTTCTTATTCATTTTTGTCCATTTGAAGTGATTTGTGTTTGCCGAGGCAGTTTAACAAAAGAGAGAAAACACAACTTACTCTGGCACAACTTGTTTGATCTGTGGTTTTACGTATCCATCCACCGCTTTTGCTGCAAGAGAGACATATTGCCTTACATTGTTTAGTCATTTCAACTTTATAATGCCATCCACTTACACCTCACAACTGAGTTATATAAAAATAAAGAGTTCTTCACTTCACTGTTGATGTGAATAGAAAAGATGCTGGAACTTACAGAGGGGAGGGGTGTAGTACTTGGCGAAGACCTCGTCTTTGGGCCGGTCCGGGTACAGGAACAGAAGATGGTTCAGGTCACTGATGCGGTCCGCCAGGGAACGGATGGAAAAGTCCTTTGTTGTATAAGGCAACAGATTCCAGACCAGCCTCTCACCTAGCCGAAGATCGATAAAAGCAGGAGTTCACTCACTGTATTCATAAAGATTTAAAATAATATTTTTTCGGGGATTATCGTGCACGACCTGTGTAATGCACGACCTGTGTAATGAACAAATGAAAATACACCAACAAGTGGAATTAGAGATGTTACTGAGAGGGAAAAATACATCTTGCATGCATTTCATTCAGTTAAATGTTGTAATAATGAATGATTCATTGAGATTCACACTTATTGAAAGAGGCATGACAGCAGGGCAGTTTGGTACCTTGCTTGTTGGGGTTCTCAGCCACCCAGGCGATGGTGATGCCTCCAATCTCTGAGTCGCTGAATCGCAGCAGGAACGTGCCGTTGGGTTTGGACAGCAGCATGTCCTGGGCCTGCTGCTTGTTAACAAAGCCCAGGATGGCCCTATAAACACACATATACACACAAACACACTCAGAAAACGAAGCAAACCCATTGCTGTTCTTTAACCTGAGGAACATCAACTCGAATCGCTCAAACTATTGCTTTATTTTATATCATTTAAAGAGGTACTGCAAAAATTGTCTTAGCATCGCGACCTTAATAACCAAATGACAATTGAACCGATTGGTTGAGCATGCTTTTGAGACGGTAATAAAATACATACTCATTAATTGTTTTCACAATACAGATAAAGGAATAATATTAGATGTATCATATCTACAACGATGAATGAGCAATCTTGTCTTTTAGACGCAAATAGTTGATTTTAATTACAATTGAGTGCTAAAACAAAAAATTACAAACTATAAAAATGACAAACACGCTGTTAGATAGAGCAAGTTTTTAGAGAAGCACTATTATTTAAAGAAACAGTGATACCTAGTGGACCTTTTGAGCATAAAATACCTAAACCAAGAACAAGATGGCTCATTTAGTTTGACTGAATTTTAACATATTTTAAGCTATAGTATGAAAATAAGATATAGTGACTCAAAATGTGTTCTCCAAAACCTAACCAATCATTAAAGGGTTAAAGCTAGGGGGGAGTTAAAAAGCCTCTTTAAAGTCTGCCCTTAAAAAATAAAAACAGCCTTTTCTTTTGGAGGACCACCAGAAGTATCCTGGAGCTGTACGATGACAATGTCGTTGCTCCTCACACGTTTTTCCAGTACTACTTTTTCAACTTACTTTGATCTTAAGTTGCTCTTTTAGCTACCGACATAAAACCGCCTCTTGTAAAAAATGAGCCATTACCCATCATTCCAGTGAGGCTTGAGATGTTTCTTCATGAGCTCCACAACTCCATCAAACCACTGCCAGAAGGTGAAGTTGCGTCCGGGTAAGCTCTCCTAAACAAAACAAACACACCATCAATACGTTTACAGGCACACAAGGCTTTTGTTGTGTCATTTTAACAGCAGCAGATGCTTCTGCTTCTTTTTTATTTATATACCGTGTTGTTATCAATACATACACAGGTTGCCGTGTCAGACTATCAGTAGGTAGATCATGGAGAACTACGCTGGAAGATGCTCACCCTGTTGAACTGGGCCCAGGATATGCTCACGTTGCGGAAGTCCTCAGGATTGTTGCTGCTGCTTGTAAAAGCTTTCTGCGCCAGGAAGACCATGTTATCTTCCAACAGGCCCCGCCCACTGTGCATCTCTGCCTTGTACTTCATATCTAGGGCCTCACACAGCTGGGGCCACATCACCTTGTCTGGCACGATGAACGGCACCCTGCCCTGAGGTGGAAACATGGAGGTCAAACAATCAGGGTAGAGGACGAGTATGTAGATACATTCATTGTTAGGTTTGCTCTGTATGTTTGGGTCTGTTCAAAATATAATAAAACTTCTGATTAGTTTATGAGATAGCATTAACTTACCGGCTCAGCGAAGGCGTTGTCCCACAGGACGGTGGCTGTGGCGTTGTTGTCCTGACTCCCATGGACAATTACAACCACAGGCAGTGATAAGGTCTGCAGGTCACACACACACACACACACACACACACACACACACACACACACACACACACACACACACACACACACACACACACACACACACACCACACACACACACACACACACACACACACACACACACACACACACACACACACACACACACACACACACACACACACACACACACACACACACACACACACACACACACACACACACACACACACACACACACACACACACACACACACACACACACACACACACACACACACACACACACACACACACACACACACACACACACACACACACACAACAAAGAGTAGAAGTGATGCATCGTTAGCTGATGTTTATCTGTTTTGCAGGGCTATGTGACTTAGTACTGGTTACTGTCTACCTATGGGATCAATGCAGGGTTAGGGTTAGAAACACCTTTCATCTGCTCCTTTTGTTGACACGAAAAGTGGGCTCAGTCTCTGTTCATCATTATTCCCCATTTTCTTACACATGCATGAACTAAAAGCCTGTTCTGTGTATTAGATATTTAATAATTAAATTGAAGTAAAGGTAATATCATACTATTAAATATGTATTATCATTAAAAGAAAAGACAGGTAATATTATATTATGACAGAAATTAGTTGGCTGTAGTGCTATAATAAAAATGTTTTTGTTTCACTGGCAATAAAAGGGGAATAAATAACAACCAAAGAAAATAAATAGAAAAAACAAACGTGTTGGCATCGGCTTAGACATGTGCAATTGGTGAATCCCTACTATAACTAGTGGTGCACGATAATATTAGGAATTATGACGTCATCCCGATAAACCCGATAAAAGTATTAATAGCCCCGATAATATACAATATATTTTTTGGGTAAAAAAAAAAGAAAAAGATACTGCGGTGTGGGTGGATGGGATGAGGGGCGCTTGTTTTTCACTCGGCTCCTCCCGTTTTGCCAGTACTGTGGTATTAGTGGTTTAGGAAGAGGGGAGTTTTTCACAGATCCAGCGCTCCCTAACTCACGCCTGGCTGAGACGTAAATGGTGTGCGGCCGTGAAGCCAGAACAGTAAACAAACATGTCGTCGGTAGTATGGGACTATTTCAAAGTTTCAGAGTTAGATAGTTCGCTTGCTATTTGTATTAACAAATGCAATGCAGAAGTTCCACGAGGAGGGAAAAAGGCAACGAGCTATAATACTTCCAACTTGATTAGTCCCTGAAACATCGCCATCGCTACGATGGTGTGTTAAAAGCGTACGAAGACGCCTGCGCTGCTAAACTAGCGGCGAATCCAAAGCCAGCTGCAAAGGCACCGGGGCTTTTACCTATCCACGAGGCTTTTGAAAAAGGCAAGAACACTGATTTTATGTCTTATTTTTTACTGATGTAAAGCACTTCGAACTGCAATCCCCTGTATGAAAGGTGCTATACAAATAAAGTTATTATTATTAGGGAAAATAAATATGGTCACTTTGAAGAGTCAAAACTGTTCTTGGCTTTGTTTTGTTCATAGTAGTAATGCTCATGTCATGTACTCACTACTAGTCTTTTTTTTACCACCAGGTATGCAAAAACTACAGGTACATTTAATATATATATATATTATATTATTATCGGTTATCGGTATCGGTCTTGAGAAGCAGGAAGTTATCGGTATCGGTTTCAAAAAACCAATATCGTGCATCCCTAAAATTAACTATTAATCAATGTGAAATGTTTCATTTTAAATCCAGGGCTTAGAGAATAGTCTAAAATAGACAGAGGCAGTGAAGAAGGCAGATCATTTAATTACTTAGCAAGATACCGAGTGCTGTTCACAAGTAAATAAAGGGTCAAATATCCAATTACTTTGACATGGAAGACCAGCTCGTTGCCTCCAACGCTGAACTGCGATTCGAACAGAACCGTGAACTTCTCCTCCGTCACCGACTCTGCACCGCGGCGGTCTGAACGCTTGATCCTCTTCAGGGACTGTACCAAGACAAGAGAGGAGATTACACACATACACCTTCATAACAACAACCACAGCGCATAGTGCGCTCTAAGCAGAGCATCTCCATTCTCTGGCGAGGAACTGTGCATCAGGCCAGTTTTTGAACAGCTAGTATTTGTCTTGCAAATATAACCTGACATGTCAGCAATATAATTCTATTTTCTGAAGTTTACAAATCTGAAATAGTTTTTTAGGTCGTTGTCAAAAAGGCAGCACAATCAATCGAAATTGCAATACGGACTACTATCCCTACACTAAACTATAGTTGCCAACTGAATGGGATTACAAACCAAAGTATATGAAGGTATTGTTGCATGCAATTTCAACAATTACATAAATACAAAATGATATATTGGTGGTCTGGTCATTCATACACTTAGCCAGCAGAGCATACCATATTTCTGAAGTGTGCACTGAGGGTGCCAGTGGCCTGGTGATACTCCATCACACAGTTGTTGTTGAGGATTTCTCCACTGCTTTCACTGCCAAGGCAAATAAAGCTGTTAGAAAGGATTGAACAAAGCTCATCTGTAGCAGGAAAAACCTTCAACAAATGGCGATGTCAACTTAGTACATATATGTTGTGACTGCCTAAGGAGTGGTGCAGGAATGAGTCCAACAGCACAGAAATGAGTTAGCAGTGTACCAGTTCTGGTTCCCTCGTCCCAAAGTCAACTGTTTTTTGAACCCGTTATTGGCTAGATGCTTCAAATATGGTTAACACAAGCTGAAGAGATGCTCACATATTGTTCTACCCTACTGGTGAATGTCCAAAGACTCTATGCATCAAGTGACAAAATGAGTCTACTAAACTTTATCACTACGAACATTAGCCACCTTTAGATTAGCGGTGGTAATGTGCAGCCTTGTGACCTTTATGTAGTAGTTTATATCCTCACGTTGGACTTTTACTTCTGCCGATTGCCTTTTCACTTTAACAATATACAAAGTGTTGTAAATAATAAAGTGTGTAAGTATCATAAAAGTGTGTTTACCACAGATCTTATTTTCCCCAATATTTCTAAATCCAATGGAAAAAGCCCTAATGTTTTTGTCGAAAGGAGACTTGCGTTGCTAATGTTTGGGTCGGCCGACAGAGAATAAATTACAGCACCACTCCATTCATTGTCTTTTTTTATATCCAACCAAAGACCTGCAACAAATCATTTTAGCTCAACATTACCCATGTGTTAGATGCCCCTTTCACACCAACGCGTTTTCAGCTCCGGTTCGGAGCTGGAGCCTGAAAAGTACCGTTTCTTCCTGTTCACACCGCGGAGGCGCCGCCTCTTAGCTCCGGAATCCGGTTCACTTCCAGTGGTCGGTCTAGAGGCAAGAGCTTCGGAGCTAAGAGGCGGCGTCGCTTACGTCTCTCTTACGTCGAGGCGGGGGCAGGGGCATGGGCGGGGGCGGGGGCATGGGCGGGGGCGGGGGCAGGGGCATGGGTGGGGGCAGGGGCGGGGGCAGGGGCATGGGCGGGATCAGCCTCCTGAACAACAACAAAATGCCTGCATGTGATGTTTGTAAAGTTCCAAGTAAAGTCGTCCGATGCCTTCCATTTCGTTTCGTAAGAGGATAACCAAAGCGAACAGCGCTTCAATACAATCGGACGTAAACGGTGACGTCATGACGCAGCAGCGGCAGCTCTGGCCGGTGTGAACAGAGCGGGAGCAGAAAAGGGAAACCGGAGCTGAACCAGAAAAGCTCCCGCTCGGAGCTAGAAAGGGGAAAGCACTGGTGTGAAAGCCGCATTACTGGTACCTTCATCATCATGGCCCTATGGCCCTCACCTGTGTGTGCTCTCATTCTTCAGCAGAGCTTTGGCCTGCTGCTCGCTGACGATGACTGCTTTGACCTGAGGGGGGTTCATGTGGACGTTGAGCTTCCCCCCCACCAGGAGGCGCACTGTGGCTGCAAACTTGGTCTGGGTCTTTAACACTTGGGGGGGCTGCTTCTCTATGATGAAGGTGCTGAAGAGAAGAGATGACAACAGCAGCTGCTTGACATTTTCTCACAGAAGAGTGAAAGTTTGGTAAAGTTTGAGAGAAAGAGACATCTCTTCCTTGTAAATATTATCATTTATTTCCAGCAAGTAATCATTAATTCGCAAGTCACTTTTCTTATTTGTTACTTTATGGGGATAAGAAATGGGAAGTGTGGTACAGTTGTGTTTTTAGTTTGTTCATGATAAAAAAAAATATACATTGTTGTTCTTGTAAAGAAAACTACGTCAATTTTGCTTTTGTTGAAAATGTATTTAAACACAATGATATTTTCAAAATGTATAGGTGCATGTTGGAATTGTCATTATTTGCACAATAATTTTGAAATATTGTATGAGAGAGAAAGAGAAAGCACATGAATTCAAAAGTGAAATAGAAACTCAATGCAGTAATTGTGCGTTGTAATTCTGTGGCTAAGCAGCCGTATAAATATAGAACAGACTGAGTCTAAAAGGTGAACATGAACACACTGGTTATAACTGACCTTGTGTGTATCTTGTATGAGAGGGGTAAACACAATAAGGGTACCAAACAAACAGACGCATACAGTATGAATAACATCTGCTGCTACTCATACAGCAGGAGCTCTCCGCCCTTAAGTATTAACCAGTTCTTCTTAACATCATTCCTTAATGTTTTTCACTGAGGTTAAGTGAAGCTGGTTCTCACCTGGTAACCAGGGCGGAGATGATGTCTGTGATGTCAGAGTTGAGTTTGCTCAGCAGCTCCTCCATGGGGCCCGGCAGGGGGAGCTGCTGGGTGAGATGTTCACAGCGCCGGATCTGCTGCCGGTTCTGCCAGATCAGGTCAGCCAGCTTCTCACACCTGGGGCAGAGGGAGGGAGGGAGGGAGGGAGGGAGGGAGGGAGGGAGGGAGGGAGGGAGGAGGGAGGGAGGGAGGGAGGGAGGGAGGGAGGGAGGGAGGGAGGGAGGGAGGGAGGGAGGGAGGGAGGGAGGGAGGGAGGGAGGTAGGGAGGGGGGGGGCAGAGTACAGGGGGAGCGGAGAACATTAGGCTGGGTTGTTCTATGCAAGTACATTTAAAACTGCAATATTTTACATTTGTTATTAAAGTCTGTTACTTTTTCGCACTACTTAATACTATAACAACAGTGTTGTAAAATAACACCTTACAATATTTACTTTTCAATATTTATTACTGGCTGCCACTGATTGTCTTTATCTGCCCTGTACTATTTGCTTATAACAATGTACATGTCCTAGCTGTGGGACAAATACAAAGGATTTCTGATTCTGATTTCTGCCTTTATAAGATTTAGAACGTATCAAACTCAACAACTTGAATGAAATACTCAAATTCTCCTCGACATCAGAAATAGAAATAAACTCTGCATTCTATAATATAAAATACAAGTAAGAATAGTTGATACCAGGACTGGAGGACGTCCAGCCCCCCCTCATGAGGACCCCCGTTGCCGGACAGCTGCTGCCTCCTCTTCCACTGGATCAGCTCCTCATCCAGGATCAGGGTCTGCTGCTTCCTCAGCAGGGCCAGCGTCTTCTGGTGCTGCTCGGACAGGTCCTGCACACATGGGACACTCAGCATGTTAACACACAGAGAAAGAAGATGAGCAGAATCTTGGACAGCATGATTATGCAACTTAATTGCTGTAAAATGTATGCGTTTACTGTTCCGCTGTTTAGAACTGATTTAGAGTTCAAAGGGGATGTTTCCTACGACTGCAGTTCACTCTTGTGAGGAACTCGTGTTGCACAAGTCTGGAAAGTAATGAAGCACAAATGAAAGTGTTTTTTTTTTTTTAAATAGAGTATAGGTTCAAGACTAGTTAAATACCTTGGGTGCGCTCATCCAGCAAGAGGAAGGCTGTATGTAAGGAATGGTTTGCCAAAATAAACAGCTCATCTAAGAGCCTTTAAGCCATCTATAGCCTTTAAACCTCTTTGAGTAGATTAGTGTTTCAATAAAAAAAGGCCTCAATCCGATTCCAATTGACTGGAGCTGCTAAGCCACTAAACACATCAGGGACGTTGAGTTAGTGTTGCTGTGATGCACCAAAGAGCTACTGTGAGGGAACGTCTCACCATCTGTTAATAAAACAATGTGCAGCAGATCTTAGACCTGCTTTTACCGGATGTGAAATGACTGATGAAAATCTTCTGCTGCAGTGATGACTAAAGTACATATAATAGTGATGATGATAGAAACCAGGAAATTCAGAAGAATCAGAAATCAGATTACTGAAGAAAGCCACAAAGATGACACATGCACACAGTATGGCCAGACACCCATCTCTTCCTCACTGCGGATGTTCAGAAAGAACCATTTTGAAACTGGCTTTCCAATTTACATTAAGTAAGTTACATAAATGAAAAATAGTCATTTGATTTATGAAATCAGTTGAATATACCTGCAAGGAGGTGAGAATGACAGAGAACCAGGAGGAAAAAGCTATTACTGATCGGGTTAATATGCTTTTTTGTATTCTTAGGCTGAAATGAATTATCCTAATGGAGCCCAAACTAACAATAGAGATCAACTTGATTTCTAAGTATATCTGATTCTGAACATGATGAATGAGCAGATTTATGATCACAAAACTACAATGTGATAATATTATGTGCAGAAGGACATTTGATCATGTCCTAATAAGTAATCAGGGTCAAATATTGGATTCAAAAAGTTGTTGGAATAATCATGAGACTGAAAAGAAGAAATGGAGTAGAAACTTTCCTTGCTAGCCTGCGTTAATGTAGTGTGTGAGTGTTGTCTGCATACAAGCCTGTATTTCTGCAGTGTGCTGGCCTCTCTGGTGAGCCAGGTCTCCACAGTGGTCCTCTTGCTCTGCAGGGCGGTCTCTCTCTGGGTGCGCTCAGCTGGAGGCAGCGTGGACAGGCTGCTCAGCTGGGCTGACAGGAGGAGGAGCAGGAAACATTACAAACAACACACTGTTCACTTCTGGGAGAGAAAGGGAATGTGCTATCTTTGACTCTTTGACTCTTTGACTCTTTGACTCTTTGACTCGGGACCAGGCTGGAGCACCTTTTCTGGATAATCTGTGTTCACATATGGAATGGAACTTCCCATGAATGAATGAATGAACAAAAAAGTGATGTTATATTTCACATTATTGTGGTCTGTATGTGCGAGACATTGTATTCCTGTGTTTGGTATCATGTTGTTCTTTTGACACTTGTCTGTGACCTTGTTGGACTCCTACCTTGAGACTTCAAATAATATGTTATTGTTTTTGTACGTTTTGAGGCTTGTTAATAATGAATCTCGGGAGGCCTTTATTAATATCAGGGAGCCTTTTATGAAAATTGTATGAAACAATTAGAAGGTATGAATCATTGAACAGCGAGGAAAAGTCATCTTCATCTTAATTACATGTTTTTGTTTCTATACATTTATAACTATTTTTAACTAATACTTTAATGTTTATTTATTCTTGTTTTTATTATCATAGCCATTATGTCTATGTAGTTATGTCTTATCAGTCAATGTCTTTTGTATTTAATTATATATTTTAGTGTTGTCATATACGTTTAGTGTTGTTGTTTTTGTAAGTGTTTCAATGTGGAAAATCCAATAAGACAATAGTAAATAAGAAACGTAAATAACTTTGTATTGAACTTATTCCAAAACATATAGTTATAGTTGTTCTAGTTCTATTTGACCCTAACAGGTCTCTGTGTGTGTCCCTCAGCCTCACCCTGGATGCGCATGTTCTCCTGGTACTGGATGATGAAGTACTCCTGGCTGTGCTGCAGCTTCCTCAGCTCGTTCTCCGTCTCCTGTGTGGCCAGGCGCAGCTCCTCGAAGGACTGGTTGATCTGCTGGTGGCGCTGCGACAGGCTGTCCATGGCCTGCCCCCCACCCCCAGAGCTGGCCTATCCACACAACATTTAAAAAGTGCAGATGTTTGCTTCTACCAATATCATGACTATTACTACTTCTAGTACATGTCATGTATTGTTCATAGATATCCTTTCCCAGATATCAATCTTAACCCAGCCACACTTTGGGGAAGGTACCGTGAGTTTACAGGAGTTCTGCAACGACAACACACATTCACTTCCCTTTAACACTTACATTTGTGGCTTCTTGAACCAGCCTCTGCTCTGAGTGTAGGATGTGTTTGATGCAGCGCACCAGCTCCAGAGGACAGCGGTCATAAGTGCTCTGCAAAACACACATCACACCGCAGATGATTAAGATTAGTTAGATCAAATACCATACCATCAATTTAAAGCAAGTGCACTTTCTGACGTGCGCACTTCTATTACATGTTAGACGCTTTTATCCAAAGCGACTTACATACTCAATACTGTGCACAATCCCCACAGGAGCACTTTGGGGTGAAGTGTCTCAGGGACACAACGACATGCTGACAGCAGTGGGGTTTGAACCTGTGACCCCCTGATCCCAACACCAAGGCGCTACCCACTGCGCCACACACCTCCTTCTATGGCTCAGCTCTTTCAATTTAAATTGTTTTGCTGATATGTGAATGCTCTGAATTATTTCTTGATAACCTTTAATGCAATACAGTTTTAAAGAACATTTTTAATATCGGTAATTCCTTATTACCTATAGCAGAGGTTCCAAATACGTTATAGACTCATACAGGCTAATAAATACCATGAAATTGGCCTAGCCTGTCATTTCTCTTAACCACTCTCTGTCATACCCCCAACAATATACTGATTTTGAACTAATGTAGGTCACCAGTTTGCAAATAACAAGCCAGCCAGGTCATCACTTTCATCATTCAGCATCACATGGTATCTTTGCAAGGACAGATGCCCTAACCTAACATCACATCTAACACTGACACGGAGCCTTTTTGTCTCTGATGCTCACCACAATGAGACACAAACTAAACAATGTAGACATATATTATGTACTTACAATTGCAATCATGGCTAATACTAGTACAATGTAGGACAATTAAAACTTGCCCAATTAAAAAAAATATCCTGAAGAGCTCTCTCCTTGTTATTCTCTCTTAGATGGGTGAGATGGCCAAGGTGACTTCTTTTGTTTCCAGTTTGTAACCTTTACTTACTCTAACCTGTTTACATACGGCTTACAGCCAATGGTACCAACTTCTGACAAAACTACAATGTCCCCTTGTTTAGAAACCAGTTTGGTTTGACAGACCCAGTCACCCTAACCGTAACCCTGACCCAAACCAGTTGATGGTATAGCACTTCAGCTTTTATGTTAATAGCACCAGCGTGTTTCACCTGACCTAGTGAGGGGTAAAACAATGTTTCAGGGCAGGCTGGTACCTTGAGCTGGTTGGCGTAGTGGCCCAGCTTGATCTTGAGCAGGAAGCCATCCTCTCCTCCCTGCAGCTGGGCTTTCCTCTGCAGCTCAGACACCAGGTTGTCCAGCAGACGCTTCGCTTTGGCTTCCTCCACTGGGTTGTCCAACTCCACTGAATCCCTGTGAGATCACATTTTGATTTTTTTTCCAAATGTACTTTATATTTAAATTACAAGCCAATTACAAATGTGGTGAACTTTAATGGTCAATGTAAAAAAAAACCTCATGAATACTGCTACAGTGTACAAAAACATATTCTTGTGGGAAAGGACAGTAGTGAAGCTGCCTTTGGTGGTTCCTAAATGTAGCTAATACCACATTAGATTGTTATTATTACAATTGTATTTTAAGGGCAATCGTTAAAAAGGTATTGTTCTATCATGCCAGATTATATATTATATTGTGATTGTATTATACTTGCAGTTACCTGTTACCATCATTTATATTCAACTTCTTTTTTTTTTAGATATTTCTATTTATTTTATACCCTTTTTTTATTTTCAAATGATGTTCAAGGCCTTGTTTTAATATGCTCCTGAAACTAAAACATTTCCCAATTTGGGATCCATAAAGTATCTTATCTATTTCTGCTTGCACTATAACAATGATTTGATTGTATGTTGCATTGTTGGAGGAGCCTGAGACTACAGATTCTCCATGCCAAAACTATGCCATTGAACCTTAAATCAGAATATATTTTGGATGTAATGTTTCTTTCAAATCCAGCAACATGTAGCTCCAATCTGAAGAAAGAACAATATTGTTTATATGAAATGTGAATAAAAGCAAAGATCAAAGTCTATGACATACCAGAGCTGGCATTCTATCCACTGGGCCAGGTAGTGTCGCACCTCGATGGGAAAGTGCTGGCCGTACAGTGCCTGCATCTGATGCAGCGCCTCCCCCTGCAGCTGCTGGGCCTGGATCCACATCGCCATGGTGCTCCTGTGGAAGCAGGAGGAGAGCCAGAGGAGAGGAGGCGGGAGACGGGAGGAGAGCCAGAGGAGAGGGGGAGGGAGACGGGAGGAGCAGCAAGCAAGAGGGGGAACAAAGACGATGGTAAGAGGGAGAGGAGTTAAGGACAGTGAAGTAAGTTGATGGGGAAGGAGAAGGAGTTTAGGAAATTGTTATCACAATGTTTTAAATAATAAGAATCTAGTTTATTGCCAGGAATTTGCTTTGGTGTATGGTGGTGCAAACATAAAACAGATAAGAAAATAAGTTGGAAGAAAAGGTAAAAAATATATTGATACATAAAGAAAATATAATAAAAGAATAAAGACATGTATTTACACCAAATATAAATATACAAAATGAACTAAAAAACGTAGTACAATGAATATATGACAACTGCAGTATATCATATTGGAAAGTGGAGGGCTGTGCAGAGTTTTAGAGAGGAAGGGATATATAGAAATGTGCCAAATGCATTCAGAGATGGTCATTCCTCATTAAAGAAATGCCTTTATTTAATAAAAAGCAGGGAACCAGTAAACAACACAAACCAGTGTTACTGAATGCTGGATGTTTCCCAGTTAGATGACTTAAGATAAAGTGTCAAAACACACACAATGCTGACAAAAGAGCTTTAAAAACTGCACCTGAATTACGTGTCACAGTAATACAGTAACAAAAAACAAACCAACCCACATTAAGACAAGTCAATTCTCAGCTTATTACTTAGCATACTATTTTAACATAAACATATTCGTACTACCATTATCTGTCTCGGTGGTTAACTGAGCAACCACCTCCTTACTACCAGTAAAGTTATGGCAACTGTCATATAATGGCATGAAAGTATAACTACATTAACAAAACAATAAGACATTTCTTGGTGTTTGAAATGGTATGCTAAATGTGGCCGTAAATCCTCACATAGCATAGCTGAGAAAAGTCATATAAAAAGGAGAGCAGTAACGGATGTATTACACAGTCCTCTACTCAGGCTGCACTCCCAAAAGTTTTTGACATAGCTTAGCATGCTAACACTCCTGCACATTGGGATTGATTCGTTGGCAACCATTCGAAGCAGCAAACTTGCAAATGGCGATTATTGCTAAATAGATGTTGACACATGCTGAGAGGGAAGTCGGTGACTTGTTTCTGGGACAAGACAGTTAGCTAGCTAGCGAAGGTAAGCTATTCGACCACCTAGCATAGTAGGAAAGCTCACTGGTGAAGTAACGATACAGCGACCATAGAAAACTTCTCTCCCATGAGTTTTCAGTAAGGGAACATGTAGTTACGTCTTTAACTTACCTTTTCAGAGTGTGCAGTTCACCTCACAGCAACACCATGGATACACGGCGGATAGCGCGCACACACACACACAACTTTTAAACCTCACACAGGTTGGTTGACGTACATGTCACATCGCCAACTACTGGCAAAAGCAGCTGTTGTTGACCTGCATCAAGTCAGAGTGAATGTCAAACGCAGCTTCCGGCTGAACATTTCAAAATAAAATTAAAACCACCTTATCTCTAATATACATTTTCTTTACTCAATTCGATCATTAATCCTTGTGATGCCTCTCCAATTGTGCCATCAACTACCCTCTGCGATACATTTCTTACATTTTTTATCGAAAAAGTATCTGCTCTAAGGCTAGCCTATACTAGTGTTACCCCAGATCCTGCTCCCTTTCTGTGCCCTGCTGTCCTCGACCATTTTGAGCCTGTATCCCTCTCTTCTCTCTCGGAAGTAGTCAAGCACCTGCGGCCGACAAACTGTATCTTAGACAGCATTCCCTCTCGCTTCCTTAGAAATGTTTTTGAATCAGTTGGAGCAAGTGTTTTATTGCTTGTAAACACCTCTCTTAGCTCAGGAAGTGTCCCAGCTGCCTTCAAACATGCCGTGGTCAAGCCACTACTTAAAAAGAAAAATCTCGACCCCTCCATTTTCGCAAATGTCAGGCCCATCTCCCAGCTACCCTTTTTATCTAAAGCCTTGGAGCGAGTAGTCTACGCCCAGCTACAGTCGTTTTTAACCACGCATGGCATCCACGAAAAATATCAGTCTGGCTTTAAACCTATGCATTGCACTGAAACAGCCCTTTTAAGAGTTTTTAATGATCTGCTCTTAGCCGCCGATTCAGGAAGCCCAGCTGTCCTGGTGCTGTTAGATTTAACTGCTGCCTTTGACACTGTGGATCATAGTATCCTGTTGTCACGGCTTGAACAGTCCGCAGGTATTACAGGCTCTGCTCTTGCATGGTTCAGGTCCTACCTGACGGACCGTAGCTTCTCAGTGCAGTTGGGTGCCTTCTCCTCTGCCAAAGCCCCTCTTACCTGTGGGGTTCCCCAAGGCTCGATTCTGGACCCCATCCTTTTCAATTCTCACAAAACATAATATCCCCTTCCATTGTTACGCTGATAATGTACAGATGTACCTGCATCTCAAACAAAATGCCAACTCACTACAGCAGTTGAAGGACTGCTTAATGGAGATAAAATCCTGGCTGAGCCAAAACTTTCTTACCCTCAATGAGAGCAAGACCGAGGTCATTTGTTTTGGACCCCAACCAACAGTCTCAGATATTCTGGGCTCCCTCAATAAAAATATCCTCCCCTCTGTCATGAACCTTGGAGTGACCTTCAACAGCACCTTTAAATTTGATAAGCAGGATAGCACTGTAGTCAAGACCTGCTTTTTCAAAATACGACTATTGGCTAAGACCAAGTCGTTTTTATCTTTTAAAGACCTAGAAAGGGTTATTAACGCCTTTGTTACCTCGAGACTGGATTACTGCAATGCTCTGTATGTGGGTATGGATCAGGCCTCAATTGGACGCCTCCAGCTAGTTCAGAACGCAGCTGCACGTCTTCTTACTGGCCATAAAAAGCGTGACCACATCACCCCAATTCTGGCCTCACTGCACTGGCTTCCAGTTCGGTTCAGAATAGATTTTAAACTCCTTTGATTTGTTTTCAAAGCCCTAAATGGGCTGGCTCCTGCCTATATAGCCGAACTCCTCCATCGCTACACCCCAGGCAGAGCCTTAAGGTCGGCTGATCAGCTGCTGTTGATAGTGCCTAAGACCAGGCTTAAAACCCGAGGGCATCGAGCTTTCGCAGCGGCTGGCCCTCGGCTCTGGAATACTTTGTGTGTTGACGTTGACTCCTTGGGCCTTTCCTCCTGTACTTGTTTGTTCCCCAGTTCTTTCCTTTAACTGAATCTAGGAGAGGGCATTTAGGCCTCTCTACTTCCTTCTTTTGATTAGTTTAGTTTTTCACCCCCTTTCCCTTGAACTAATTTATACGGGAGACTGCATTTACGTAGTTACGCTGTGCCTCTCGGCGTATACTTTGACTTTCGGTCTCTTTGGAGAGTGCTAGTACGTTGGATACGTTGGGCTTTTTCACTGTTGTCCTTCTTCACTAGTATCCCATGTCCCCTCTTCATAATTTGGGTCTTCATAATTTCCACCCTATTCTAAGGGGAAGCATGATGGTGCCTTTTCTTTTCAATTTCTGGCTTTGTGTTTCTTCACCTCTTACTCGTTTAATATTTAGGAGAGTGCATTTACGTAGTCACGTTCTGCCTCTCTTCCTCTGTTTCTGGCTATTCTTTTCATACCCTTGTTTCTCTGAGAAGAGAAGAAATACTATTCTAAAAAGGAGTTGACACATGGTGTCTCTTCACTTGTACACTTGAGGGGTCAGAGTTCATATGGTGAGGGATTCCATGAGCGATATGCGCCGGCCTGTTAATAGAACTGCTCGGGTCTTGATACATTGAGTGGGGAAGTTCATGAGATCTTTCTAGAGGGTTATCAAGAATAACTTTTATCCAATGACCTTTTCCCTCTCTGTCTGTGTCTGTGTATTC
Source organism: Harpagifer antarcticus (assembly GCA_902827135.1). NCBI lineage: Eukaryota > Metazoa > Chordata > Actinopteri > Perciformes > Harpagiferidae > Harpagifer > Harpagifer antarcticus. Next base: position 2,558,413 of record CADEHL010000417.1, on the reverse strand, counting down.
TCTTGTTCCGATTAACCCAGCCAAATCTTTTTTCTTGTTTTGTATCTATATCTACGCCAGGATTCGGAGTCGAGGCTGATCCTCTTGCTGTAGTCCTGTATCTTGGATCCTCTATCCTGAGTTCTGGATTAAGTCGTGGACTTCGGGTCGTGGCTGAACCTGTCTCTGCGGTCCTGCCTTGGGTCTCGCCCAAGCGGCAAACTGTGGAGTAGAGCCGTGAAGCCAATACGGAAGTGCCACACACTGCAGTTCATATATTGGCCGATAGGCGATGGCTGCAGAAAGGATCAATTTCCATAGACCCCCATGTTAAAATGCCCAACTTTACAGCAGAAAAAAACATGTTTCTACCCCTGGCTCCATACATTTTTATTATCGATATAGTTAGATTCCACCTTCATGATTATGGATCTGTGAGTGAATTGTTTTCTAACGCGACCCTTTTATTTATATTAGGTCTTAAAGTTGTGCACACATTAGGGCGTGGTCACGTTGATTGACAGATACGTGCCTCACTGTCAGCTAACAGCAACTTGTCCACTCTGCTAGGCTACAACCATAGAGGCTACAACATTAGTTAGTTGTAGTTACTGTACTTGACCCTTTAGCTGTGTTCGTGGTGATCGTGCCTGTTAGGGAATATTGTTACAACTACCAGATAATTAAAATGTCGTGCTGTGCGATTGAATGTACTAACAGAACTTCTAAGAAGTCTACTTTCAGCTTTTTTCGGTGAGTAAAATGATAATATTATACATGTTAACCCCGTTAGCAGGTGTTTGTGTGCTTGTTAGCTTAGCTTATTATGTAGCTTATTAGTCAGCTAAGGACGTAACCCTTTATACATATATACAGTTTAGTTTATGATTCAGCCTTGGGTAAGACTTTTATACTATATGGCTAAGACGCCCATAATGCTAAACGGGAGCAAATGTGAAACATTGGACGGAAAGGGTATTCCTTTAGGGATTGGACAGAGCCAGCCAGAGAAGCACTGCTGTGATTGGTTGTTTTAGCTGCCAGTCAAGAAATGACGCTTCGTGATTGGTCAACACCCGACGAACACCAGCGAAATATGTCCCAACACATCAGCCGTTAGCACACACTCAGAGCTCACAGCTCCTCATATCTGTTCAGAAACTGGACACAAGTTAAACATGTACAAACCACAGACTGTCTGTGTCATGGCGAATACAGTCGTAGCTTTATTTATGTCTGTATGACGTTGTTATGAGTGTGGACGGAGCAGCAACAGGTTAGTTTAGCCTGATGGGTCCGATTCCATTCAGAAAACACGCATTTGAAAAGCTTTTCGCCTGCCGTCTTATCTGCAGACTTGTCAAAGCGTTAATCAGTATGTAGTTACTTCGGCATCACTTTTAAATCACAGTCAAATATGTTCATTTTGTTGTAGTTGGTATCTCCCATAGTATTTACATGGAGATACGCCCCGCCCCTCTCCAGCGCCTCTTGTTTTTACATTACATTACATTGCATTTAGTTGACGCTTTTATCCAAAGCGACTTACAATAAATACATACGACCAGGAAGACACAACCCTGAAGAAAACAGAATCATATAAGTACATCAGGTTTCATTGAGCCAAACATTTCAAGTGCTACTCAGCTGGCTAAAGATAAGACAGTCCTTTATTAGTATATAAGTGCTTTGTTAGTAATTCTATCGCTCGAAGTGGAGTCGAAAGAGATCAGTTTTCAGTCTGCGCCGGAAGATGTGCAGGCTTTCTGCTGTCCTGATGTCAATGGGGAGCTCATTCCACCATTTTGGAGCCAGGATAGCAAACCCACGTGTTTTTGCTGATGGGAACTTGGGTCCCCCTCGCAGCGAGGGTGCAGCGAGTCGTTTGGCTGATGCAGAGCGGAGTGCACGCACTGGGGTGTACAGTTTAACCATGTCCTGGATGTAGGAAGGGCCAGATCCATTCGCAGCATGGTACGCAAGTACCAGTGTCTTGAAGTGGATTCTAGCAGTTACTGGAAGCCAGTGAAGGGAGCGGAGGAGCGGAGTGGTGTGGGAACATTTAGGAAGGTTGAAGACCAGACGAGCCGCTGCATTCTGGATGAGCTGCAGAGGTCGGATGGCACATGCAGGTAGACCAGCCAGGAGGGAGTTGCAGTAGTCTAGGCGTGAGATGACGAGAGCCTGGACCAGAACCTGCGTGGCTTTCTGGGTCAGCTGGGGACGTATCTTCCTGATGTTGTAAAGCGTGTATCTGCAGCAACGGGTTGTAGCAGCGATGTTTGCAGTGAAGGAGAGGTTGTTATCTAGGGTCACACCCAGATTCCTTGCAGTCTGATTCGGGGAAACAACAGAGGTGCCGATGTTGATTGTCAGATCAAGAGTGGGACAATCTTTTCCCGGAAGGAAAAGCAGTTCAGTCTTGTCAAGGTTGAGCTTGAGGTGATGAGCAGACATCCACTGAGAGATGTCAGCTAGACAAGCAGAGATGCGTGCGACGACCTGGGTCTCTGAGCGGGGAAAGGACAGAATTAATTGGGTGTCGTCAGCGTAGCAGTGGTATGAAAAACAATGCGGGCTAATAACTGATCCGAGCGAGTTTGTGTACAGGGAGAAGAGGAGGGGACCAAGAACAGAATGACAGGAGCAAACACAGCTGACAGCCGCGGTGAAACTCGAGCGATTAGAGCGATGCGAATATTGGGTGGTCTACCATAGTATTTACATGGAGATAAGCCCCTTAAAAACCATGAATTAATAAAGCATTAATTCTGTGTTTACTCCTGTCTTTCAAACAAGACGCTGGAGAGGGGGTGGGCCGTATCTCCATGTAAATCCTATCGGAATCGGATCGATCAGGCTAAACTAACCTGTAGCTGCTCCGTCCACACTCACAACAACGTCATACAGACATAAATAAAGCAGCGACTGTATTCGAAATGACACAGACAGTCTGTGTTTTGAATATGTTTAACTTTTGTCCAGTTTCTGAACAGATATGAGGAGCTGTGAGCTCTGAGTGTGTGCTAACAGCTAACGGCTGATGTGTTGGGCCAATCACGCAGCGTCATTTCTTGACTGGCAGCAAAAACAACCAATCACAGCAGTGCTTCTATGGCTGGCTCTGTCCAATCACAAACAAGAAGTGTTCTCCCTAAGGAATACCCTTTCCGTCCAATGTGAAATGCTGTGGCGTTTTCTGAAATGCTGTTGTGTTTTCTGAAATGCTGTGGTGTTTTCTGAAATGCTGTGGTGTCTTGCACTTCAGGGCCACCGTACGCAGGTGAGTACTTTCTTACAGCAACAATGGAAGCCAACGTGGAAGCAAGAGGAAGAGCAAGAGCAAGAGGTGGGGTGAGAGTGAGAGGAGGAGGAAGAGGTGGGGTGAGAGTGAGAGTGAGAGGAGGAGGAAGAGGTGGGCTGAGAGTGAGAGGAAGAGGTGGGTGAGAGTGAGAGGAGGAGGAAGAGGTGGGGTGAGAGTGAGAGGAAGAAGTGGAGTGAGAGTGAGAGTGAGAGGAGGAAGAGGTGGGGTGAGAGTGAGAGTGAGAGGAGGAGGAAGAGGTGGGTGAGAGTGAGAGGAGGAGGAAGAGGTGGGGTGAGAGTGAGAGGAAGAAGTGGAGTGAGAGTGAGAGTGAGAGGAGGAAGAGGTGGGTGAGAGTGAGAGGAGGAGGAAGAGGTGGGTGAGAGTGAGAGGAGGAGGAAGAGGTGGGTGAGAGTGAGAGGAGGAAGAGGTAGAGCTGGAGGGAGAGGACGTGGACAAAGAAGAATACTCTCATGATATATCAGAGCTTATATCTGTTGTGTGAAACATATTGACTTCATTCCTGTAATTGAATTGTTGGCATGTTGCAGACTGTAACTGTACAGACATCCTGCACAATGTACTGTGGTAGACTTACTTTGATGCAACACACTGACCGACCACTAGATCTGTGTTGTTTATCTGAAGGACGGAGAAACAAAGAGGTGGAAGGCTAAGGGTTTTCAATGAGGCAGGAAGCAGCAGCTACACACTGGGTGTTGGGAAACAATGCCATCGCACTTCGAGAGATCCGAAGCATGCTGCACAAAGTGATCTTTGAATAAAATGTGATTTCTTTCAACAACTCATTTGTATTTCTTCCTTTACTGTATTTCTGTAAACTCAAGCAATCTTTCTCTGCAGAAACCTCTACGTACAGAGCACAGCCCATAACAGATGAAAGTGCTTTAGACCAGTGGTTCTCAACTGGTCAGGACTCGGGACCCACTTTTTCCTTAGTCAATACATCGCGACCCGAAATTTTGAAGCACTCAAATCTATTCAACAAAAAATTGTGCTGTAATATATACGCTTTTCAGCATACATTATTAATTAAAGTCCTTATATCCCTTCACAGAACTAAAGTATGCTTTTAAAAAAGTTTAATGAGTTGATGGAATCAAAGCTGAACTGTATAAAAAGGCACACATGCTAGAAACCCAACCCTAGAAGGGTACTAACATAAACTACGCATTCTTGTCACGGTTGAGTGAAGGAAGCAGGACCCAAGCGCAGATAACTCTGATAAACCTTTATTTCAAGGCTAAGGGAATGCAGACAGACCAAAACAGAACACTCACCGGTGAATTCCGTCACCAACAAAAGAAGCACCGACACTGAACACAGCACGAGACAAGACTAAATACAGGGAGGGATAATTACAAGACACAGGTGAACACAATCGGCTAACGAGACACAGGTGAGGAGGGAGGAGAAAACACAAGAGCCACAGGTGAACACAATTAGCTAACGAGACACAGGTGAGGAGGGAGGAGAAAACACAGGGACACTAACGACAGGAGGAAAACATGACAGAGAACAGTGAAAACACCCAAACCTAGACAGAACTGTGACAGAACCCCCCCCTCAAGGGACGGATTCTAGACGTCCCTACACCCCAAAACAAAAATCCAATAAAGTCAGCAGGGTGGGTGGAGGGGGTCCGGAGGACGGGACTAAGCTGACCGCCCAGGAGCCCAGTAGGGGACCAGGAAGGGATCTCGGGCGGACGGCCCGGGGGCACGGCAGAAGCCGAGAAGGGGGACTCGGGCGGACGGCCTGGGGGCAAGGCAGAGTCCATGGTGGGGCGAAGGCCACAGCGGGCGAACTCAGGGGGCCGAGCATGAGGGCGAAGGCAGCGGCAGGAAGAGTCAGGGGGCCGGGCTCGAGGACGAGGGCAGCGGCAGGAAGAGTCAGGGGGCCGGGCTCGAGGACGAGGGCAGCGGCAGGAAGAGTCAGGGGGCCGGGCCCGAGGACGAGGGCAGCGGCAGGAAGAGTCAGGAGGCCGGGCCCGCGGACGAAGACCGCGGCTCACAGAGGGTCGGGATCGAGGGCGAAGACCAGACAGCTCCGGAGGCCGGGCAGGACCCGGTGTCGACCGGACAGGAACCGGAGCCGGCGGGACAGGCTTCGGCAGGATCCCCCACGGAAGAGGACCAGGAGTTGGCAGGACCCCCAGCAGGAGAGCGGTTGGCGGGACCTCCGACGAGACAGGACAAAGGGTTGGCAGTACCCCCGGCAGGAGAGTAGACGGCGGGACCTCCAACGGCACAGGACACAGGGTTGGCAGTACCCCCGGCAGGTGAGTAGACGGCGGGACCTCCAACGGAACAGGACATAGGGTTGGCAGGACCCCCGGCAGGAGAGTAGTCGGCGGGACCTCCAACGGGACAGGACATGGGGTTGGCAGGACCCCCGGCAGGAGAGTAGGTCGGCGGGGCCTCCAACGGGAAAGGACATGGGGTTGGCAGGACCCCCGGCAGGAGAGTAGTCGGCGGGGCCTCCAACGGGACAGGACATGGGGTTGGCAGGACCCCCGGCAGGAGAGTAGTCGGCGGGGCCTCCAACGGGACAGGACATGGGGTTGGCAGGACCCCCGGCAGGAGAGTAGTCGGCGGGGCCTCCAACGGGACAGGACATAGGGTTGGCAGGACCCCCGGCAGGAGAGTAGTCGGCGGGGCCTCCAACGGGACAGGACACAGGGTTGGCAGGACCCCCGGCAGGAGAGTAGTCGGCTGGGGCCTCCAACGAGACCGGACAAAGGGTTGGCAGGACCCCCGGCAGGAGAGTAGTCGGCGGGACCTCCAACGGCACAGGACATAGGATTGGCAGGACCCCCGGCAGGAGAGTAGTCGGCGGGGCCTCCAACGGGACAGGACCCAGGGTTGGCAGGACCCCCGGCAGGAGAGTAGTCGGCGGGGCCTCCAACGGTACAGGACATGGGGTTGGCAGGACCCCCGGCAGAAGACTAGTCTGCGGGACCTCCAACGGGACGGGACATGGGGTTGGCAGGACCCCCGGCAGAAGACTAGTCTGCGGGACCTCCAACGGCACATGAGTAGGGGCTTGAGCGGGGACTCGAGAGAGGGCTCGAGAGGGGACTCGAGAAGGAACTCGAGAGGTGACTGGAGAGGGGACTCGAGAGGGAACTCGAGAGGAGACTCGAGAGATGACTTGAGAGGAGACTTGAGAGGGATCTAGAAAGGGGACTCGAGAGGGAACTTGAGATGGGATGAGGGAAGGGACTAGAGAAGTGACTCGAGGTGGGACTTGAGAAAGGACTTGAGTAGGGACTTGAGAAGTGACTAGAGGTGGGACTGGAGAAGGGACTAGAGAAGGGACTAGGACAGATGGGGCCAGAGCTAAGGCTGGAACCATGGCTGCTGGGGCCAGAACTAGGTCTGGAACCATGGCTGCTGGGGCCAGAACTGGGGCCGGAATGATGGCTGCTGGGGCCAGAACTGGGGCTGGAACCATGGCTGCTGGGGCCTGTACTGGGGCCGGAACTATGGCTGTGTGGGCCGGTTCTGTAGCCGGAACCATGACTCTTGGGGCTCGGATTGCTAGCCTGGACTTGCGACTCCTTCTCCTAGAAGCCGCCTGAAGGCTCCGTGGACCTCCAAAAGCCAGCCGAGTTCCAGAAAACGCCTCTTGGACAGGAGCAGGAACTGGGGCGGAAGCACTGGTTGACTCCAGACGGAACACACCGAGACGTTTATAGTCCGCAGGCTGGAAATCACACACCCAGATGAAGTTCAACATCCAGTCAGGTAAGAACTTCACCAAGTCCGGTTTCTCCATAGCCAACCGGTGCGCCTCTACCAGAGCGGCCTCCTTCTGCCGAACACTGGACGCTCCCCTCCACCAATCATAGCAGCCAGCCAAAGCAAAGGAAAAATGCTGTAATTCCACCTCAAATGGGTCATCTGCTGGGTCCATCTCTGGTCGGTGCTTTCTGTCACGGTTGAGTGAAGGAAGCAGGACCCAAGCGCAGATAACTCTGATAAACCTTTATTTCAAGGCTAAGGGAATGCAGACAGACCAAAACAGAACACTCACCGGTGAATTCCGTCACCAACAAAAGAAGCACCGACACTGAACACAGCACGAGACAAGACTAAATACAGGGAGGGATAATTACAAGACACAGGTGAACACAATCGGCTAACGAGACACAGGTGAGGAGGGAGGAGAAAACACAAGAGCCACAGGTGAACACAATTAGCTAACGAGACACAGGTGAGGAGGGAGGAGAAAACACAAGAGCCACAGGTGAACACAATTAGCTAACGAGACACAGGTGAGGAGGGAGGAGAAAACACAGGGACACTAACGACAGGAGGAAAACATGACAGAGAACAGTGAAAACACCCAAACCTAGACAGAACTGTGACAATTCTGGTACAATCCGAGAAGAAAATAAATAAATCTATCACTACCCGACATATTAATAATATTTTATTCCATTGTTTGTTTTTCACTTTGTTCTGAAGCTGAACTTGCTGCTCCTCACAGAGAGAAGAGCAAAGAGGAGATAGTCTGTGTGACTTACTTTAAATGTACCTCCCATTTTTCATTTGTATCTGAAGTTGTACCATAGAGTTGTACCCATGGATGTATCGGAATGTATAAAGAATAGTTCTACCGCAAAGTTATTCTCCGTGGGGACTTCCGGCAACAATCTTGATTCTGATTGGCCAGAAGACTCGAAAAAACATCAGCAAACATGTTTTATTGAGAAGATGATCACTACGTGACAGAAGTTTTCAAAGCCGTTTATGGTCTCCATAAAAAAATTCCATGCAATTCTGTGCATGCAGTCGCGTTGGACTGGAAGTACCGGAGACCATAAACGGCTTTGAAAACTTCTGTCACGTAGTGATCATCTTCTCAATAAAACATCTACTGATGTTTTTTCGAGTCTTCTGGCCAATCATAATCAAGATTGTTGCCGGAAGTCCCCACGGAGAATAACTTTGCGCTAGAACTCTTTTTTATACATCCATGGGTACAACTTCAGATAAAAATGAACACGTAATGAAATATGACCCTCGGTTTGATGATTGACAGGTCACAGAACAATGGGAGCTATCTACCCTTACCCACAATTTAAAGTAAGTCACACAGACTATCTCCTCTTTACTCTTCTCTCTGTGAGGAGCAGCAAGTTCAGCTTCAGAACAAAGTGAAAAACAAACAATGGCATAAAATATTATTAATATGTCGGATAGTGATAGATTTATTTATTTTCTTCTCGGATTGTACCAGAATGCATAGTTTATGTTAGTATTTCTAAAAATCTCCTGGGGGAGAATCCCTCCAGACCCCCTGCTGGGGTTGGGTTTTCAGCATGTGTGCCTTTTTATATAGTTCAGCTTTGATTCCATCATCTCATTAAACCTTTTTAAAAGCATACTTTAGTTCTGTGAAGGGATATAAGGGATATATGCACTGTACTTCACTTTTATTAATATTGTCGGCTGAAAAGCGTATATATTACAGCACTATTATTTGTTGAATAGATTTGAGTGCTTCAAAATGTTGGGTCGCGATGTATTGACCAAGTAAAAAGTGGGTCCCGAGGCCTGACCAGTTGAGAACCACTGCTTTAGAGTATGCTCAGCAGTGTGTAGTTGGGTGGTCAGACCATCTACTGTTATGAATGAAGTGTGTTATATTTGGTGCTAAAGTTTGCATTTGGTGTTTATGTAGTTTTGAGTGCAGTTCTTCACTTAGCAGGAGAAATGAGGAGTTCTGCTCTTTGGGTGTGTGGTTTTGTGAGTTGAGTTTAGAGTTCTGAGAAACTGAGCAATTTAAAAAAAAAACGTGTGTTAGCAATCGAGAAACTGTAATATGAGCAGCAATAATAACATGGTAGATAAATGTTTCTTCAATTGGAAAAACAAAACTCGATCATACTACATGTCTACTATAACCATACATTGTAATCTCAACAGGGTTTTTTGGGTCCAGTCCTTTTTCTGCTAAGATTGAATGAAAACACAGAAACTGTGAACCAAACAGCTTTTATTAATCAAATCATTAGTGGTTAAGCAATGCAACATTATACTAGAATCAGTTACCAACCAAACAAAAGCAAGGACACAGTAAAGTATGAACTACATGTGATGTTCCGTTGACATCAGCCTGCGCACACCTGCGTGTTGTTATTGCTCTGGCAGACATGGCATTGTTAATGCACTTTGAAAGGCTTAGCCTTAAACCACTGATATCATTCTCTAACTTAATTTTATTTAAAAAAGCTAGGAAATTAAACCTTGCTTACATGTTAGAGTGTCAATGTCATTTGTTGCCCTTTGAAATCTGTGCAACCATCAAAATGATTTGGCCTGAGAAGCTTTATGAAAGGCAAAAGAAGTGCAAGCAGCAGAAGGCAAGAGGCTGTCTTGTAAAAGAAACGGCATATTATCTGCATTTGCAGTGATTCACATTATATACAAAAACACTACTAAAGCTGTGACGTGTCCGAGCGACAAACTGAGCGCTGACAGAAGGAATGCTGCGGCAATGTGCTGAACTTTGGCAAGGGTTATATATAAAAAACATTTGTACTCATACTTTCGATTCACTTATGCATTAGCGTCTGCGACCTGTAAGGATACGTGCATAGGTGAATGGAAATGTATCTTAAAATGCTAGAAAATGTATTAATTAATTCTTGAACACAGTAGTTGTAAATATATAAAACATATATGAAACTTATTACAAATAAGTAATTGTGGACAAGAGATGAAAAATGTGATTGTAATATCTAAATCAAATGGTCATTTGTGAAGAGAACACTTTAGAGATCGAGTGAAAGGCACCTTTAGTATGAAGCAGAGGAAATGAAATGACTGGACACTAGGTGTCAGTGTCAGACCTAGCTAGTACTCACTCTCCTTTTGTCCTGTGAATGGACAGGTCCCAATAGGACACAGTTGATAAGACTGTGACCTGGTTCTTGCTGAGAGTATTGGTCCTTATCTCAGTTTCTTTACGAAATACATGTAAAAAAAGGCACATAACACGATTTATATGAAGACTTTCAGAAGATAATCAAAGTGAATACAATTGGCGAGTGAAATACGATGGACCTATGGATGAGCTGTCTCTGCCTTTGATTTGCAGACCTTCATGTTCATGGGAACTAGTTATCATTTGGCAGGACAATGTTGCATTAGAGTACTGCAACAAGGTGTGATACAAATATTAGGCTGTCAATATTGAATAGGTATTGACGGCAGCCATGTGTACATTGTGTTCACATACAAATGCATATACAAATATTTAACTGTGAACTCATCAAAATCTAGAAATGACAACATGGTAACTAAGTCATGAGTACATAAGCAGTGTAAGATAACACTTCAGTATTTCAACAGATGAACGACACAGGGTGGAAGGAATACTTTTGTGTGTGTGTGTGTGTGTGTGTGTGTGTGTGTGTGTGTGTGTGTGTGTGGGTGTGTGTGTGTGTGTGTGTGTGTTATGTAATAGGACATGTGTTTAAGCATTTTAAGCACAAATATGTACTCCGTTTGTTTATGAACAATTTGGAAATTAGGATTTCACTGTTCAACTTTCCATTGGACATTAATACTATAATTCAGGACAGGAGATTATTCCTTTCCATATGCTTGCTTGGGGTTTTTTTAAAATAGGAGGACATGGTAAAAATACGTTACAATGCGATGATGGTGTCTTCCTTATTGTTTCTTGACTGTCAGTTCCACAATGACCCCGCCTCCCTTCCCCAGCCAAGAACAAAGTTATTTTCGTTTTCCTCTTCACATTTTCTTCTTCTTCTTCTTTCCAATTTCACGATCATCAACTTCACTCAAACACATATGGACTCTAAACACTGTAGCAGCTAGCTACATTACCCGTGAAGTGCTTGTGCACTTGGGAATATATGGGATATGGGAAGATTTGTATTATCCCTCGAAAAAAGAAGCCCTTTCTGGTGATTTAATATTTTGTTTGCACAACTTGGGTCCCTATTTTGTAGTTAATGCCATTATTCGTAATGGTGATAATAACATTGTCTTGACAAATGAACTATCTCGATCTGGGAATGCTGCAACCCAACGTCAGATTACCTTCTAGTCCCTACTCCTTTTGCACCAATACAGTTGTTGTATACTGGTAAACTTCCTGGCACTAGCTTTGCTCTTTGGTTATGTTTTAGCAACATTAAGATTCAAGTCAAGAGATGCAACCAGTGGGACGATCAGAAAGGATGGTTTGTAGGCTTGCCAAACTCATACGGTGGAGAAACAAAGATGAACAGTACCGTCCTTATGATAGCAGTGCTTGTCCACACGTGTTTCTGTAAGTGCTTTGTACTTTACATAACCCTAACCCTAACTCAGCTGTCTAACCATCTGACTGACCTATGTTGTCACGTGTTCCCAGATCTCAGCAATTACTTGTAGGTACAAAGTTATCATAACTGACACCAATAATGGCTGAAACAATAACAAACATAGACCCAAGTTGTCATGAACCATATTTTTTTCTTTAGCAATCCCCCATTTTGCTTTTACCAAACAATCTCAGGGATTATGTAAAGATCTTTACCAATTCCTTATTCTTCATCTAGTCGCTGTCTCTATCTCTGTCTTCATGCTCCTGCAGAGCCTCTTGGCTGTCTTCCTCTTCATCCTCGTCAGCTTCTTCCTCATCCCCTCCTCCATTCATCATCTCCATCTCAAGCTCCACTGCGCCCTCCTCCACCTCCCCATCCACTCCACTGAAGGCATCAGCATCCTGGGACACCTCCACCATCTCGGTTCCCTGGATCACCTCTTCGGCACCCTCACGGATTTTCTTGACGTGGAAGGTGAAGGGGGGCACCTTGTACACAGCAGTCTGTGAGCGGGCGTAAACCACATGGTCCGGTGTGAAGGACTTCTTCACCTTCTCACGGGACGTCACGATCTTCTGCTTACGATCAGGGTTGACACTCATCCGTGTTCCGAGCTTCCCCATCTTCTTCTCGATGTTGTGACGTGTCTTCTCCAGATTGTCCTTGGTCTTCTGTTTGGTCTTCTCCAAAGTATCCTTGGTTTTCTGCTTGGTCTTCTCCAGGTTATCTTTTGTCTTCTGCTTTGTCTTCTCAATGTTTTCCTTGGTTTTCTGTTTGGTCCTCTCCAGGTTCTCTTTGGTCTTTGCTCTGTTCTTATCCATCTTCTCCTTTGAGAAGACCGTCTTCAGGGTTTGTACACGCTGCAGGCTGCTTCGCTTGATGCGCTCGGCGCGGGTCTCCTCGATGGTCTCCTCGATCTCCAACCCCTCCTCATCTGACGAGAGGTCTACATGGGGTTTGTCTGCCTTCTCTGCTTCCCCTGCCTCCTCCCCTTCCACAACTTCCTTCAGCTCCAGCATGCTGCCTCCTCTGCTTCCTGACACAGACTCAGAAACCCTCAAGGATTTGGAGATGCTGAGTTTTGAGGGAACCTTCACTTCATCCTGTGGAGAAAAGAACATCATTTTGTTTATGAAAGTACTGTTAATGTAATTTAGCAAAACCAGAAAAAACGTTGAAACAGGAAATGACGGTTCAGGACAGGCTTAAACATTTTGGAAGTCCCAATAACATAACAAACGAGTAAAAAAGGTTGAAGGAACTGGAAAATCACTGAGAAGAATACATCTTGAGAAAGTAATCTGCAGCAACTTCAACAGTATAGTTACTGTATAGTCAAATTACTGCAGATTTGGATTGTTTAGTGGATGAGATTGTAAAGTTTTTCATAAAATAACATTTCTATTTGTGCAATTTCCCATTCTCTTTCTGCACAGGTACACGCAGGCTCACTGTAGTGACTCACCAGTCAGAGTTTGCAACACAATAGAGGCATTAGAGATGTGGACTGATACAGTTTGGGAGCAAGATCTAGAGGAGTCAGTAACAAGACTCCAGGGTGCACTTAATTATGTCATGCCAGAGGGAGAAATGACAGGGAAGAATGTAAGGCAAAGGGATGGACAAATGGAAATAGGTTGGGGGGGTTTCCTGGGAGCCGTGAGCAATGTGTTAAAGAGTTATGCAAGAAAACCACAGTTTGAGTACAAAGCTGCACATACCTTTCCACACACACACACACACACACACACACACACACACACACACACACACACACACACACACACACACACACACACACACACACACACACACACACACACACACACACACACACACACACACACACACACGTTAAGGGGAGGGGAGAGCTGCACTATGTTCCCGTCAGGATCAGGGAGACTGAAGTTCTGTAGTCTAATGTTCCTGTTCGTCCATAAACAGTATCATCAAACCAAGACAGAATACAAAGACACAAACTAATGCTTGTTGAAAGCATATTGAGAGTGTGTGAGTTCATCAGCCTATGGGCATGCATTTTGTGTACAAGTTCACGTCAGTACACTGAAAAAACTGAAGCGTTGACTTTAATTAAATGTATTACGTCAAACAATGTCACATAACTGTATTAGGTTAGTTGAAAGCAATAATATTACATTTTTTATCTAAACTTAATATTATTGCTTTGTCCAGAGACAGACAAGTGCTCTGCTGTCCCATGTTAGGTCTCAATTCAAGACCAAGTCCAAAACTTTGTGTAAAAGACCTAAATGAGTTATTATGCCCCCTTCACCAAATGCAATGCCATTTTGAGTTTGGAGACAGAGAAACAGTTAGTCTGTATATACATATTCATATTTGTAAATAACAACCATTAAAGGTGGGGTAGGTAAGTTTCAGAAACCGGCTCGAGTGCACTAAAATTTGAAAGTACACAGCCGAATCCGCCCCTTCCTTCAGACTTCCTTACAGAGCACCTCCTCCAACACACATGAACGCGCACATGACGTCAGCAGACTGGTGAAAGTGGCCGCCTGTTGCTGGCGAGTCATTGAAGTACTGCTGCAATGCACGCCCAATGAGGGCACGAGATACATTTGTGCGTGCACGAGATCCATTTGTGCGTGCACGAGATGGGGATTTACTTTTTACGCTATTACGGCTTCCACAGATGAATTTTTTTTAATGTATTTTTTGTCAAAGCACTTCAGATATTCATTGCTATCGGGATGTTAAGAGCATTCCATGGAATATAACAAAAAGTGTATCTCGAGCCGGTTTCTGAAACTTACCTACCCCACCTTTAAATAAACAAAATGTCAATGAATGTTATAATGGAAATTCAAAAATGACTGCTTTTAGAAAAAGTACTCCAACTTCAGTTCCAACTGAAACAATTTCAGAGGGCATGCTGCTGATTGATTAGGGCAAATAAAGAATAAAGACACAGCATTAGGACATTAGCAACATGATACAGTATGAGGCTAAAATGGTGAACTAAAACTAATTATCAGATTATGACCATAGTATCAAGTCTAGACTGGTGAGATAGGACATATGGTGTAAGGTCAAGCGTGGTAATATTACACTTAATATGGGCAGTTTTTCCTAAAGGGTCATCATAACAAATGTTCAGAATTCATTTAACTGAGTCATATAACATATAACGTTTCCACACCCAAAAATATGGACCCATTACATTTCCGTCACTCCATGACCTTAATACAAAAACATGAGATTGCCTCATTGGTTGAGAAATGTTGATGTTATTGATCAATATGGCGTTTCCACTAGCATCCCCTCAGGACAAAGCAGCCCTCCTACCATCCAGGCTCTAAGAAGAGACGCTTCGTTATTCTGTGCTGTGTGTTATGGACCCTTCAGCTTTAGGAACCACTAGGTGTTTGTTGCAACATAAAGGTCTTGCTCAGCACAGTTTTGACACCTCCCGTACAGATTACCACGATACACTGTAATGCAAGTAGGACAACCTTACCCGGCCCGCCCAGATAAAGCATTCCTGCACAGCACCATACTCACCTCCTTCTGCCATCATACAACCCTCCATTTCCCCCCCCTCCTCCATATCCTATGAACCTTTTTCACTTTCCTCTGTTTGCCTTGCAGTTAGTGAGCCTTTCTTTGTGCCTCTCTCACCTCTTAAACACAATGCTCCGGCCTGTAAATGAAGCCATGTAAGGAGGGGTGAGGAAAGCGGCTCTTCCTCTTTCCATCACGGCAAATCCTCGTCCAATTGGGCTCCTGAATGTCTGTGTGAGGGCCAATACTTGTTGTACGTACTGTATTTTTTTTCCTGTCCCTCTACACCGCCTCTACGTTCAAAACAGGAACACAGACACAAAGGATCACAGGGAGGGGGGGGCTAAGGTGTGGAAAGGGAAGACACTTCGGTGCTGTTGTATGACTCGAGCAATAGCACATGTGGGATGATGCTTCTGAGTCTTGGAAAACCATCTGCTCAGCAGGAAGATGATAGCATCAAAGTTT
>CADEHL010000417.1:2385254-2540254 GCA_902827135.1 Harpagifer antarcticus | reverse complement strand
TGTGTGTGTGTGTGTGTGTGTGTGTGTGTGTGTGTGTGTGTGTGTGTGTGTGTGTGTGTGTGTGTGTGTGTGTGTGTGTGTGTGGCCTAGCATTACTATACTTGTGGGGACCTAAATGTGTTTACACAGTCACGTGTGGGGACTCGCCTCCCTTATGGGGACAAAATGGAGGTCCCCATGAGGGGAATCATTCATTTTAGGGTGAAGACTTGGTTAGGTTTAGGATTAGGATTAGGGTAAGGTTAAGGTTAAGGGTAAGGGTTAGGGTTAGGCATGTGTTGGTTATGGTTAAGGTTAGGATAAGTCTCCAGGAAATGCATGTAAGTCAATATAATGTCCTCTGAAGTGATGTATACATGGTATGCGTGAGTGAATGTGCGTGTGTGTGTGTGTGTGTGTGTGTGTGTGTGTGTGTGTGTGTGTGTGTGTGTGAGTGAGTGTGTGTCAGATGCTGAGATCAGCTGCCTGATGCTCTGTGTTGTCAGCATAATGCAGTGTTTCTCTCTCATGATGAGTGTGTGTGGGGGCTTCTGTCCCACTCTGCCTCTGTACAGCCCAGCACAAGCGTTTTGACCTGAACACCTAAAGTTTATAAAGTCAGTTTCACTCTAAGTTATAAGATATTTCATTTCAGTTTACAAGTATAAAGTCTATAGCTGTTTGCCGTAAGTTGGCAGGAGGCCATTCAAATCAATGTGCCACTGTGTTTACATTATACTGCTATTGAGTGGTCAAAGTCGGAAATGTTCATATTCTGGTAAAAGTGGATTTAACGGGCTGGTACAAGTGGTTCTGCATGTTTACATTATGTATGACTTACAGCTGTTCATTTTGCAAAGCATGCAGCATGGATCAAATCAATGACATGTATTTTAGTCCATGTTATGCATAGTACTGTATGAAATGTCTTAGTATTGTAATTTATCATAGTTTATCAACACTGTATTCATTTTTGTCCCAGTTTCATTCTTCTAGGAGGCTGCTTTGTAGACTTTTCAATTCAATCTGCACTATAACTGCATAACTAAGTAACAATACTGCAACAACAGAACAAATGAATGCACCCTTGAAGTTCACAAATGGATTACAATCTTTCCTGAACTTTCATTACTAAAGAAAAAACAAAAAAAGGAAATGGCTGCCCTTCACAGAAGTAAAAACATTTTGTCAAATCTTAAACTGTTAAGCAAACCAAAGGATTACTTAGTGTGTGTTGTATATTATCATTCACATATCACTGAAGGCACGCTTTCCTGTTTGTTCCTGTGTGTTTCCTGAAAGTCACATTTTACAGTTTAGGGAAGTTTCATGTGGGCATAGTTGGATTTTCTGGGCGTTGCCAAGTGGTGAGCCACACGCTGACGATCAACCAGCTCAGAGGAACCATGGCAGCAACAACAATGCCAGAGCCATACCTCAGCCAAGTGTGTGCATAGGATACTTCCAGCCTCAGCCTCAAAATCATTTTGATATGCCTTACAGCTACATCTGTGCTTCTGTGCCTCGTGCCACTATTACAACATGTTTTGCATAAAGTGAACTCGTAAAAATCATGCCAGAACTAACCATTTTAGATTGTTTTGCCTCTCGTGGCATTCAAAAATATGTTGTTGTACTTGTGTCTCCATGGTAACAGTGGTGAGCTTGAACTATAATGTTTCCAGATGAAGGGAAGGATTGGAAAGCAGACAGAAGTTGTTTGTTTGTGTAATGAAGGTCTTTGTATGTGTGTGCACAAGCTTTGACTGTGCCTGAACGTGTGTGTGTTTGTGTGTGTGTGTGTGTGTGTGTGTGTGTGTGTGTGTGTGTGTGTGTGTGTGTGTGTGTGTGTGTGTGTGTGAGCGCACCATGGCAGCTTTCCACTCCAAGCCCACACTGCAACCACTCATCAGCCTTATGTAGAGTGAGAGACAGGAATCCCAGTGCAACACACCCCTCTCTGTTTCTGCTTTCCTGTTTAAACTTAAACCACAAAGAACTCCCCTACTGCTGTGGAAAGAGTGTGTGTGTTGAGCACTCACGCAGCACATGTACAGTTGCTAGCATAGATGCAGGAAACACTCAAACACACACTCGTGCAAAAAGGGGATTTTCCAGTAAATCCAGGAAGATGGGGAATCCTCATAATACTGACGTACAGAGGAATGTGGGCAGTCAAAGAATCAAATGAGGACATTGTCTTTCTTCTTCTGCAGCTCTGGAATCACAATCTAAAAATCTCATGATGTTCATTCAGCTGATGGCCTTTACCAAGTTGTCATGGAAATGCTGATATCATTTAGATCAGGTGATGAGATATTAAAGGCTCCACTAAACTGATATGACATGGGCCTCGTGGTGAGATCAGTTTCTTAACTGCTGTTTTTAAGGTTAGGAATTCATTTTGACCTTTAACTCACTTAACAAATACCCTTTATGGCTCCATAAGCCACACAAAGAAAAGAAAAAGGGTAATTAAACATCTTCTGGAGGCTCTGGAACACTTCATTATTTTAGGTAAAAGAGCATTTCCATACACAGCACATTGTAAATCTTTTTATAACAAAGACTACACAAGCTAAGCCAAGAGCAGGCGAGCGCCATGGAATTACTCATGGAACATTTTGGACCAGGGACGGATGGTAGAGGGGCATTTACGTGGCTGAATCATTCATAATGGAGTGTAATGTTTGAGGCAGCAGGAATCATTCCCCCTCAAGAGTTTAACCTTGATTGTTATAGGATTTGAAGCTTAAATATCTGAGATATGTTAAAACCTGGATAGTTCAAACAAAACTATTTGCATACAAGACAGATTAAAGGGGTTTATTTCTGGCCAAAGTCAGAAGCATCACCAAAACAGTAAACTGCTGATCTGTGAAATAACTGTAAAAAGGTCAATCTGTTTTCATATAAATGACATTTCTTATCGTTTTCTACCAAGTCAAGAAATATTAGTAAAGCTCATGGGGTTTGTGCAGTCTGCCCAGAGCAGAAGGCTAATTGCAGCTTGGAGGGTCTGAGTGCTGAGTCATGGATCTCCAAAATGTTGGAACAATGATTGGCTCAAAGCAGCTGTTAATCTGTTGACTTGTCCAACAGCGGCAGAGGTCCAACCCTTGAGCCCGTCCACCAGCATCAGTGTGAAGGCCCAGCCGTTAGCAGGAGCATAACACATGTTTCAGAGCAGATTGAATGGAACCACAAGTAGGAACATTTTCTCCTAATACGTGTTTTTTTCCACTTTTGTAAAAAAAACTAATAAATATGTAACATGTTAAAACAATGTGTGAGTAAAGCTCAACTCTTCATCTACTACATCAATGCCACTGATAAAGGCCTCGCTGAGATAATCCTGCTTCCTCTAAATTGACCTTGGACATTGACCAAGTTAGTAGCTCGACACACACTTCATGTTTACATTAGTGTCTTTATATTGCAAACGTTGTGGGTGTGACTTTTGTTTGGGCTTGCAAGTGCTCACCCCAAAGCATCATAGAAAACCCAGAAAAGGTGCAGAGCTCGAACACCGAGACAAAATGTGACACAATGTGGACTTTAACAACAAAGTTCAAACGTTGCATGGCTTTAAGATAAGCATCTCAAGCATGCTGGTATATCATTTGAACCTTGATGCTCTCTGTCAGCCTGGCTCCTCAGGTGATGGATGCATATGCATACATTGCTCCAACCAGCTCCAACCAGCCAGGACTGTGTGTGTGTGTGTGTGTGTGTGTGTGTGTGTGTGTGTGTGTGTGTGTGTGTGTGTGTGTGTGTGTGTGTGTGTGTGTGTGTGTGTGTGTGTGTGTGTGTGTTCTCATGTGAGTGCCATGGGAAAGAGTGTGTGGTCACACACAGCATAAAACTCTGGGGAGAGAACTCCCTACTCTCCTCCTATTTTCCACTCGTCCCCTTTAATCAGAGACATGGGACAAGAGAGAGGGAGAGAGAGAGATTTCTATATAAAGTGATGGCATGCCGCAGGTCCCTGAGGGGGGAGAGAGAGACGGATGAGTCACCAGGCCTGTTGTTGTGCTGGAGCTCAGCAGCTCTCTTTCACATCCCTAAATTCCTTCCAGCCCTCATTCCTGACCCCTTACTTTGTTTCATTTTACCTTCCTTAGTTTTGTGGTTTCCTTACAGTGTTAAGAGAGTAGACTAAGGTTCTCAAATGACTGTGGAATGAAACAGATCAGCATCACAGTCACAGCTCCATGGCAACCAAACATTGAGAAACCAAAATATTCCTGTGCCAGCTGTGAACGAGATAACTTCATTCTTATTTGATCCAGTTCAGGAACATCGCTCCAATAGTATTGATAATTGAAGGAAGCTGATTTGCATTACAATTAGTAAAACTATATTATAGACTGCTGACCCATTTGCACACATTGTTGCTTTGCATGAAGATATAATATATTCTTTTGTTCTGTACTGTAGTTGTATTTGTAAGAAAACAACACATGCAGTAGGCTTGTTAGGTGGTCTTTGAAAACTGCTTAGGTTGTTGACAACAAGCCATATCCATTTGAGCATAATTTTTATTTGCACAGCTTCATAATCGTTTTTCTTAATTAAAGGGAAGCAGCTAATTCTCAAGGTCCCAGTATCAACATTTAACCTAGAGTTTCCAAGTTCTTACTAAGGGAAAGTCGGGGAGGTTGGATGTCATTTTAAATAAATTATAATAACTAAGATCAGCACATTCTCACAGATTTCAATAGAAATAGCATGCAGCTCTGAGCAAGCCGCCCTTTTACACACTTTGCTACACTTTTACACACTTGGCCACACTACTGTACGTGGCCGCACTTATCCACATTTTGCTGCACTTTGAAGTCAATTCTACTTTAGGGGATTGGACCATGACCTGCAAAATCCCTGATTTGAGTTCTGTTGGGGACCTATCATCTCTCTCCTTTGTCTTCTCTCTATCTAATAAAGGCATGATGCCAAAAGAAAAAGAAATCTGTAAATGATTGAGATTCATATATTGGAAAGGGTATTTTGAACTTTGGAGAGAGCCAGGTTAGTCATTTCCCACTGTCCAAAGTCTTTATGCTAAGCTAGGCTAACACTCTATACCTAACCCATAGAAAGGAGCAGTTAGCATGTTTTCTGCAATGTTGAACCGATTCTTAAAATCAGTTCCATGACATTGGTAATGTTTTCCTCACCCCTATACTCTTATCTCTAGGCAGGATATGTCTCCTTGTGTTATTTTGTGGTCAACTTCTGATTTCCTACAGTGCTCAAATGCATCACAGCATGTTTGCCAGTGTATTCAGGAGCCACAACAGTTTGCATGAACCTCTTTTCTACTCCAACAGAGGAGCTTTGTGAGGATGAACACATCAATCTTTCACAAATAAGGATTTCTTGAAGTGTTTCCAAGGCTCCAGACACATGTGTGTGAGGCAGCTCGTTCTCACCCCTCTCCTCTCTCACTGCAAGACACAGCTTGCCATTGTCGACTATCACTGGAGGTTTACAACATGGTTCACGGGGATTCTGATCATGTACTTTCATGTAGGGAAACACAGATACACACACATGCAAATGCAGCCCAATAAACACACACACATACACACACAATCCTTGGTAGTGAGTACACAAGGAACCCAGTCATTAATAATTCCACCTGAGTGATAACACACACAATGTATAATTGCAATGCCATACCCAATGGTAACTGTAAACACAAGATGATTTAACATTTGAATGTAATCTTTGAAGTAATCCCCCCCCCCCCCCACACTCCTTACGTGCCCTCTCTGGTTCTATGTACAGTTCCCCATGCTTGGCTAACAGTAACTTGGACAGCCGGGGATGACAGTGGTTGTTCCCATGGCAACCATGTGTTACTCTTTCCAATGACAATGGAGGAGGTTGGTGTTTATGGAGAGATTTATGGAGCTGCAGAAGAAGTGATTTCTTCCTCTCCTCTTTGCTCCTGTCCTGCTCTGTGAAATGTGTCCTCTGCTTCGAGCTAACAGAAAGGTAAGGCTACTGATGGGCATAAGCATATACAGTGTATTGAAGTTCTCATGTTAAAAGGGCTAAAGTGATTTTGTATTGCACTTTCATAAAGAGAATGAGGGAGAAACAGATTGAAAGAAGAATGGTCCCAATAGCAGAGGCTTACTCAAAGAGAATCATGACATCTGACTCGTCTCCAGACGTTCAAGTCAAGAGGAGATTGCATTTTGGTAGTTTCACTTTTTTAATTCAATCAACATTCTAAGGGGATCTAATCACTTAATTAAATTAATAAAACAAAAATGTAAAAAAAAATGTAAAACGTAATAAAATGAGCCTGTTGGAAGTAATAATCAGAATTGTACAGAAATGATGGCTCTTCCCTGAACGCACCATAAACTATAGAAATGTTTTAGAGAAAGAAGTTTGAGAAAGGCGTCCTCATATTACATTTAATACAGAGCTTGATGGTTAAGTGACTTATCACAAACAAACTTCTGTTCAGGCCAACTAGATTCAGAGCAGGAAACACATGATGGAGGGAATCATGAGGAACAAACTAATGTTTTCAATAAGCACCACTCTTGGCTATGAGTCAGCCACCTCTGACTCATGTGGAAAAGCTTTTACTTACAAATAAAACATAATTTGGGGAAAGACAAGGATCTGAGAGACAATATTCTCTATTGATGTCGACTGAGTAGCAGATAAGTCATGCAATTGACCACAGCTGAAAGATGATTAGGGTATTTTTGAATATGTTAAGATGTGAAAGTGAATGGTAGGGAGACTGCTCCCTGTTCTTTAATGAATACTATTACGAGAAGTAGAAAATAGTTCAAACAACATTAACGGTGTCAGAACATTGTCTCCACCCATTTTAATCTGCCAGTAAAGAATACACGTTTCCACCAACCTGTTGTTATGCACATGTTTTATTTCACAAGTGTGTGGATCTATTAAAGCAAAAGCAAAATGGGACAAAGTGTAATATAAACTGATTTAGTGTGTGTGAAGGATAATACATGAAGAACCTCTGCATTTTCATTTGCTTATTTTTAGGAAAATTGGTTAAAATGTGCAATATATTTGGATTGAAACTTGGCTAATAACACACACACACACACACACACACACACACACACACACACACACACACACACATACAAACATCTGCCCTAGCTCCATTTATGTAAGTGAAATGTACATTTTGTGAGTGCAGAATTGTCTCATTGCTGCCCCAAGTGGCCAATGGGTGGAAACACACACTACAACTGCAACTCTCACCAACCTTGCACCAGAAATAGTGACTTTTCTCTCAGAAAAAGACTTCAGTTGGAGGCATCTATCTGCCACTTTGACATTGACCATTGGGGCACTAATATAAAGTCCAGGTATAATCCACAACTTTTGATAATGGTAAACAAAACATGAGTGACTATGCAATGGACATTTGGCATGACTGGCTTGTGACCAGGGACATAAAAAAGAAAATAAACATGAGGATAGTGTCTTTGACCTTACCAAGTAACTGCTGCCAGAACATTCAATGTAGTCATAGCTAGCTGCAACCACCACCACAAACATGTTAGAATAAGATACCTGTCTGTCAAGCAAACATGCCCTCGTTTCCATGGAGAAACTATTGCTTAGTGCAGATTAGGACACATGCAATTAAAGAGCAACGGGACAGAGCAACAGGCTACATTAGCTTCTACTAGCATAACATTGTGATCGGAAGACAAATGTTCAATGTCAAGAATGAACAATCAAGCTGTTGTTGTGTCCTGAATGTCGGAACAACTTGTCTAGGCCCGGCTTCTGATCCGCAAAACCAAACAGGAACACTTTTCTAAAGGCCCTTTCCTTCTCACAATCAAACAAGTATGTGATAGTTGCTATTTTTAGATGGCTCCCCCCTTCTCATTCTCTGTCTCCATAAGCCCTATGTTACCTCCCCCTTCTGTCTCCTCTATCCTCTATCCCTCCTCTCCTTCTCTCTTTCCCCTTTCTCAGAATTTTGTTAACACTCTCTTGTCAATGCCCCGGCCATCTTGCCTGGCATTCACTACCTACTGACACCACCCTACCTACTGAACCAAAGCCAAAAACACTCCACCAAGAAGCTGTGCTCCCAGCTGAAACAATGTTACACACAATCGGCCTGTGAAGGGAGCTAGGAACATTTCTGCCTCACATGTCCTTATATGGACCTGGATCGACCTGCATGAAAAGAATGGGTTGACTGATTAATTTCCATGCAATTCACTACTCAGACATATTTTGCTCCAAGGCTGTTTGTGAAATGTGTACTTTACAGTGTTGCAGATCTGGTTCTGGTTTGTGAGAAGAATGTTCAGAGTGCTTCATTTGTAAATCATTTGGATGAAACTATGATCACAGTGGAATAAAGGAGCAGTTTGACAAGGTGCTATTGATTGAAATAGTATGGCAACAGGTGTTTTGGTTGGTTTCTGTGGAAGGTATAAGAAAGATGAGCAGGATTTGTTCTGACAGATTGTTTGTGACATTTCTGCAGTTCCTGATTCCATTGAATGTCAAGAAAAGTAGACAAAAGAACAAAGCTTTGATTCAAAGAGGAAAACGTATGTAAAAGCTCTTTCTTAAGGCTCCAGTAAAACCACGAAGAGGGAAAGTGTGAAGTGGCGCGTAGTGTCTACATGCAGGCCAACTTGGCTGGCAAGCTAAGTTGTAACTAGCCTCATTTGTGAATTATTACAATTTTGTCTGCTGCCAATAAATAGATTCTAAATTCATCTACAGGCAACAAATGATATGGAATGGCTATGTAACCACTCGGATACTAAGGCAATCCGAACATGCTTATCTGTGAATGATTCATCAAGAGGACAATCTGATAGATTTGGACAAAGAAGAAAACGAGGGAAGAGATAGAAAAATGCAGGGATGAGGGAGAAGGGATGGTCTTTAGGGCGTGGTGGGGTGAGGAGGACATGATGTGGAGAGAATGATCCTGGTGGGTGGAGGAGCAAGGGAGAGGGAGGAACAGGGTGGTGACTGTGGAGGAGGAGGCAGGAGGAGGTTAGCATGGAGAGCTGAGAATGCCTGGGTTATGATTCAGCTGTCTAAATATGGTCCCTGCTTTTCATCTCCACACACCCATCCGCTCCCCGTGCACAGTGGACGGACCTCTCTTCTTCTTGTTTATCTTTCGCTCTCACTCTCCCACATATATTGTTCCAACCTCATTACAGTGATGGAGGAATCTCCCCGGGTCAATCGGTCACATATTCTCACTAAACTGAATGCCTTTATTCAGCCAACAGCAACTACTATAGAAGATACTAGATAGTGACATGTACACACATTTGGGGGCAGGGTAACAAACACGTCCCTGATCTTCACAATTTACACCTGACCATCACGATAGCCGGGGCGTTTAAGTATGCTTCGAATGGACACAATCACAGAGTGTGTCTTTAAACCAAGTTTAGGGCTAAGTGTTTACAGCTGTTCCAAGTGGTCTATTGAATGCTGGGTTAGAGCCGAGAAGGGTCCAGCTTCAAAGCTCCAGGCTCGGACTCATCTTCTTTGTCAGACCATTTTGGGCCCCAAATATGGAGATGGTGTAGGCTAGGCCTACGCCAGAATCGATTATCAAAATATGGCATATCATGCATTCATTAGCTTCTAAAGCCTGAGCCACAAGATATTCACCAATAACACCAAGGTAAACAATACGACTTTTTCAATAGAACTGTAACTCATAGTTAGGTTGCGTTAAGCAGCAAATACCTTGTAAAAACCTTACACTTTTGCTAACGTAAACTAGCTAAGCTAAGCGAAGCTGATGTCATTCACACCGCAGTACTTTTCCCACAAAGGTTCATGAGAACTTAGTTCCTGAGAACTCTTTAGTTCAAATGAACTAAGTACAGATCGCGTTCACACCGGAATAAGTTCCTGCGAAGGATTAGGCAAATGAAGCCGCTGACGTCACTTCTTCTTCTTCTTCTTCTTCTTCTTCTTCTTCTTCTTCTTCTTCTTCTTCTTCTTCTTCTTCTTCTTCTTCTTCTTCTTCTTCTTCTTCTTCTTCTTCTTCTTCTTCTTCTCTTCTTCTTCTTCTTCTTCTTCTTCTTCTTCTTCTTCTTCTTCTTCTTCTTCTTCTTCTTCTTCTTCTTCTTCTTCTTCTGCTTTGGGTTTACTGGCAGGCCGCAAAAAACTTCACGGCGTATACTGCCACCCGAAGTCCCCGGCCGGAAGTCCCCGGAGTTGGGGACTGGCTTCAGTAGAAGTTGCTGGGACTGCCAGCAGCTTCTACTGAAGCCTTCCGAGTAAATCGCCAGCACGCCGACACCTCCTCATCTCCACCGCTCCCATGCTTTCTTTTGTGTTGCCATAAGTTAGTCTCTCTGCATTTGTGCGCTGGGCTAATGCTAATGCTAATAATGCTAATGCGAGGATAATAAAATGGCGGCTTCACAAAACTTTTTGGGAGTTTTACGGGGTGTGGTTTGCAATCCGCCCAGCCAATCAGACACAGGAACCTTTTTCTCCCATGAAAGTACCTGCTCTCTAGCAGGGGGGAAAAAAGATTCTGATTAACTCATTTTAGTTTCTGCTCTTTTTGGTGTGAACGCGACATTTCGGAACTATATTAGAACTAAAGTGGGAAAAGTACTGCGGTGAGAACGCGGTTTATCATTATTGTTATTGAAAAATTATGCACTAAGCTACGTTTTTTCCTGACTTTAACGTATATCTAATGTTAGCGTATGTAGGTAACAATACACTATGCAATATAAAAACATGAATGATATTATTTTTTATTAAAAAGGATGCGCGATACATGCACATGATTTTTATTTTGTATCATGGGTCATTACGATGGAGATGGTTTGAAGCTTAGCGCTGTGCAGCGGGCCACTTTTGGTAAAGCCTGTGTCTCCTTGAAGACATTCATAGCTTTACACTTTGACAATTTGATCTATCGTTCATATAACTGGATACTACAGCTTGAACTAACTAATGTTTTCATCCCTCTGATACTTCACTCCCTCGCACACACACTGTGGGGTACGGTTGTCACATTCCAGGTTGGATCCTCAGTTAGTGTAAGCTCTTTTTTCTGGCCTCAGCTGTCAAGAAACTCCACACAGATGTAAGGGAGTAAATCTCATGGCTTAGTGGATATTCAGGCCAAAATGAGCCAAAAACACACACGCCACTGCGAACACACACACACCCACGCACTCCCCCAAACAGAAGGACAGCTGCTGATGCTAACAGGGAGACACTTGCACTGATGTGATGTCAGATCAGCTGCTGATTCACAAATCATACAGTAGTCTGAGTTAGTCCGGCATTCCAGTTATGGGATATCATTTGCTTTAACAACAGGTGGTGTTGTTTTGCAGGGGAGTGATTTTATTTGTTGTGATCGCAATGAATTATGCCACAATGCCTAACTGCAATTTTTGACAGAACTGCAATCTAAGTTGCAATCCAACTTTTTTCATGCCCTACCCTAAAATAGAAAACTCCATTAATACCGAAACAAGCTTTCATGATTGTGTGGAACACTTCCTATACTGTAGACCACAAGGAAACTCTAATATATGCATTGAATTCACAAATACATATGTATGGTGTCGGATGTTGAGGACATTTGTTTTACATGAGAAACCAAGATGGACAAAGTCATAGCTTCTGCCAGTCAGCTTGTTAGGACCTCACTTGTGATGGGGGCCCAGGAGGGAGTGGAGGAAAGACTGGTAGCTCAACAGCTGCTAATAAAGCAGATATTACACTGGCCATATGCTCCACTACAACCCCCCGTGCTGTGCCCTCCCTGTGTGAGCTGACCCTACAGTAACAGAACACACAGCTCAGTAACAATGTGTTTTTATGATCCCCCGAGCACCAGGGCAGGGCTTCTAAATTAAATGCCCAAAATTAGAGAAAACTAGCTGTAGGAAAGAAAACATATTTAGTAAGTATTTTTGTGAATTCTTGAATAAGAAATGTACACTAAAACCATTTAATCCCAGACTAAAACTAGTTTGCCTGGCGTAAAGAAGAACATACAGCTCAAAAGACATCTATTATATTGAAATAACTCCAAAGTCCAATGGAAAGACCAGCTTCGACCTTAGATAGCGACTTTGTTTTAAAAGGCACATTTTTAAATGACTAGGGGTAAAAATGACACTCCATACCTGTTTTACTCTAAAAGCTTTATGGGGGCTGTAGTCCAGTGTGCAGACTATACTGTTTTCCTACTTTATTCTTCCACTGTGCATTCAAAAGGACATATCTTTGACAGGCATAAGGACGATTAGCTTAACAGTGTTCACTGTGTTGCTGTGAGTTTTCTGTGGTATTCAACAGTACTAATGAGTCGTCACAAAGACCAACAATGTATGTGTTGACACTCTGTGCAAGTAGCCAAATAAACAGTGTGACAGTGTTGGGGGGTGTAGGTGGAATCTCTCTCAGTCTGCTGATTTTGAAAGAATGTGCTCTTGAAGGGCAACAGGGGAGCAGAAAATTGAATACAGAACAACACATTGTGCTTCGCTTTTTTAATAAAGATACATCTGACGTTATGTCATGGTTGGCAACCGTTAACTAAGCCAGTGTTTTGAGTTAGTGGGTGAGCCAGAGATAGGCATTTCAGGGGGAGTTTCTCTTGCCAGAGGGCCCATGGTGTTGGCTAACACTAGCAATATCCCAACCCCTTTAGTTATTCTCTGTGTGGTATTCCAAGCAGATTGTATTGGAAACTTGCAGTCCTCAGCTTTATTAGATACTAATTAAAACGTTGATTTATGATTCTCTCCGATTTCACTCATCAAATTCCTTCAGATGTGTTGACAGAGATTAGCATTTATCAGCTCAAAGGTGTGACACGCTCATCTGCTGATCATTATGTACAAAACTGTGGGCTGGTATGCCAGGAAAATGAAGCCAAATATAGTGTGTAAGCCTGTTGGAATAGATTTTAATTTATAAGCATTCACAGTCAGACTGTCTGGGTTGCTCAAGATGGAGCTCTAATTTGACTTCTGCCCCGCTGTTGGATATAGACTAGAGAGAGAGAGAGAGAGAGAGAGAGAGAGAGAGAGAGAGAGAGAGAGAGAGAGAGAGAGAGAGAGAGAGCGAGAGAGAGAGAGAGAGAGAGAGAGACAGAGAGACAGAGAGAGAGAGAGAGAGAGAGAGAGAGAGAGAGAGAGAGAGCGAGAGAGAGAGAGAGATAGAGACAGAGAGAGAGAGAGAGAGAGAGAGAAAGAGAGAGAGAGAGAGGTTGGTCCAAGCTGTGAGTCAAGGGTGGAAACTCTGAATGTTCTCGCGCTATTACACATCACACAGCAGCCTCACAGGCTGTCCCCTCAAGTGAAAAAAACTTGCTCTGCTCTCTGTCTTTTTAAATGAAACATCTGCTCTTCAGAGCTCTCTTCCCTCCACTCCTCTGCCTTGAACAGGACCTTGAGCGTGCTTGTGGTATTTTCCATCTTTGTTTTCAAAAAAAAAGGGAAAGACTGAAATTGCGTTACGAATGGATTCCATAAGGAATATGCAGCCAACGAGCCTGCCTTGTATTATTTAGTCCTATATATAGTATAGTGTGCTACGGAAGGAACATATCTGGAAGCCACCTGCAGTGGATACTGGGTATTTGACTGGGTGTTTGACCAATGTGCAATAGATCTGGGGTCGGGCAACATCTGGGAGGGTCTACATCTCAGAATGATACACATGATCACTGCTACTGTTTGTTGTTTAAGAATATAATGTATTAAATCTGTGCTTAAAGTAGAATAAACTAAATTGAGTAATGGCTAAAAAAAGTGCTTTTAAAGGGATCATAGGGCCTCAAAGAGATGATGTATTAAAAAAAATCATATAAAGGGTCACTCATAAGGAAAATGTAGCAGATAGCAAACAGGAAAAACACAGGAAGCTGTGCTTTTTTGTAAATGAGTGTGAGTAATGTGTCCGGTAATTGTTTCTAAGGAAGCGGTGTGAATCAATCTTAAAATTCATCTTATAATAAATCTTATAATTAATTTCTGCCTTTGATTATGATCACAGGAATCAATTTTCCATTCAAGGAGGTTTTTCTTCCATGCAGAATTTGAAGGGATGTGGTTCGGTTGATGGTTGGCATCAATCAATCAATGTTTATTTATATAGCCCAATATCACAAATGTTACATTTGTCTCAGTGGACTTCACAGTGTGTACAGCATATCAGTATGACAATACGACACCCTCTGTCCTTAGACCCTCTGTCCTTAGACCCTCTGTCCTTAGACCCTCTGTCCTTAGACCCTCACATCGTACAAGGAAACCCCACATTCATACTCACATTCAGGTCATGTCAGCTTATAACTACAAAAAACTCTTCCCTTGAGGCCTTTGATTTATTAAAGGTTAGGGTTAGAGTATATTTCTCATAAAGGTGTCACACAAGTGTCCAAGCAACACTTAATACATTAAATATTCTTATAAATGTGTGGGGAAATAAATGAAAGGTACCATCCTATTTGTTAAATATTATTATTATTATTATCCTGGGAAAAGCATTAGTGGCATGTTTGTGCTATTGCAGGCTCAGTGGTGAGAGATCACTGTCACCTGGGCGCATGCCAGCGATATGAAACCTTCAACCACTCCCTGAAATCCTCTGCCCCTCAGGAAATTAAATTGTTTAAACCACCATGACCACTTACAGCATTCTTTTTTTCCAAGTGGCGTGTCAGTGTCATAACTTTCATTCACATTCAAGAGCGCACACATTTGTAGGGCTCAGCAATGGGCCACACCCTTCCCTAAACCAATAAAGTGGCACATCATCTACATACACAACTTTACAGAAAAACCACAACCACACACTGATACATCTTCACACACTCTTACCTGGTAGATCATAACTTTGAAGTTGCGTCTCTTGAGCAGCTCGGACTCGTTGTTCTCCAGCTTCTTGATCTGGCCTCCTTGCTTCTCCAGGGTGGCGTGCACGGTCTTGACGTTGACGCTGACCTTGCGCACTTTCTCCATCATCTTGTTCACGGAGTTGGACGTAGTGCTGTGGCTCTTCGACAGTTTGGTCAGCTCGCCCTGAATGCTGTTCACCGAGCGCTCCATATCCTGCTGCCTGGCCTCCAGCCCGCTCTGGGTCTGCTGGATCTGGTCCACCGCCCCGATGATCTTGTCGAGCAAAGTCAGAACCATCACCCCGTTCACCTGGGTGTCTTGCTTTCCAGCTTCGTCCTTGTCTTCGGCCGAATCCCCCTCTGTACCCATGATGGACAGCTCTTTCTTGACTGCAGCGAGGGCATCGTCTTCGTCATCTGAGGGGGGGGTGTTGACCTCATCGTCTGAGATCTCAGTCAGGGTTTGAGGCTCCATCAGGGCACTCGTGGATTCCAGTGCTTCCATAGTAGCCATGTCGGTGGATTTGAAGTGTACAGACAGCTAAGCTACCTTTCTGCTTCTTCTAGATGCCTTTTTCCACTTTCTCACCTGCTTCTCCCTTTCTTCTCTTGATCTCTACTCTTTTCTCCTCCTACTTCGTAACTGACTTATCTCTCTCCAGCATATAAGCACTCTGTTTCTCTGTCTGTCTGTCCTGTCTACTTCAAATCCCTGGAATCAGTCCAGTGTGCAGGGGCAGCCAAGAGATACTGGATGTTACCACATGAGCGTTGGGATGTGAATGCCACACCAGGCAGAGAAACCCTCCAGTCAAGCTACAGCTGGCTGGGTTTCTCTCCACCCCCCTTATTTTCCATTGGACTCTCCCCCTCTCTTCAAACTCCTCCCCACCCTAAATACACACACACACACACACACACACACACACACACACACACACACACACACACACACACACACACACACACACACACACACACACACACACACACACACACACACACACACACACACACACACACATCGGTTAGACTCTACCTCTAGCTGTAGGTCCAGCCCGTCAGTGATTCAACAACACGCCCCTTTGGTGTAGCCTCGTCCCATCAGCATGGTTGGAATAGTTAGAGCGGAGCTGCACTGATCCGCATGTATACAAGCTCAGGCATAGCAGAAGGAGGAATGTCTGCATGATCTCTTCCTGTTTCCACTCCTTTCAACATTTCTATGCAGAGCATATTCAGTTGATGGAAGGTGGGATGGATTTATGATGGATGAAAGTAAACAGGAAGGAAAAGGTCATAAAGAAGCTAATTGGCAACACGATCATCTTGTGATGCCTTTTGGAAGAATTGCTGTTGAAGCTAACATTTCATGTGCGCCTTTCTCCAACACACACAAGTATTTATGAGCTTTGCTGCTAAAAGATTACTACTACCATTTCACACACAAATAATCACTCTCTGCCTTAAGCAGCAAATATGTTGGTCATGAGCCTGGCGCCATGACAACGCCATTCACTGATGAAGGCTGTGGCATGTGGTTGGTAGTTCCGAAAAAGTTTTTCAGTAGACCTTGAGTTAAAATTGTTTTGTCAAACTAATATTTCCAATGTAAAAATTAAAATAACTTGAATCTTAAGTTCTTCATTTACCACTGTTTTGTCATTAATAAAATACTCCAATTTTTTTTCACAAGTCAATTGCATAACATTTAATTGTTTCCACACAAATCTGTTATGGTTGCAGTATCATCTACATTTCACATTGGGCATGGGTGAAATTCTTTCAAACAGACTTGATGCAATGTTCAAAGCCTGGACAACGCTGTTTTTCTATTAATGTGCAATACTTTGTTTTACATGCTGCCTCAACAGAAATAATTACTAAATTGGGATCAATAAAGTATATCTTATCTTATCTTTTAGTGTCGCTAATTGTCAATCACAAGGTAGCCATGGACTAAAGCGACTACTTCATCAGCCATTTTACTCTCAATGGTACAAAATGAACATTGAAGAAGAAAGAAGAGGTCGCCACTTTGTCAAAATAGATAACTCAGCATCTTCAGGAGAGTGCTTCATCTTTGAAGAAAGACTTGTTTCATTGGGTGTGGTGGTCTGATCTTTCCACAACTGCTCGTGAACACATTTATAGAGAGTCAATCTCTTATGTGGAATTCATGGAAAGCCGTTTTCCAAAGAGCATCTTCCATTCAGAACCCAGATGTGTACTCCATATAAGTCTATGTGGCATGCTCTGCTCTCTTATACACAGAAGCAAACATTTGGAAAAAACATTCTACTGCATACACAGGGCACCCGAGTCAGAAAGCTATACAAGCTGTTTAGCTCTGCAGCCGTCATTTATGTACATTATGGGAGTTGCATGTTTCCAAAACTGCCTGCTGGCAACCAGCCAGTGTCCTGGTTTAAACCCTGCTCCATGTGTAATGAAAGGGGGTAAAACGCTGCTGTGGCTGTTTGTGAGGGGAACATTCTACAGGATGTTGTTAGTACTGACTCAACGCTTGGCCAGTTGTGCAGTATTCCACCACATCTGGTAGACTTTATTCTCAGGAGCCCGAGGAGTGGTTTTGGTAGCACTTTATTCAAGGTAATACAAATTGAAGTATCATAAGCATCTTAGAGACACAAGTTGGAACAAGGATGATCATCTAATCAGCGTTTGATATAGTACAGACTATAAAAAAATGAAGGCGACAATAAATCTGTATAGCATGACTGATTGAAATAAAGGCTGATCAATATTCTTTTAATAGCACAAGCTCCAATGAGGATGTGTGATGTGAAAGGTGTTAATATTAGTAATGGACCCACAGAGGATACACCCTATAGGCTCCCTCATGTCCTTTGAGCCTAGTTTCTTTTGGTTTAGTGGCCCACATGATCCTTGTTTTTGATCCGTTTCTTGTAAACTCTAATATCATTGTTTTTGCCAATGTTCAGAGTAAGATTAAATAATTCCGTCCAACTCATTCATTTGTATGAAACCACCTTTTTGACAGAGCTGAGGTCTTATAGCGGAAGGTTCTGGTAAAAAAGGCAGGGTCAACAATCAAAAAGTCATCTCAACTTATGCCGGAACGCATTAACATCCATCAAGGCACTGCTGGGGCCAGTCGACAAAACAAAACGTGCAAAACAACCATTCCTTATACATTACATGTTAAATGCAGACTGTATTTATATCAATCAGAAGGCCCAGCAGAAGGATTTACTTTAAACATTTTCTGTGTATCAACCACTTTCTTGGATTAATCACGAGTCTAGCTTTTGAGATTTACCCAGATGGCTACTAAAGTGAGAAGAAAAGTCTAGCTTTGTGTTATTTGATTTGACATGTACAGTACATCCATGTGTGTTACATGTGTACATTTACAGAGTCAAATACCTTGTATGTGTACCTTTACACAGTCCATGCAAACATACCAGGCGAATAAAGCTTGATATTTCTACTGTTTTATAGCGAGATCTCAGGAGTAGGTGCAGGTCAAACCAACACTAAACAGAGAGGGAATATTGATTTACTCTGTTCTCATTATCGGATTAACAGCCAGAACTTCACCAAAGTGTATTTACCTCAACAAATATAGAAACAGAGGGTGGTGAAAACTGCACAGCACATCACCAGGCAGGGGCGGACTGGGACTACAAATCAGCCCGGGCATCTCGACCGGCACACTTCGGTACCAGTAGTAAATGGTCAATGGGGGGTGGGTGGCGGGCGGAGTTATCCGACCGGCCCACTTCGGTAACGTCCTGATGGCCAGTCCGCCACTGTCACCAGCTGCCATCCATGGAGGACCTTTACTCCCAGCGGCTCAGGAAGAAAGCCCTCAGGATTACAAAAGACCCCCATCACCCCAGCCACAAACTGTTCAGTCTGCTGCCGTCTGGCAGGCGGTACAGCAGCACCCGGACTGAAACCACCAGACTCAGAGACAGCTTCATACCACAGGCCATAAGACTGTTAAACACCTGAACTACGAACATTCATAACATTCATGTGGTTGTAACTTATACTTATATAGATCAATATTCCAGTTACTTGTATATAGACTATTCTGCACAATTTCTATTATATTATATTCTATTTCATTTACTTGCATTATTATCTGTTGTATTGGGTTGCACTGTTGGAGGAGCCGGTGACCTAAGAATGTAATTGTCATAACTACACTATGTAGCCTGCATATGACAATAAAAGCCTTGAATCTTGAAGTGTGAGGGATCATCTAGATCAGGGGTTCCCAACCTTTTTTCCCAAGAGCCCCCCCAACTGACTCCTGTACCTCACACACACACACACACACACACACACACACACACACACACACACACACACACACACACACACACACACACACACACACACACACACACACACACACACACACACACGCACGCACACACACACACACACACACACACGCACACACACACACACAATTGTGGTGGGTGCAACAGCGGTAATTAAAGTTTAAAAGTCTCAAAATGCTACAACTACTGTCACAAACTGGATGAATGTGAAGTATTTTGTTAAAGGAGGATGAAAGCGTAATGAAGGAGTACTATTGGAGTGACTTTGATGGTTATTGGACTCAGGATTCATTCATTTGGATTCCCGCTGTATGAAGAAATTAAAGGACGGCGCGGAAGTGGAAACAATTCACAAAGGGATTAAACTGTTTAAAACACATGCTCAAAGTAAGCCGGATTTTGCCGATGTGTTTATGTGGATTCAAAAATCGTAAATAATCTACAAAATGGAGGAGACCGATCTGATCGGAGCAACTGTGACAAATAATCCAACTGAAACCGGCATGGACAATGACTATGTTTTAAAAATGCGCTTATCCATACAAGCCTGGTTTGGACACTTTACGCGCAGAAGAAACATTTCTATTACATTACATTACATTACATTAGCTGACGCTTTTATCCAAAGCGACTTACAATAAGTGCGTTCGACCAACAAGATACAAACTTGAAGAAAACAGAATCATATAAGTACATCAGGTTTCATAGAGCTAAAACATTTCAAGTGCTACTCAACTGGCTTTAGATAAGCCAGTCCTTTGTTAGTATATAAGTGCTTTGTTAGTAATTCTATCGATCGAAGTGGAGTCGAAAGAGATGAGTTTTCAGTCTGCGCCGGAGGATGTGTAAGCTTTCTGCTGTCCTGATGTCAATGGGGAGCTCATTCCACCATTTTGGAGCCAGGATAGCAAACCCACGTGTTTTTGCTGATGGGAACTTGGGTCCCCCTCGCAGTGCGGGTGCAGCGAGCTGTTTGGCTGATGCAGAGCGGAGTGCACGTGCTGGAGTGTACAGTATTAAAGAGTCACTACCGGAGGACCGAGGAGTCGAGGAGTCGAGGAGGTGAAAGTTGAGTATTGAGAAACCTCTAGTATATGTGTACAGTGTGAATGAGTCATTAGAGGTTTCTCAATAGCCTACTCAAATTTCCCCTCCTCGACTCCTCGGTCCTCTGGTAGTGACCCGGAAAGGAATTTCAGCGCACCATTTTGAAGGACATCTCATTTCTCTAAATGCACACCGAGGACCAAGGATCGAGCGTCGAGGAGGAGCTCTAACCGAGGATACACTGATGGTTCCTCCACGGCTCCTCTGCGGATGCATTTCCGGGAACGGTGGAGGCGTGACGCACGGCCGGACTTATCTCAGCCAATGACAGCTCAGCATGCAGCCATCCTCTGGATATTATTTTAGAAACTGCTTTCATCGCTCGCGATGTTTAGTGAGAACAGCTGTGAGGTCCGTGCAGAAAGCAGAGCAGTGTACAATATATATCACTCAGTATAACAGGCCTACATTACTCTTTATTTGGTGTAGTTTAGTAGATATCTACAAAGAGTCGATATTTTTCTAAGACCATTTAGTGCTTCACATAATAAAATACACAACGGCTGTAGCCTGATTATGCTTTAGGAGCTGTAAGTGTGTGTGGTAGGCAGTGTGTGTGTGTGTGTGTGTGTGTGTGTGTGTGTGTGTGTGTGTGTGTGTGTGTGTAGTACAGTATGTAGGTGTTGTGTTGTACAGTGCGTAGATGCGGCGGACAGACGGGTCTCAGTTGGTTTGGTGTCCTCTGGCGCTGAAATTCATTTCCGGGTCACTACCGGAGGACCGAGGAGTCGAGGAGTCGAGGAGGGGAAATTTGAGTATTGAGAAGCCTCTAATGACAGATGTGTGGTGCCGAGAGACGGGAGACGGAGGCGGGGTATCGAAGCTACAAGCTATACTTTTATTTAGCATCTGAACACACATGTAAACAACTTCATGCACGGGAAGCGAAGACCGGCGAAAAAAGGAAGTCCGGCTCACTCCAATGTCCGTGCGGAACAATACCCCAACCCATAGATCCGTGGGTGAATAATGTCAATCACCACACAAGCCCCCCCAGTATTCACCCATAGTCAAAATCCTCGTGCCTGGGAGGAAGTACCACCCGACCCCGGCGCGTACGGAGCACAGGGGCCGAGGAGGGCGGGGCCGCAGGCGAGGGCATCCCCACAGGGGGCGGGCGGGCCATGGGAGGGCGGCCCCGGCGTGGGGGCAGAGCCAACTCCAACGGCCTGGAAATGTCCACGTGAGCAGGCTTAATCCGATCAACGGACACAGTCTCAGGCCTGCCACCAACGTCCACCACCAGGCTCTTGTCCCCGTGTCGTATGACCCTGAACGGACCGTCGTAAGGGGGGCGCAGGGGACCGCGGTGGGCGTTGTGGCGAATAAAAACATATTCTGCCGACCGTAATCCGGGGGACACCCGGAAAGCTGGGTTGCTGTGCTGCGACGTGGGGACGGGCGTGAATGTCCCGGTGGTCTCCAACAGGGAGGAGTGCTGCCCGGCTGCAGACCAGGGCACAGTGGCGGTGGGAATGAATTCCCCGGGGACCCGTAGCGTCTGGCCGTAGACGAGCTCCGCCAACGAGGACTGCAGGTCTTCTTTGGGGGCACACCTGAGGCCGAGCATAACCCACGGGAGCTTATCCACCCAGTTGCCGTCTGTCAAGCCGGCACGCAGTGACGCCTTCATGGACCGGTGAAACCGCTCACACAGTCCGTTAGCCTGGGGGTGATATGCGGTGGTGCGGTGCAGCTTGACCCCCAAACCCACAGCAACAGCGTTCCACAGCTCCGAGGTGAACTGAGAACCGCGGTCAGAGGAGAGGTCAGACGGGGTCCCGAAGCGCGCCACCCACGTGCCGATGAAAGCGCGGGCGATGTCGGAAGCTGATGTCGAGGCGAGGGGAACGGCCTCGGGCCAGCGGGTCGTCCTGTCCACCATCGTAAAAAGGTAGGTGAAACCGTGAGAGGGGGGAAGCGGACCTACGAGGTCGACATTGACATGGTCAAACCTCCTCTCAGGAACCGCAAAAATTTCAAAAGGGGCCCTAGTATGGCGGTGGACTTTGGCCCGTTGACAGGCCACGCACGAGTCGACCCAGGACCTCACGTCCCTCTTAAGCCCCTGCCACATGAACTTCTGCGACAACAACTTCACGGACGGCTTCCTACCGGGGTGGGAAAGATTGTGAATCACCTCAAAAACGGGTCGACGCCAGTCCGCACGGACCAGCGGTCGAGGTTGGCCCGTGGAGACGTCACACCACAGCTTTGCGCCAGAGTCACCGACCGTGACCTCCTCCAGGCGTAATCCCGTGACCGAGGCCTTGAGGGTCTGGACCCCGTGGTCAGAGGCCTGGTCAGCGCCCATGCGGAGGTAATCGAGGCCCAGCTGCACAGCTCCGATGACCGCTCTGGAGAGGCAGTCCGCGACCACGTTAGCCTTGCCAGCGATGTGTCGTATGTCCGTGGTGTACTCGGAGATGTACGAAAGCTGGCGTTGCTGTCGGGCGGACCACGGCTCGGCCACCTTGGACATGCAGAAGGTCAGTGGCTTGTGATCCACGAACGCCGCAATCTCCCGGCCTTCCAGCAGGAAACGGAAGTGGCGAACCGCCAAATAGAGACCAAGGAGTTCTCTGTCGAAAGCGCTGTACTTGCGCTCCCTGGGAGTCAACTGGCGACTGAAAAAGGCGAGCGGTTGCCAGGCGCCGTCGACCCATTGTTCATGCACCGCGCCCACTGCGTAGTCAGACGCGTCGGTGGTGATGGCGATGGGGGCCCTGTGTGACGGGTGAGCCAACATGGCGGCTTCGCTCAGGGCGGCTTTGGTGGCGTTGAAAGCGACCTCCCTTTCAGTCGTCCAGTCAATGGCCTGGCCAGGGGACTTGTCCCTGAGGGCCTCGTACAGCGGGCGCATGGTGTGGGCCGCCCGGCGGATGAACCGGTGATAAAACGTCACCATCCCGAGGAACTCTCGGAGCGCCCGAGCTGTAGGCGGTCGTGGAAAGGCAGACACGGCCTCCACTTTTGACGGGAGGGGGGCGGCCCCATCCTTGCTGATGAGGTGCCCGAGGAAATGGATGGAGGACAACCCGAACTGACACTTCGCCGGGTTGATAATCAGGCCGTGTTGGTTGAGCCTCGTGAAAAGGACCCGGAGATGTGCCTGGTGCTCTTCGGAGGAGGAGCTGGCGACCAGGATGTCGTCTAAATAGACGAAGATGAATGGCATGTCCCTGAGCGCTGAATCCATCAGCCGCTGAAAGGACTGAGCTGCATTCTTAAGTCCAAACGGCATACGCAGGAACTCGAAAAGCCCAAACGGCGTAATTACCGCAGTTTTGGGGACGTCCGAGGGGTGCACCGGAACCTGGTGGTAGCCCCGCACCAGATCCACCTTGGAGAAAACCAGCTTGCCCGCCAGGTGTGCAGAGAAGTCCTGGATGTGAGGGATCGGGTAGCGGTCTGGCGTAGTGGCGTCGTTAAGGCGGCGGTAGTCACCACACGGTCGCCAGCCACCGGCTGATTTAGGGACCATGTGAAGCGGCGAAGCCCAAGGGCTGTCTGAGCGGCGGATGATGCCCAGACGCTCCATGTTGACGAACTCCGCCTTGGCGACTGCCAGCATGTCAGGGTTGAGCCGCCGGGCCCTAGCGTAGACAGGGGGGCCTTCAGTGTCAATGTGGTGCTCTACCCCGTGTTTGGTAGTGGCAGAGGAAAAGGTGGGCTGCGTCAAGTCGGGAAACTCACTGAGAAGGTGCTGGAACTTGTCGCCCTGTGAGAGTGAGCTGGAGAGCCCGCTGAATGACGCTTCGCCGCGTGTACACGTGAACGAGGCAAACGTCAGTGCGTCCACCAGGCGGCTGTTCTTGACGTCCACCAGCAGTCCGTGAGTGCACAGGAAGTCTGCGCCGAGGAGAGCGAAGGAGATGTCAGCCGTGACGAAATCCCACTTAAACCGCTGACCCTCGAAGCACAGGTCCACTGTCTTTGTGCCATAGGTGCGAATAGGGGTGTCGTTAGCGGACGTTAAAGGTGGGCCGTGTCCTCCACCGGCAGCGTCCTCCACGGTAGCCGGCAGGACGCTCCGCTGGGCTCCTGTGTCACCAAGAAGTCTGCGACCAGAGAGGGTGTCCCTGATGAACAGGAGCCGGTTGGATGTGCCCACGCTCTCGGCCACTACCGAGCGCAGGCCTTGGCGTTTCCCATTACCTTGTAGGCGCAGGGAGGACGGCACGTCTTTGCTTTCGCCCCGTAGCGTGCATGGTAATAACACAGGCCAGGGCTGCAGTTGCTTACGTCGGCCCCGGAGCTTCTGCTAGGTGGCACGCCTGTACCGGGGAAGGTGCCGCTGCGTGTCGGGGCCAGCACCTCCGGGGCAAAACGCTGGGTTGCCAGGAAGAACCGGTCGGCTTCTTCGGCCAAAGCGCGGGGCCAAAAAAAAAAAAAAAAGCGGCGCTGTCTGTACATGCGGCGGCATGTGCCGAAGAAACAGTTCTATGAACAAAAAATGTGGTTCTTCCGTACCCAGCAGGCTGAGCATCATCTCCATGTGGTCAGAAGGCTTGTTGTCCCCCAGGCTATGAATAGCGAGCAGGCGTCGGGCCCGTTCCGACCGTGACAGCTCGAAAGTCTTTAGCAGGAAAGCCTTGAACGCTGCATATTTATCCTGGGCAGGAGGAGATGTAATAAAGCCCACCGTCCGGGTCGCAGTGGAGCTCCCCAGCCCAGAAACGACGTGAAAATAGCGTGCTGCGTCGTCAGTCACTCCGCGGAGGGCGAACTGAGCCTCCGCCTGAGCGAACCATGCAGCCGCAGATGTCTCCCAAAACTCCGGCAGTTTAAAAAAAACGGCGTTACTTGCCATGCTCGGTTCAGTCTCGGATCCTTCAACGAGACTTATGTCGGGGTCACCAATGTGGTGCCGAGAGACGGGAGACGGAGGCGGGGTATCGAAGCTACAAGCTATATTTTTATTTAGCATCTGAACACACATGTAAACAACTTCATGCACGGGAAGCGAAGACCCGCGGAAAAAGGAAGTCCGGCTCACTCCAATGTCCGTGCGGAACAATACCCCAACCCATAGATCCGTGGGTGAATAATGTCAATCACCACAGATGCATATTATCCCCTGGATATTATTTTAGAAACTGCTTTCATCACGTCGCGATGTTTACAGAGAGAACAGCTGTGAGGTCCATGCAGAAAGCAGAGCAGTGTGTAAAATGTATATCACTCAGTGTAACAGGCCTACTCTCTTTATTTGCTTTAGTTTAGTAGATAACTACAAACAAAGAGTCGATATTTTTCTAAGACCATTTAGTGCTTCACATAATAAAATACACAACGGCTGTACCCTAATTATGCTTTAGGAGCTGCTGTGTGTGTGGTACAGTGTGTGTGTGTGTGTGTGTGTGTGTGTGTGTGTGTGTGTGTGTGTGTGTGTGTACAGTGCGTAAATGCGGCGGACAGACGGGTCTCAGTTAGTTTGGTGTCCTATGCTTACTTTTAATACTTGTAAATACAACTTTTGGCCCGTAATTTCAATTCCCCATTTCAGCGACCAGAGAGGGGGTGGGGTATATCCAATCTCTGATTGTGTTACGTTATTATGAGAGTGCTCTCGTACTTGTTTGATTCTGAGATTGTATATATTTATATAAATATATGTGTGTGTATTTGTCCGCATCTGTAGCCTGTTGTCTCATTATACCGCACTGTCAATGAAATCAAAGTAAATATATAAGTCGTCATGAACACATCCGTCCATCAGACAGAGGGCTGCTGTGCCTCCTGTCATCATTGATGGACGTCTCTTTAAAATGACCGCTCAGAGGAGAGGAGTTCTCATTTCTCTAACCGCCTGCTGCTTCCCCTCCTCTCTCCTCCGCTCGCATCTCCTGTGGGCGGGAGTATCGAGGATAGGAGTCGAGGAGGGGACATTTGAGTATTGAGAAGCCTCAATGGTCCATCATGGCTGGTAATCATAAATCCCTCATCGCTCAATCAAAGTCACGGATTTTAGAATGTGCTTCTGGTTTGGATTTTCAAAATAAAATAACCATGACAATAATTGGACTATCATTCATGATAGATAGAATGGAGCAACAGAATGCCTCACGTTGGGTGATATTTAATATGGCAAAGGTATGATATGCATTTGAAATGTATATCATACTTTTTTTAGAAAGTTCAAAAAGTAGTATAAATATTATTATTTAAATCTTCCACATTGGGGTGTATTTCCGGCCGAATGTATCTAGCTTGACATATCGCCCTGGACCTCAGCATCCAGCTGCATCCTACACAGGTGATTCAATTGATATTTAAACGTCTCTAATGTAAAATAAGCTTATGTTGGCGTTTCAGACTTAGTGTCTGTAGGGGAATTATTAATTATAGTTCGAAACATTACATATTTTGACGTTTGGGTTGGCAGGACGGTGATAATATGTCACCGCCAACTGCTTTCTTCCTCTTCTTCGTCGTTTTTTCCTCGAGCCTAATGCTCGCAAATGTTATATTTTTACGTTTACACAAATGTGTGTTTGTTACATTAACCGAGTGGTCCTCGTTATGAAATATTAGGCTACTACAGATATGTAACGTTATTCTTAACCTGTTAAGAACCAAAATCCTATTCTAGCGTTGTGACTATATCGGGTGTGACATGTATGTGTAGTAGAAAAAAGCATAAACGTTAAAATATTGATTATTATATGTTATGAATTGGGTGTTATTTGTGAAAGGAGGGATGAGAGCGGTTGACAGATGCTCTCCGGATGCAGCAGCATCATCATGGCGTCCTTCAGTGAAGGGCAGAGCACAGCATCATGATGCTGCGACACCACAGAGTCTCTGCATGCTAACTATAGGGCTAACATTAAGCTCCTATTTAAAAAAAAAGCCCAGCGGTATTTATAGTGAAAATACTTGCAATTCGGCTATTCTGTTCATTTGGCTACGTCATTGCATTGTGTGTGAGCTGTTATTATAACGTTATCCATCCTTGGCCTAAGCGCCATTCCCTTTCGTTTGTAGCTTTAGCATCTTCCTGTTTATAGGCTTTCTACTATGAGTTATGCACAAATACATCAGAATGTTCATGTTGTATAGTAATAACAATGCTTAAACTGTACTACTTAAGTACTTCATTGACCAACATTTACTATTCAATCTTTCAAAATCACAAATTCTAGTTTACAGTTTGCTGATTATCTTTTTGATATTGGTGAAAAGTTGGCCAAAACATGACATTTGAAGACGTGACCTTTTGCCTCATTGTTTTGGGATATTTTAATAAATAGAGATCGGAGGAATAAGGAAATGTATGATTATACATTATATGCAGCCATATGTTTGCCCACTTTGTCCCGTAATCATGCCTTGATTACTTTGCAACACAATGTTGTATAGTAAATATTGTATAACAATATATTACTGTATGAGAAAGTTGTTGTTCTGTACAGTACCAATTTGTATTACTATACGATAAAAAATGTGTTAAAAAAAGTATTGTTTCTTTGTTTTTTGACTCAACCTTTTTCAAAAATAATATTAAATATATTTGAATAATCTTCCTTTATTTTACATTACCTCCGACCCCAGGTGCAGTACTTCTTTGTTCTAGTGGTGTGGAGTGAGCTTGCCATCATGGGGGAACTGTTCAGGAGTGAGGAGATGACACTGGCCCAGCTCTTCCTCCAATCAGAGGCAGCCTACTGCTGCGTCAGTGAGCTGGGAGAACTGGGCATGGTCCAGTTCAGAGATGTGAGTATGAATAATCCATGCTATGCCATCTTTCAGCTCCTCTGGAGGCAGAAATGATCTAATTCAATAATGTATAATGACTTAAAAAATAATAATGCTGTCATTATAAGTCATACATATCCATAACTATTGAGTCATGATATCCTAATTAATATTCCCTTGTTTTTGTCCACCCACAGCTGAATCCTGATGTCAACGTGTTCCAGCGCAAGTTTGTGAATGAAGTGAGGAGATGTGAGGAGATGGACAGGAAACTGAGTAAGCCATGAGATTGATTCTGAACACTTTGCAGTTGTGCCAGTGAGGAAAACTAGTCTGGAAAAACATAAAGAACATTGTTTTTCATTGGTAAGATATTGAATCATGGATTCTCTCTCAACAGGGTTTGTGGAGAAAGAGATCAAGAAAGCTGCAATCCCAACTGTGGACACTGGAGAGAATCCAGAGGTGCCCTTTCCCAGGGACATGATCGACCTGGAGGTAAGCAGCCGGCCTTCTGCAGTCATTATGAGATGCATTAATACATTCATTTCATCAACGTTCAATAGAAGGGATGATAAACACACACTTCATGTGGCTTTGATTTGACCCCAGAAAAGCCTTTTAAACTGTCACATTCCAAAACAAACACAAAGTCGGCATCCCCTACAATATGAAGACACGTTTTCTTCTTGTGGCTCTCTGTTGTAAAGAGTCCTGCTTATATGGCTCTTGACAAAGGTGTTTTCTACAGAACTGCTGATCCAAATAACTCTATGGACAGCACTGATCTGCCTCTGATCCTCAGCAACACACACCACACACATGAATGATATCAGTCTAATGGTTGGACACACAGACAGAGAAGTCATTAAAGCATGATGAAGTGGTTAGTTATTTAAGGTTCATGCATTTACAGAATAAACAATGTGCAGGATTCCACAGTAATGATGCACATTTGTTAAGAGCACAGTGTTTATGTTGTGTTTACGCTGCTCATTGTGACTGGCAGGCCACCTTTGAGAAGCTTGAGAACGAACTGAAGGAAATCAACACCAACCAGGAGGCCCTGAAGAAGAACTTCCTGGAGCTGACGGAGCTCAAACACATCCTCCGCCGAACGCAGCAGTTCTTTGATGAGGTTTGCTTCTTCACCTTCTCAGACGTTCA
This sequence comes from Harpagifer antarcticus, assembly GCA_902827135.1. Taxonomy (NCBI): domain Eukaryota; kingdom Metazoa; phylum Chordata; class Actinopteri; order Perciformes; family Harpagiferidae; genus Harpagifer; species Harpagifer antarcticus. The sequence continues at coordinate 2,511,061 of CADEHL010000417.1, read as the reverse complement.
CACCACAACAGATCATTAGTGTGTAAGTTCTTCTTCATGTGACTGATAGATGGAGGATCCCAACCTGCTGGAGGAGTCTTCCTCCCTGATGGAGGGCAACGAGGGGGGTCGAGGGGCCCCACTCAGACTTGGGTAAGCATATTGACTGCATCATATTCTCTCATACACATCACCCACTTGGAATAGTAATATAAACTGATCATAATTACATTTTGTTTTTCCGTTACATCTGTGTCCTTTTGCATTTTATACGATATCATTTTGCTTTATGATGTGTTTTTTATGTTGCTTATTAAAATACCTGGTAGCTTTACAAAAAGCAAACAGCCACACCTGACCAAGGATGATTTGGGTAATGAACAGAAACATGGTCCTGCTTAAAAACAAAAGACTGACTCGGTCCATTCTGTGGTTTGTGTTCTCTTGTGTTATCTGCTCTGATTGCTTGTCTGTTCAGGTTTGTGGCCGGAGTGATCAGCAGGGAGAGGATTCCAACCTTTGAGAGGATGCTGTGGAGGGTGTGCCGGGGAAACGTCTTCTTAAGGAAGGCAGAGATTGAGGATCCTCTGGAGGACCCCGCCACGGTCAGCACACTTAACATACATCATGAGACAAGTAGAAATACATATTAAGAAGAAAAAGTACAAAGAAGCATACAAAAATCAGTCATACGCATTTCTAACCGTTTTTATTTACATATACAACGGATCCAATATTTAATTTGTGGACCTTTTTTTAAAACTTGTTTTCTTTCCAACAGGGAGACCAAGTCGTCAAATCAGTGTTCATTATCTTCTTCCAAGGCGACCAGCTGAAGAACAGGGTGAAGAAGATCTGTGAGGGGTGGGTGTTATGAACTCAGAATCATTCACAATATTATACCAGATAGTATTATATAAAAGTAAAAATGACAATAAAAGTCAAGCTCAGAGATAAATGTTGGTAAAATATGGTTAGGACTGTCATGGCCACGATAACAGTGGGATCCATACGGATGCTGTTCATCCAGACGAGCAAACAGGTCATCATAGACCAGAGGAAGTAGTGGACAAGTCTGGGCAACATTGTAAACATTGCCAAATGGTCAGCATTTTCTTGGCTCTAACATCTAGTGGCCATTAAAGGAATTTGCTCTCACTGACTGATTCTTTGGTTTCCACTTGATGTCAGATCACAATCCAGGATGTCTGGGCATTAACAGGATCATTCTACACACGGTTATCTTGCCCACATTTACAACTTTTCATAACTACATTTATATTAAAAATTATTCGGAGTTTGAAAGACATGAGTTTTTACCAGGCAGAGAGGGTTAAACAAACATAATAATTGTTATTGTTTATTGGAATCAAGGTTTTAGAGTCATATTCGGGACTCTGGGATTGATATAAACGGCCTCTTCTGCTTCAATGTTGACCATTATTTTGTATTTGTCACTATCAAGTTCCAAACTTGATTGAAATGCAGTGCTAACCCTTTTTATAAATATAATCTCCCTGCCGTCTGTTGTCTCCACTGCGCAATAATTGGACGCTTCCATGTTTGTTTCATCAAGTAACATAAAAAAAGGAGCATGGTGGAAGCAGAAGTACAGCGTGTGTATTTAATATGTCGTGTATTTGTACAGGTTCCGTGCCTCTCTCTATCCGTGTCCAGAGACGTCACAGGAGAGGAAGGAGATGCTGGCCGGAGTCAACAGCCGCATCGACGACCTCCAGATGGTACGTTTGTCACAAGAAAGGATCTTTACCGCTCATCACTACATTACATTCACATTCAATAAACCAATAGAAATACAAATAGAGCAAAATGAGGGTCAGTTTATTTAATCATTATTTCAAAGGGTCTTTGTACGCTTTGTTACCCTGCTGCTGACTTAACAACAAGAAATTATTCTGAAACTTTGCAAAACAGGATGTCTCAGTTTTCCTTTAGAACATTTATTGTCAATCAAATAACAAAAGGCTTCATCGTGCAGAGGGCATTAGTTCTCATCTGTGAGGCAGAGCTTTGTTCTGCCTCAGTGTTGTGCTTTCCTAAAGTGGGCCCTTACTGAGTCTGGAAAAAGCTTGGTTCTGCTTGAGAGGTCTGCTCTAGTCTGAGCCTGTCAATCAAATACAATGTATTCAACTCTACACAATTATTACATTTGACTCAGGTTTACATACAAATACAATGTGCATTACAAATGACCTGAGCCTAAGAGAAGTTTAGTAAAACCATTCGTCAACATTTACAATAGAAATACTGCACATTTCAGATGTTAAGCCCTCATTATGCTGACAAGACGCCATGCAACACCGAGATGAAACCCAACAGAGAGAGAAGAAATAACTTTAAATTGTAAAAAGAAAAAGGAAACCAATAATAATTAAATAAATTACATACCAAACTAATGATTCCTGTGTCATGGCAACCACTTACATTATTATAACACCTCAAATTAGTTGAATCTTCTACACTATCAAGCCCACACATCCCAATATCCAGTGTTGACTGGACCAGGATCTACACTCTCAAATAAATGGCTCCACCCTGCGTCTGTAGGTGCTGAACCAAACAGAGGACCACCGTCAGCGAGTGCTGCAGGCCGCCTCCAAGACCATGCGGGTGTGGTTCATCAAGGTGAGGAAGATGAAGGCCATCTACCACACGCTCAACCTGTGCAACATCGACGTCACCCAGAAGTGTCTGATTGCTGAGGTGTGGTGTCCCGTCTCGGACCTGGACTCCATCCAGTTCGCTCTCCGCAGAGGGACGGTGAGTTGTGTATTTATTTATTCACATCAATTCTTCATAATATTGTTGTGTGTGTAGTGTAGGGGTCCCATATTTCTCTCTGCATGTCCTGCACACGTTGCATCAATAAAGCCATAAGCTACAATCTTAAATGTATTCAGTTATTATTGCCCATCTTATTCCTTTATTTTGTTTTCTCCATGCTCTCTCTGCTTTTTGCTGTTGTGATCTATATTATACTAAGTGCTGCAATCTGGGTCTAAACATTTGGATTGTTCTTCACTTAACCTGTGGCAGGTCACAGGGCATTTATAGCAGCCACTCATGTCATTGTTCATCAAGGTTGACTCTGGGCTTAAGGACTACTTTATTGGGCCCCCCATGGTTCACACCTTTACTGTACTCAGGATTTGCTGTTAGGCTGTGGGAACTAAAGTGATTATGAATACAGTTTAGTTCCCTGCCCACTGAAATGCAACAGGATCACACCAATACAGTACCAACATCATTAGTTGGTACAAAAGCTTGCCCATTGGAGAATATTGTGCATGAAAAAAATGTATACGATCTAATTACAAGTGGGAAAGCCAAAACCAACTGAAAACAGGCTACAGGATTTGTTTCTGACATGCATTTAGTGAATTTAGTAAATGTAGGGCAGGGCTATTCAACTTCATTAGCAAGTGGGCCAAATAGGAAGATCACTGGGGGTTTGTGGGCCACACAATACTTTGTCAAGGAATCACTACAAATAACTCTTCCTTACAGTAGTGTTAATATATACTAATATATCACTTCAAATGACAGGTAAATACAATCAGTAAAACAACATCCAACATAGATGCTTATATTATGATAAAAGCATATATAAAAACTAAACAAAATGACATATTCACAAAGCAGACAGATAGCAACAGGTCAAGGAGTCCCTCCCGGATGACTGAACTTCTCACCTTATCCCTAAGGGAGACGCCAGCCACCCTGCAGAGAAAACCCATCTCGGCCGCTTGTATCCGCGATCTCGTTCTTTCGGTCATGACCCATCCTTCATGACCATAGGTGAGGGTAGGAACGAAAATGGCCCGGTAGACAGAGAGCTTTGCCTTCTGGCTCAGCTCTCTTTTCGTCACAACGGTGCGCAAAAGCGACTGCAGTACCGCTCCCACTGCTCCGATTCTCCAGCCCATCTCACGCTCCATTGTTGTTTTTACGACCCTGCAGTTCGCAATTCAAAGTGTTCAAGTGTCCAAAAATGTCACACAAAGTAAACTTCTGCCATAAACTGTTCATCTAACATGCGCTCCAATAGGTTTGTAGCTCGTTTGTAGCTGTTTTGTGGTTACACGTGCGAAGGAAAGACACATTCTCCTGGCGGAGTTCACAGAAACGATGCAGGACCTTTCCTTTGCTGAGCCATCGGACATCGTTATGGACGAGTAAGTCTGTGTGCAAACGCGTCAGCAAGCAGCTGACGGAACAGGCTGTGTTGTAGGCTGGAGGTTGAGCGAATGAAATTCACAATGTTCCTGACAATGTCCATGGTGTTTTTCAAATCACCACTGAGCTTTGCACACAACACAGATTGATGAATTATACAGTGTAAACACTGCATGTGTGGGGCTATGGCAGATAGACGTGCCACGAGCCCCTGCACTCTGCCGATCATAGCTGGAGCGCCATCAGTGACCAACAGGCAAACTTTTTTTAAATCCAGTTGACGTTTGTTAAAAAAAGAGACTATCTTTTGAAGGATAACCTCACCTGTAGTGTGCCCCTCCAACGGAATAAGCCCCAGAAGTTCTTCCCTAAAGCGAACTCCATCGAAAAACCTCACATAGATGCACAGCTGGGCCATGTCAGTACAGTCAGTTGTAAGAGTCGGGAGGAGCTGATAATGTCTTCTGGGAAATTACTAGGGATGCTCCGATCGCCAATTTCGGGGCCGATCGCCAGAATCAGTATCGGCCGATACCGATCGCCGATCCGATCGAGTGGGCGGGGCCTAAATGGAAGATTTAAACATCACTTTAAATCTTCCATTTAAAGTGATGTTTAAACTCAGTTAATGGGGCTCATTCACTGGAGCTTCCACAAACAACAATCAACTTAATTATTACATTCAAATGATGTACATTATTCAAGTATACATTCACTTTGGATAATAACACGGGAGAAATGAGCGGAATCTCTCTCTCCCCCCTCTCTCCCCCTCTCTCTCTCTCCTGACAGCCTGTCAGTATCTCATGCAGCTCACTGATCCAGTAATGAGTGACCCGACAGTGAAGAATAAATATATTTATAATAACTAGTTTAGCTTGTTCCAGAGGTAGATAAAATAGCTAAGTGTGTTAGGTCTAACTCTTGTGTGTTTCGTTCCGCTTACCGGTCCGGCGGGCGGAGCTGCAGGATTTCTGCTTCACACACACGTTGTATACCGCTATTTTACTGTCTTTTTCGGACACCTGAGAGGTACTTTTTTAATGGCTGAAGTGAAGATGTTCAATAACCACTTCATCAAAGCAAGCATAAACTCTTTAATGGTCTCCACGTCGGTAAAGGGCCTCTTCTGTCTGGCTAGTGTCCAGGCTACTCGCAGGGATGCTATCGTAGCTCTCTCTTGTTCCGTGGAAAATCGACTAAAAGCCACGTGACTCCGTTCAAATGATGCTCGCAGTCCCTGTACTTTCCTTCTCCGTTCCTCTGAGCCCACGGGAAAACTGGCAGAAAATGAGCCGTGATTTAAGTTGTAGTGTCGCTTTACGTTGTATTCTTTCATCACGGATATACTTTCGTTGCACAATAAACACACCGATTTATTAATTGTTATGGTTGGCAAAGTAAATACATATTTGTCAGTCCATTCATTCTGGAATTGGCGATTTTCCGAATCAACTTTACGTTTCTTGGGTTTAGAGAGACATCTTGAAGCTGTTGTTAACTAAGTACTTTCTCCAGGGTTGCCAACTCTCACGCATCTGGCGTGTGACACACGCTTTCACTCTCAATCTCACGCTCTCACGCTGCCCAAACTATTCTCACGCCAAAAACAAGAATACCGAAGACTAGAAACGGGTTTGAAAACTTTTGTCAGGTAGTGATCGTCTTCTCAATAGAACATCTTTGATAATGTCTTCTGGCCAATCAGAATCAAGATAACGGCGTGGTGTTGTTCCACGAAGTCGCGACGGAGAATACTTTTGCTGTAGTACATCTCTATATACATCGATACAACATTACGTGTTGATAGAAATCAACACGTAATGAAATAAGACCCCACGGTTTGATGATTGATAGGTGTGTGGGCTGTCTTTCATTTTGACACACAGAACAATGGAGGCTATCCAACCTTATCCACAATGTAAAGTAATTCACACAGCCTCTCCTCTTGTCTCTGTTAGGAGCAGCAGATTCAGCTTTCAGAACAAAGTAACACAAAACTAAAATGGCATTCATTTTTTAAATATGTCGTGTAGTAATAGATTTATTTATTTTTCTTCTCCACAGAGTACCAGAATGTGTATTTTATGTTAGTATTTCAAAAGATCTCCTGGGGGAGAATCCCCCCAGACCCCCTGCAGGGGTTGGGTGTTCAGCAGGTCAACTCTTTCACTTGTGGGGAAGTTGCAGGATTGGCTCCAGGTCGCCCTTTTTATTTACTACAAGACAAATGTGCCTTTTTATTTCATACAGTTCAATTTGGATTGAGACAGGGAAATAATCTAAACCTCACGCGTGGCGTTTCACTGTCAAGGGGAGCGTGTATGTAATTACATTGCAAATACTGACTTGAGCCCCACCACTGTATGGGTTAGCCCTACCATAGATACCCAACACAAATACTCTCTAAATACTCCGTATTGCGCATGCGCAGATCTAAGATCCAGTAGAAATTATAAAAAAGTAAAAGTCTGCTGCTTATTGTTCTACTAGGCCAAAATAGAGTCAAAGAGTATATGAGAGTGAGAGTGTGTTAATTAATATATTTGGCAGTTTGGAGTAAGTCTGTAGATTTGTTTGTGTGTGTGTGTGTCATGTATAGGCCTCTCACGATAATTAATTTTGTCTGATACATTTTCCCGGAAATTATTGCGATAAACGATAATATTGTCGGCACCGTTGTATGACCATTTTAGACCCCTGACATAATGATAATATATAATAATAATTCAAGTACATCCTTTCAAACTGCTAGTCACATCCTCATGTAAATGGCAATTTATCGAGTTCATTTTTATTTATCGTACGATAAGTCAATTAATTGCTTCTCGCGACAGGCACACAATAAAACAGTGGAAACAAACATGTGTTTGATTTTCATTAGTGAATGAAACTTTGTGCCCTTTATAGTCTGTGTCCAATATTGTGTATTTGTATATATTGTATATATATATATCCTATATATATATACTAAGGTCCCGCTGCTGACACGACAGCAGTCATTTCGTGCGCATATGTAATTAAACCCATGATATCAAAATCTCACTCCAGCCAGGTACCCAAAGTTGGAAACCCTGCTTTCTCTGTGGCCTGCGAACCTAGTGTGTAACGTGAGTTTCACTGAGCCAATGGCAAGTGCGGACACAGTGTAGTTTTTTTTTTTTAATGAGAAGAGCGCGGCAGGCAAAATAACGGATTCAAAATAATTCAAATGAATGAAAAAACCAGCGTATTCGCCGCATCGTCGGATTTAGTGTGATCAGACATTAGTTTTATATATGCTATTACACATATGCCATTTTGATTTGCAGGCAACCTCTTGTGGGCCAGAAAAAAGTTCTGAAGGGCCTGATTCGGCCCGTGGGCCGCTAGTTGAATAGGCCTGATGACATGTCATGTCATGAGGTTGTATGGAACCCCCTGTCATCTGTTCTTACTGTTACAACATGTACCTGGGCTTTCTTTGATAGGAGAGGAGTGGCTCCACAGTGCCGTCCATTCTCAACAGGATGCAGACCAAGCAAACCCCGCCCACCTTCAACAAGACCAACAAGTTCACGTCAGGCTTCCAGAACATTGTGGACGCCTACGGCATCGGGAACTACCGGGAAATCAATCCAGGTTATACAGAAAATGCAGCCTTTTTTATTGTTATTATATCATTTTCTATGCCAAAAGACTAACCAGCGAATTCACAAATAAGTGAATGCGGCCAATAAGTAGAACAATGGCAGTGAGAAAAGAAAAAAGGAAATGTTCCTAATGCAAGCTCCAGGGCTTTACTGACGAGGTGCAGAGGCATTCCTCAAAACCTCAGGCAAAGAATACGAAGGCAAAAGAGAGACTTGTTGGAATATAACAGTAACTCTCTATCTCTAAACATCTTGCTTTAATGCTGCATTGATTGAATATTAAGATTGCTATGAACTTTTTTTTATGTGGAATTAATACCTTTTATTTGACTGAATGACCATTTGAGTGCTTTTGATTGAGCCTTGTGTGTGATTGTCGCCTGTCACAGCTCCATACACCATCATCACCTTCCCCTTCCTGTTTGCTGTGATGTTTGGGGACATGGGTCACGGCACACTGATGACCTGTGCTGCCCTCTACCTGGTGATCAGAGAGAGTCGCCTCGTCGCCCAGAAGAGTGACAACGAGGTACAATAACATATGACTTATCCAGTAATGAATAGCTCTGCAGTTCAAACTTACAGTACACATATTAAACGTAAACATTTGAGATTTCTAATTTGTTGTGTGTCTCTGTAGATCTTCAACATGGTGTTTGCTGGTCGCTACATCATCCTGCTGATGGGGCTCTTCTCCATGTACACTGGAATCATTTACAACGACTGCTTCTCCAAGTCACTCAACATGTTTGGCTCTGGATGGAGCGTCAGGCCAATGTTTAGCACTAAAGGAGCCAACTGGACGTAAGTCATACATCCCTGCTGCTTATACTGATTCTGTTTGAGAAGAGCACATCCTTCATTTCAATTTTTTTTTGGTTAAACTAGATTCTAGTATGTCTACAACAAATCAAAGAGGAAATCAACAACAATGGTGTAACATTTTGGCATCATTTTGTGAAATACTCATATTCACTTTCTTGCTGATAATGAGATGAGAAGATGGATATCAATTGAAATGTCTGTGTTTTCAGCACAGTGCTGGAGTCAGGACGTAGTTAGCCTAGCTTAGCATAAAGACAAGAAGAGAGGGCAACAGGTAACTTGTTTCTGTCTAATGTGAAGAAATATACCAACTTACGCCATCTAATGCTTACACATTAACACATTGTATGATACTTGTGGAACTTTTGGAACAACAGCTGCAGGGCTTCTTGCTCGGCATGGTTTTGTTTGCCTGTACAGAAACGTTTACTAATGTCTGTGCTCACTGATCTGCCAACTAACCTGTGCTTAAATTATTCCATAGAAAACTGACCTAAATATTCTGATATTTTCATGAAATATAACAAATATTATGTTTTAAACCAGTCCTTCACCCCCCGCTATCTTATAACTTACCATTATATTTATTGATTTTATTTAACTTCTATGCTGTTTGTGTTGATATTCTAAAATGTGTTGCTGGTTCCTCTAAAGCCACCAGCAAGTAAACAGTCTGCTTTTTGTCAACATTTTTATTTATTCATCTCCTCCTGATCTGTCCTAGGTTTGAGACACTCGATGGAAATCGGGTGCTGCAGTTGGACCCGGCTGTTCCTGGTGTGTTCAACGGGCCTTACCCACTCGGAATCGACCCGGTAAAATCTTTACACTCACTTAAACAACAAAAATAAGTAGCTTGCCGTTTGTTTGTCTTGTTAGAATCACAGTGCACTCGGAGTATTGTGTGTGTATTTAAAGGCTGATACAGTTTCCTCCTCTGTGCCATAGAGCTCCATTGGAGATAAACCTTGAGCCACGCTGTTGCTCTGGCTGACAGTTCCTTCATTATCATGAACACACACACACACACACACACACACACACACACACACACACACACACACACACACACACACACACACACACACACACACACACACACACACTTTCAGCTAGACTTCATTCTAACTTTAAAATGATCACAAGACCTTCAGCTATTAAAATCTTATTCAGATCTCTGATATCTATCGTTTTTGACTTTCAACGTTTAAAGTGGACCTATTATGGTATATTGGGAAAAATATATTGTAGGGCCACACCTAGTTATTTGCTTAAAATACCAAACAGTTCACCCATTGTAGCCATGCCTCATACTGCTCAAACCCCTCTTTTGAAGCCCTGTTAGAGAAACGCGGATTTTGGGTCCTTAGCTTGAAAAAAATAAATAAGAGGAGGCGGAGCTAATGCCTGATCAGAATTCTACCAGAGATAAAGTTAAATTCTGCTGTGATAAAATGCCATCCTGTTCTAAACCACATCAAAGATTATTTCTGAAACAGTATGGAGCTCAAATGCTTTTTCTCTTGCGGGTTTATCACAAGGTGAGTTCCTTTTTTTATTTCCTGCTTTTTAAACACAAGTGCTCTACAGTACAGGTTAGCTCTGAGTGTTAGCGAGGCTTGCTAATGTAAACAAAGACGAGATTAGGCATTGTTTCTGATAGCAACTTTCTGTGGGTCCGCTGCCGATTTGACGTCAGATCGGCAGCAAATCTGTATCCGATCGTTGTACTCCTGTTTTAAAAAGATTTGGGTACGGAGGAAGAGGGGGTTTTATTTTCTGACGCTGCGTGAGTTCCCCGACACACCGGGGACACATATTTATGTATAAAAGACGTCCCCTTTAAGTTTTGGTACATTTTCAGGCCGTTTACTTTTTTATAATGGGTGTCTATGGGACGACTCTTCAAATTCTCTTTTACCTACACCGTGTGGAAAATGCTACTCCTTCCACATTCATTCTGCTAGAGACTTCATTCGAACTTTAAAATGATCGCAAGACATTCAGATTTTTGATATCTTTTACACTTTTTGAGATATTTAACTTCGTTTGGAGCTTGGTAAAGAGGCCTTTTCAGATTTTAACATTAGTGTGTATTGAGCAGCTCGTTAAGGCTAGAGTGCGTGATGTCACAGCTAGAGTGGAGGAGAGATTGAAATTTGCCATCATATTTTTTTTAAAACCTGCCATAATTCCCAAACCCTACACTCCTTGGACATCATTTTTCATGAAAAACGTAAGAAAACCTATCCTACGTTGAAAAAGAAAAAAAAATTAAGAAAACAAATTAAACAAAATGCCTCTTGAGGGCGTGAAGAGACAAAAACTTGTCAAAAAGTCCACCTAGCTCCCAATTGATTCCCATGTTAAATTGTTCCAGATCTTTCTTCAGACCAGAAAGAAGTACACTTTAAACAAACTGCTCCCATCTCCACATTTTACACACAAAACCCCCCAAAAAACCATATATCAGTTCATTGGGGTTCCCTGATGCTCACGGTCTGGTCATTTTTTGATAAGAGCCATAGTTTTTGAACAGGTGGCAAAATTGTCGGATATACTCCTCAATGCATTCTTAATCGGACTCAGTGCTGCAGTTGGTTACCATGGTGTTGCTGGGCAGAATGGGGACACACACCTGAGTGACATCATCTAATCAGAGCAGACACGCCTGTTGTGTCTCGTCAGATCTGTTAGTATTATTTCTCTGTGAGTCTATATTGTCAAGTCCGTGTCTGCCATTTCCTGTTTTTACTTTGTCATTTCCCTTCTCATTGCAGGTAGTTCGATTCCTACCTTGCCTGTTTGTCCACTGATCTGATTACCTGCCCCGCCCTTATTGTTTACACCTGTGGAGTCCCTTGCTTTCGTATATATTCTGTGTGCTCCCTGTGCCAAGTGCCAGATCATTTTGAACCTTGTGAATGGATTTCCTTGTTTCATCATCACAGTAAAACCTTTTTTGAATCATCTTTTGTCTAGAGTTGTGCATTTGGGTCCTACCAGTTTTTGTGTGCTCCAGTCATAACATTACGATCTGGCCAACAAATGGACTCAGCCGACTCTCAAACCCTGAGGGCAGCGCTCTGCTCTCAGGCTCAACGTCTGCGGCAGCAGGAGGAAGAAATGAAGGACATAAACCAGGGAGTAATGAGGACATAAACCAGGGAGTAATGACCCTGACTAGCAGCCAGAGTGAGTTTCGTGGCGTAGTTACAACACAAATTAATCACCTGGCTGAACAGCTCCATAATGTACTCACAAGGTTGGATAGTGTGCCTGCCGCTCCTTCCAACGTGGCTGCCCCAGCCCCAGAGCCTACAGCTGTTGTTTCCATGCCAGCTTCCATGATTCGTCTTGGCCCTCCAGCGAAGTTTTCGGGCGAGTCCGGTAACTGCAGTCCATTCCTAACGCAGTGTGACCTACATTTTACCTGCCAGCCTGCTGCTTTCCCCAGTGATCTAGCCAAGGTGGCGTTTGTTGTGTCCCACCTCACGGGAAGAGCGGAAGCCTGGGCTACGGCGGAGTGGGCACGGGAGTCTCCGGTGTGTAAATCTATCTGACTATTCACTGAGACTATAAAAAAGATCTTTGACCGAACCACACTGGGGAGAGAAGCTGCCACAGATCTCCCAGCAGAATCAGAGTTTGTCTGACTACGCCATTGATTTTCGTACTTTGGCCACGGACAGTGGTTGGAATGAAGACGCAGTATACGATATGTTTTTCAGCGGACTCAGTGACTGTGTGCGGGATCTTCTTGTTCCTCTCGACATTCTGCCAGATTTGGACAGTATGATCGCCTTGGCTATACGCACAGACACTCGGCTGCAAGAGCGACGAAGGGAGAAAGCCAGGAAAGCGCCACCTCCTGCACGATCTCCACTACGACCCGGATTTCGGACCCACACTTCCTCCTCTACCGTGAAACCTGCTTCGGAGAACACAGAAGAGGAACCTATGCAGCTCGGAAGGGCCAGGCTGTCTTCCGAGGAAAAGCAGCGGCGTCTCCGGGAGCGTTTATGTTTCTACTGTGGGAAGCAGGGACATTTCCTGGGAACCTGCCCGTTAAAAGACGGAGCTTACCAGTAAGACGGAGGGTGCTGGTGCGCCGATTGACAACCGCAGATTTCCCTTCACGATCCATGACCCAGGTTGAGGTTAGTAATAATGAGCACTGCATAGCTTTGAAAGTACTTGTAGATTCAGGGGCGGACGCTAATCTTATGGACTGGGGGTTAGCTAAACGTTTGAAAATTGCCTCCGTGCCATTGACTCAGACACTTGAAGCTAGCGCTCTGGACGGTACTCTCATGTGCAAAGTGACTCATAGAACCATGCCTCTTAAAATAACTATTGAACATGAACACTCAGAGCATATGACTTTTCATCTGTTTAATTCTGCACAGCATGCAGTAATTCTGGGCTATCCCTGGTTGTGCAAACATAACCCTCACATTGATTGGCGGACTGGTAAGGTTTTGGGGTGGGGAAGCGAATGCACTCATTCGTGTTTCAGGGGCAAGACTGCTGAAGTTGTCAGAGAGCCCATTATAGACAATGACATGAAAATAATAAAATAAATAAATAATAAAATAATCAAGACTCAGACTTCCCTGACCTTTCGAACGTACCCAGCTGCTTCCGAGATCTCAAGGAGGTGTTCAATAAAACTAAAGCGACATCCCTTCCTCCTCATCGCACCTATGACTGCGCCATCGATCTCTCTCCTGCCTGGGTCCCCCTTGCCCAAGGGAAGACTGTACTCTCTCTCAGCCCCAGAGAGAGAGTCTATGAGGGAGTACATAGACGGCTCTCTCAAAACGGGTCTTATCCGTCCCTCGTCATCTCCCGCCGGAGCTGGTTTTTTCTTCGTTGAGAAGAAAGATGGATCCTTGAGACCTTGCATCGACGACAGCCCCCTAAACGACATAACCATCAAGAACAGGTACCCCCTCCCGCTTATGACCTCAGCGTTTGAACTGTTGAAAGGAGCTAGAGTTTTTTCAAAACTTGACCTGCGTAACGCTTACCACTTGGTGAGAATACGGGAGGGGGACGAGTGGAAGACTGGTTTCAACACTCCAAGCGGACATTATGAGTATCTGGTAATGGCTTTTGGTCTAACAAATGCACCTGCCATTTTTCAGGCTCTCATAAATGATGTGTTGAGGGAATTTTTGAATCATTTTGTTTTTGTCTATTTTGATGATATCCTGATTTTTTCCTGTGATGAAGGTTCACACGTTTCGCATGTTCGTCAGGTATTAAGAAAGTTGTTGGACAATCAACTTTATAGACGAACTAACATCTCTGTTAACCGCCTTTGCTTTCTCACTGTCTCCATCCCCACAAACTCATAAAGCTGGCAATGTTCTTGATCTCATATTCTCAAGGAACTGCACTACTTCTAACCTCTCTGTAAACCCGCTCCACACAACCGATCACTTCTTCATTTCATTCTCTCTACCCCTTTCCAAACATAACAAACTAATCTCTTCTCATCCTGCACCTGTCCGCCGTAACCTTCGTTCCCTCTCCCCCTCTACCTTTGCCTCATCGGTGCTCTCAGCCCTCCCTTCCTCTGACTCGTTCCAACTCCTGCCTCCAAACTCTGCTGCAGAAACTCTACTCTCTACTCTCTCATCCTCTCTGGACTCTCTCTGTCCTCTCACATCTCGGCAGGCTCGTCAGTCCCCTCCTGCTCCCTGGCTAAATGACGCACTGCGTGCTAATAGAACCGTCCTTAGGGCAGCAGAGCGGAAACGGTGGAAATCCAAACACCATGACGACCTCCTAACCTATCAGGCTCTCCTCTCCTCTTTCTCTGCTTCGATCTCTCAGGCACTTTCTTTCAAGATAAGATCCAATCTTCCTATTCCAATCTCAAAAAACTATTTTCCATCTTCTCCACCCTCTTGGACCCTCCCAAAGCCCCTCCCCCCTCCTCACTTCTGTCAAGCGACTTTGTTAACCACTTTGAAAAAAAGGTTGATGATATTCGCTCTTCATTTTCAGACTCACCTTTACTCACCGCTGGGTCACCAGACCCTCCTTTCACCCACACACTAACCTCCTTTTCCCCTCTCTCTCCAAGTGAGGTTCTTACCCTGGCTCTGCACTTTCCCTCATCACCTCATACCTCAAAGACCGTACCTACAGGATAACTTGGAGAGGGTCAGAGTCCGACCTTGTCAATTAACTACAGGGGTCCCTCAGGGCTCTGTTCTTGGTCCCCTCCTCTTCTCCCTGTACACAAACTTGCTCGGATCAGTCATTAGCCTGCATGGTTTTTCATACCACTGCTACGCTGACGACACCCAATTAATTCTGTCCTTTCCCCGCTCAGAGACCCAGGTCGTCGCACGCATCTCTGCTTGTCTAGCTGACATCTCTCAGTGGATGTCTGCTCTTCACCTAAAGCTCAACCTTGACAAGACTGAACTGCTTTTCCTTCCAGGAAAAGATTGTCCCACTCTTGACCTGACAATCAACATCGGCACCTCTGTTGTTTCCCCGACTCAGACTGTAAGGAATCTGGGTGTGATCCTAGATAACAAACTGTCCTTCACTGCAAACATCGCTGCTACAACCCGTTGCTGCAGATACACGCTTTACAACATCAGGAAGATACGTCCCTAGCTGACCCAGAAAGCCACGCAGGTTCTGGTCCAGGCTCTCGTCACCTCACGCCTAGACTACTGCAACTCCCTCCTAGCTGGTCTACCTGCATGTGCCATCCGACCTCTGCAGCTCATCCAGAATGCAGCAGCTCGTCTGGTCTTCAACCTTCCTACATTTTCCCACACCACTCCGCTCCTCCGCTCCCTTCACTGGCTCCCGGTAACTGCTAGAATCCACTTCAAGACACTGGTACTTGCATACCATGCTGCGAATGGATCTGGCCCTTCCTACATCCAGGACATGGTTAAACTGTACACCCCAGCGCGTGCACTACGCTCTGCATCAGCCAAACGACTCGCTGCACCCTCGCTGCAAGGGGGACCCAATTTCCCATCAGCTAATACACGTGGGTTTGCTATCCTGGCTCCAAAATGGTGGAATGAGCTCCCCATTGACATCAGGACAGCGGAAAGCCTGCACATCTTCCGGCGCAGACTGAAAACTCATCTCTTTCGACTCCACTTCGAGCGATAGAATCACTAACAAAGCACTTATATACTAATAAAGGACTGGCTTATCTATAGCCAGTTGAGTAGCACTTGAAATGTTTGGCTCTATGAAACCTGATGTACTTATATGATTCTGTTTTCTTCAAGGTTGTGTCTTCCTGGTCGAATGTACTTATTGTAAGTCGCTTTGGATAAAAGCATCAGCTAAATGCAATGTAATGTCAAGGCTGAAAAATGTGAGTTCCACGTCAGTTCCACTTCATTTCTGGGTTTCATCCTGGGTCCTGACCAGATAATGATGGATCCTGCTAAAGTGAGCGCTGTGGCTGAATGGCCCACACCCTCTTCCAGGAAAAAAGTCCAACAATTCCTTGGATTTGCAAACTTCTACAGAAAATGTGTTAGGAATTTTAGTTCTATTGCCGCTCCTATGCATGTACTCACCTCTCCTTCTGTTCAGTTTGTGTGGACCCCACAGGCAGACCAGGCCTTCCAGAAGTTAAAAAAAGTTTTCACTACAGCTCCAATACTTACCATCCCGTATTCCCAACGGCAGTTCACGGTGGAGGTGGATGCCTCCAACGAGGGCATCGGTGCGGTCCTCTCACAGAGGGAAGAGAAAGACAGTAAGCTCCATCCATGTGCCTACCTTTCCCGTAAGTTGACTGCGGCTGAACGGAACTATGATGTAGGCAATAGAGAATTATTAGCCGTGAAGGTAGCACTGGATGAGTGGAGGCACTGGCTAGAAGGGGCAAAACAGCCATTTATTGTGTGGACAGACCACAAAAATTTGGAGTACATACGCAAGGCTAAGAGGTTAAACTCCAGACAGGCACGATGGACCTTATTATTCAATAGGTTTAACTTCACTCTCTCCTACCGTCCTGGCTCACAGAACGCCAAACCAGACGCGTTATCCAGGCTTTTTGACCCAGAGGCTCTTTCCAAAGAGACCGAGTCCATTTTACCGCCCACTCAGGTGATGGGAGGGGTGACATGGCCAATTGAGGCTAAGGTAAATCAAGCTTTAGAGGGAAAAACCGTACCCAGTGGTGGCCCCCCTAACCGCCTCGTTGTTCCCCCATCTGTCCGCTCTGACGTGATTCACTGGGCTCACACATCTGTATTAACATGTCATCCAGGCATCAGACGAACTATGTACATGATAAAGCAAAGGTTTTGGTGGCCTAAAATGGAGAAGGAGGAGTATGTGGTAGCCTGCACAATCTGTGCTCGGAATAAGACCTCTACCCAGTCTCCTATGGGTCTACTGCAACCTTTGTCCATTCCAAGCCGCCCATGGTCTGACATCACGCTGGATTTTGTCACTGGACTGCCGCCCTCTGCAGGTAACACCACCATCTGCACTGTTGTTGACAGATTCACCAAAATGACTCACTTTATCCCCATGCCCAAATCTCCCTCTGCTAAAGAGACAGCAGAAGCGCTCTTGTCTCATGTTTTCAGGCTGCATGGATTTCCTCGAGATGTGGTGTCAGACTGTGGGCCGCAGTTCGTTTCCCAGTTTTGGAAGGAATTCTGCAGCCTGATAGGAGCCACTCCCAGCCTCACATCTGGTTACCACCCACAGGCTAATGGTCAATCAGAGAGGATCAACCAGGAACTGGAGACGTGTTTACGGTGTCTGGTGTCCCAGAATCCCACAACTTGGAGCAAGCAGCTGATATGGGTGGAGTATGCCCACAACACCCAACCTACATCTGCCACGGGTCTCTCCCCTTTTCACTGCGCCTATGGTTACCAACCTCCTCTGTTTCCAGAAGTAGAGAAGGAAGTGACTGTACCGTCAGCACATGCCCTGGTGAGGCGGTGTCACAGAGTCTGGGCAGGAGCTCGCCAGGTTCTCCTGAAGAGTGCTGCTCGCATGAAAAAGACAGCAGATCAACATCGTCGTCTGGCAACTGCCTACAAACCCGGGCAGAAGGTTTGGCTATCTACAAGAGATCTGCCCCTGTGTGTGGCCTCCAGGAAGCTGGCTCCGAGGTTTGTGGGTCCGTTTCCCATAACGAAAGTTGTTAACCCGGTGGCTGTTCACCTGCGCCTGCCCAGGTCCTTGAGAGTCCATCTGACCTTTCATGTTGCCAAAGTCAAACCGGTTCGGGAGAGTCGTTTGGTTCCTCCATCCAAGCCTCCTCCTCCTCCCCGGATGTTAGACGGCTTTCTGATATATGACGTCAAGAAACTGCTAACAGTCCTGGACGTGGCCGACAGTTTCTTGTAGACTGGAAAGGATACGGTCCAGAACATCGGTCGTGGGTACCAGCAAGTTTTGTTGTGGATCAGAAACTGATAAAGGACTTTTTTAGACTTAATCCACAGGACTCTGGGCCGTCCGGAGTCGGCCATAGAGGGGGGGGTACTGTTGTGTCTCGTCAGATTTGTTAGAATTATTTCTCTGTGAGTCTATATTGTCAAGTCCGTGTCTGCCATATCCTGTTTTTACTTTGTCATTTCCCTTCTCATTGCAGGTAGTTCGATTCCTACCTTGCCTGTTTGTCCACTGATCTGATTACCTGCCCCGCCCTTATTGTTTACACCTATGGAGTCCCTTGCTTTCGTATATATTCTGTGTGCTCCCTGTGCCAAGTGCCAGATCGTTTTGAACCTTGTGAATGGATTTCCTTGTTTCATCATCACAGTAAAACCTTTTTTGAATCATCTTTTGTCTAGAGTTGTGCATTTGGGTCCTACCAGTTTTTGTGTGCTCCAGTCGTAACAACGCCCACAGACAGACTCTGGATGTCTGTACTACATATGTTCACACACACAGTCAGACAGAGACACACATACACACACACAAACACTGAACATCTCTACCACACACACACACACACACACACACACACACACACACACACACACACACACACACACACACACACACACACACACTGTAGTTTATTTATAATCAATATAAACCTCATACCACATTCACCATCCTGCTGCCCCTCATAGTCACTAGAACACTGCATTTGGATCAATCCTCCACTATTTCCTTTTATATTTATTGAGCTTTTTGATCAAATGAAACTATACCTTTCTGTGAGCTGAATGATTGAACAAAAATAACTACCATATAAGGAGAATAATATAGAGTTTATAAAATTGATTTCGTTTTTTGAAAGTGCACCCTTCTTCATGTAAATAAAGATCAGAACAGTCTCAGCTTTGTTAGTTCTCAAACAGTTTACCTTTTTATGTAATTACTGCAGATCTGGAACCTTGCCACCAACAAGCTGACCTTCCTCAACTCCTTCAAGATGAAGATGTCTGTGATCGTGGGCGTCACCCACATGCTGTTTGGAGTGTCTCTCAGTCTCTTCAACCACCTGTAAGTATTACACTCCACAGCAAGGCTGAAGATTGCCATTTGAACTATTAGTCTTACTCGGTTTTCATAGCAAAATCATTATGAGCTAAAGGGTCTTTACTTGATCTGATTGGCTACACTCAAAGGCGTAACACAAAGCCTATGAAAGGGACGTGATGTAATAATCATACTTGAAGATAATGTTGCACACTTCTGGACAGTGTTTTGCAAATTCAAACCCAGGGAAGTCAAACTGTCAAGCAAATGATAAAGATACATGGATTTTCAGAATTTCATTAATGAAGAAAATGTTTCAATATCTAAAAAAGTTAGTAACTGGTGGTTTCCGGTGGACAATGCCAGTGCTTTCTTATTTCTTCACGTTTACCAGTTGGTTGATTTTTTTTTTTTTTCTTAAGACAATGATATCTCGACAGTTACTAAACAGATTTTTCCCATTCAAACTGCTAAAATCGCACCTCTTGCAATGTTTATATGAAGAACACAGGAGCCTGGGAACATAGTGCTATCCTCAGTTACACTATTCAATAAATGCTACAGCACATTTTCAATCGCCGACATAGCAGCTCTATTATACCATTAGCTTTGTCTGTGTTGTTAACTGATTCACTGTGCTGCAGGTACTTCAAGAAGCCTCTGAACATCTTCCTGGGCTTCATCCCTGAGATCGTCTTCATGGCCAGCCTGTTCGGATACCTCGCCCTGCTGGTGTTCTACAAGTGGACAGCCTACGATGCCTTCACCTCCAAGGACGCGCCCAGCCTGCTCATCCACTTCATCAACATGTGTCTCTTCAACTACAATGACCCCACTAACAAACCCCTCTACAGGGGGCAGGTACTCCCCCCTCATCCTCCCCTCTGCCTTTCCCAGCTTCATGACCCTCCCTAACTAATGTGGTGGAACATTGGTAGAGAGGTGGACATTATATATTTCACCTTTTCTTCTAGTCAGAGTTGTCTCATTTACAGAACTGGTTGGGATGTTGTGTCTTGCAGTAGAATAGTTCTTTAGGAGTTATTATTGCCAACTTGAACTCAGATCATCCAGTTAAAGAGAAGTCATTCATTACTGTTGTATCCTTTACTAGCTAAACCTACAGCTACACCTAGTTAAGTAAAGTTGTCTAACTTACTAGGTTTATAGAAAGCTTCATCCTCCAGTGCTTAAAATATGAAGCCAAGGCCAAAGTGCTAAAAACCAGCAGTTTACTGAATGGCTGGCTCCAAAAGCATCCCTTAAGACACCCATGTTAAAATGCCGACTTTACAGCTCAAATCTAAATGTTCAGAGACAGTTTCATAAAACGGTTTTAGTCTCAATAGTTAATGTTTCAGTTTGGGACAACAGTACGGGGTGAATATTTAACGTTTTTTTTACTTTTTAGCTGACTCTCTTTGCTGACACCTTATGTGCTCATCTCTTTTATCAATGTGGCTTTGCATACCAAAACAAAAGCTGACCAACAAGGCTGTCTGTTCTTGATATAATTGTCTGGAAACAGTTTTGTTTCTGTAAATGTGAACATTCTTGCAGAAGAGTATGCTCTCCTTCCACCAGCTGGAGTTAGTTTAAGCCTTTAATCTTGGTTTCGCGTAAAATCTGTTATGTCCCCAGATCAGCTTTTTACTATTGTTAGATTAAAGCAACATATAACAAGAGAAAGCTTATATATGGTGGAGAACTAGACAAATAAAGATTGTGGTGTGTGTTTTCTGTCCCAGCAGTGTGAGGGAGTGTGAGGCCTCAGCAGGGTCTGTTCAGGGAATCAGCTTCTTCTGATCACTGCTACACATCACCAACTCCCTGTTAACCTCTCTCTGTTTGAATCTGTAGATGGCGATCCAGATTTTGTTGGTGCTGATTGCCCTTTCATGTGTACCCGCTATGCTGTTTGTGAAAACTTTGATGCTTCGGCGTCAGCACCTGTGGAAACTGGAAGTGGTATGTGGATCTGACCCCACCTATTGCCTTACTGTCACCTTTGAACATTTACGACCTTTGATATAACCTTTTTTTTTTTCACTCCTATTCCGTCATTCATTTCAATGGACATTGTGTAACGTGGTTGGTGGTGTTGTCGTGAAAAATGCTTAAAGCCTGCCTTGGGAACGCTCATATTTTGGTGTTACATTTTGGTAGAAAGACTAAGGGCACCCTAACAGCTGATGAACTGCCACTGAGTTCTACCTGGTTATATGACCAGTTCTATTCCAAACAAATCCATATGCAACAAAAATGAACTTATTGAGATACCTGATATATCAATCTGATGCGCTCATGGCTTTCACTTGTTGTTTTAAACTTCAAAGAAATGTAGTCCCATAAGAACTAAGATGAATACCAATTATAAAACATTCACATTTGTTTTACCATGTTTATGAGAAGATGAAGAGCCCTACATTTAAACGTTTAAAGTTGTGCCAGATATAGTTTTTTAGACAAAGAAATATATTTTATTACATTTTAATACGTTTATTATAGTTTTAGAAGAAGAAAATGAAATGCAGTTAGCATCTGACAAGAAGTGCAAAAGAAGCAGTAAAGTACATTGTGATGTGTAGAATAATATAAGAATATACATATGACAAGTATAGAAAAGCTCAAGTACATACAGTATTAACTGTATATATGGATTATATATATATATTAGACTATAAATGCGGCATAAAATGTGTATAGATATGAAATGCACTATAGAGCTGGTGTAAATATAGACAGTACAATATAGACACTATACTGTTTACAGAATATGAATACACTGTAGACAGTTATTGACACTTATCACACTATTCCTCTTCTTACATGCAGAGTATGTAGAGTCGTTTGGAAGCACCAATCTAATAAACCTCATTTCCATGCATGCCGACCAATCAGACGATGCCTCATTGCCAGGCTGCTGTAGGATTGGCCGGAGAGTTGACAGCATGGTGCCTTTTAAAGTATTTCAAGTACAAACTCTACTTTAAAACATTCTATCTTAGACTGTGTTTGTTTAGGTTTAACTCCAGTGAAGCCTGTGAGCAGTGTCATGTTTCAAGTGGTGGATGTATTTCATTTTGAAATGAAAGCCTTCTTTCTGTACCGGGTGCCCTGTTTCTTAAATCAATGTGAGTAAATGAAGAAAGCGTTCATCCTAAGGCTTGCTTTAATCTAGACACAGCTCTTGTGGCTTTTGTATCTAGTCCAAGAAGAGGGAAGAAACCCCTGCAGAGAATCTAGAGCAGTCTTTAGAGCAAACAGGCGTTTCCTCATCACGCTCCGGACTCACCCAACAGGGCACGGACAAGTTCGGAGCGGTGCGGGTGGGCAACGGGCCCACGGAGGACGAGGCTGGCATTATGGACCATGACCACCTCTCCCAGCACTCAGAGGAAGGAGATGAGGTGAGACAATGAAATATCCACACAAATCACTGATTCCAGTTCCATCTTCTTCCCAAGGGGTGATTTTAGGTTTTTAAATGAGATGGCTCAGGGAGGACTAAACCAATAGAGGGGCAATGGCAAATTCATTTTTTTTTCATAGCATCGTAGTTTGAAGCCTACGCCCAAGCTGCTGTTTTTGACGAATTGGAAGTGAGATTGATTTTCACGTTATCTTATTTTCTGGTGGTCAAAAAGACCTAAATGTTAGATTTTTCAAATGAATGACTCATATTGGACTCACTTACTAACAATATATATTCAAATATATTAGATTCATTTCTAAAAGTAAGTATCAAGCCTATTATTAAAACATCCTAAATAGAAATCTTCTGGCTCATTCTCCATCTCTTAGCTTTATTCCCTGTAGTGTCTTCTTATCACAGAGTGGTCTTTTCCCTTGAGTAGTACCAATAGGTGAGGGCAGCGTCAGCGTGCAGAGAGAAAGGCAGGGCAGGGATGGACTGGAGCAGATAACACATGGATTTTCCATTTCAGAAACATAAACAGAGAGGTGCTTTCATGAGAAACAGCGAGTGGAATTTATGAAAATACCTCCCAGAATTCTGTTTCTATCTGTGACTCAGAGCTTTGGTGTCTCCCATGTCTCCAGTGTTTATGTTGCGATAACATATTGCATAACTGTAATGTTATAAGAATGCATTTTGTCATCATTGTCCCAAGCGTATGATATTCCATGTTGCCCTAACTTAAAAACAGGTTTATGGGGTTTATATTGTATGTTGTTTTCGGTCACTAAATACTACAGAAAATGTTAACACTGGTATATGAAAGGTATAGTTTATTTTGTGTTTTCTCTAGATCTTTGTTTGAGTAACTGACTTGACCTGCTAATCAGTGGCAATGCTGGTTATTTGGGAATTTAAACATATTTAGCTGTTGTTGCACTGATTCAAATCAGGTGTGGCGTGTGTTCCTAAAACTGACAGCTGAACCCGGTAGTATTCATGTGTTTAAAGTTAGGACATGCCATATTTATATAACTTTATTTAATCTATAATTCACTGTTAGCTTACCAGGCAAATGCAATTCATTGGCTTCCATTTGCATGCCTATCGCAATACTTTACACAATAGATGCAGATTATAGTAACTATCCGAAGGAGAAAGAGAGAAAAGTATTTTTAAAATCACATTTTAAATGAAGCAAAAGGACTTGAATCCAAAGCTTTATCCAACACTATGGCCCAAACCCGACTTTTAAGTGAATTCCTTTATGAAGACCTGTTAGACTTGGATGAGGTTCTCAAACTTGAGAAAATGGAATGTAACCTTGTAGTTCGATACAGTTCCTGAATGCTGCCACTAACCTTTGACTTTTTCTTACTTTCAAGCCCTCAGAAGAAGAGCCGGTAAGAATGGTGTTTTGTTTCTTTTTAGAACGTCTGGATGCTGTCCTGCCTGATCTGTTCGTGTCTTTAGAGCCAAGTGGTGTGTTTTTTTGTTTGAACTCTGGTTTGCTGTCTAAACCTCTTCTACTCCTATACTGCATCTCCCGATACCAGGCATCATGTTTACGTGTTTGATTGTGAACATTTCTATTTGTGTCTGTGTCAGTGCTCATTCTTGGAGTCTTTGTTGTCAACATATTTTTAAACAAGTCCATATATTTATCGGTAGGATGTTTTCTCTAAATGTCATTTGTTAAAACAAAGCAGAAAAGTGTAATAACTCGTATCAAGAAAATGACAAACGTTTTTCAATCCTCTATGTCCTCTATCCACACATGAGTCTAAAACCAACAGAAGGGTTGCTATTACATATTATTAATAGTGTTGTCTTATGGTGGGATCATGTTTTACAATACTTATACCTTTTCAGATGGTCGGTGTATCTGTTTAGGTGATTATTAAGCGTGTTTACGTCCAAACAAGGACGAGTTTAATCATTCACAAGACAAGTGTTGGTTAAAACAACCTTCAGTCTGACACGAGAACAACAGTATCTCTACGTATATCCACATTTAGCTTTCTGTCTCCAGTAATATAGCCACCTTGTGAAATATTGTCTCATTTAACTTTGCATCTGAGTCTTCTTTTGTTTCTGCATCTGTCTGAATCAGTCTGAAAGTAGTTTGTGGATGCTAAAAAACTGTCTTTTCACTGAGTTTTTTTGATCATTCTGACTCAAGTCTAAAGACTAAATGATGGGACTGTTCGGCTGAACTCTCTGTTCACAAAATGTCTGATCGGAGTCCCTTACCCCGGTGCATGTTGCCATTAGAGCATGTTAACCCAGGTTGTTTTCATTAGCCACTTATGTCGGAGACCCTTTGAATGGAAACAATGAGGGTTGCTTCCATGAACTTTATTTCACGGCTCCAAGGACAAAAGAGAAGCGTGGAAAGAGGAAACCAGACCAGTGCAAAAGCCAAAGCCAACAAGAGCCGCTCAGATCATTAGAGTCCCATGTTCCCCCCCCCCCTGCCCGCCTCGTACAGGAAAGGCTTGCTCCAGGAAGCAGAGAACGGAGGAACTGTGCTGGCTTTACAACACACAAACAGCTGTGATCTAGCTTGGGAAAAACAGAAGGAACAAACTTAAACAAGAGCCTTTGCTCTTTGTCTTCTGTCCGATCAGAGCTACAGGCCTAGGCAGGGGTCAAAGGTCAAAGCAGAAACTAATTAAGATGATAACGCTCATTTCCATGGTTCATGCCCTGCTGGCAGCTCATTGTTGTCATCGGCAACATGCTGACTGATGACTCATATGTATGATAAGATAACACACTGGAAATTGTTCAGCTATATTCTTTTTCTGCAATATTTACTATTGCAGTCAGTACCTTAAAAAAACAACTGTGTTGATGTGTGTTCATTTATTCACATTTTTATATTTAAACAGTGACATGATCTTAAAATGTATCACCGTTCTTTAAGTATGTGCAATACTTAATCTCAACAGTAGCCTACCTAATCAAAGCTCCTGTTGTGATCATAGTTCCTTAAAGTTGCTTTCAAGTTGAAACTCAGTTGATGCTGAAGGTTATCAGTTCAACCTTTGGGCTGTAAGGAAAAGTAAACAGGCAGTGTTTTCGCTAATTAGTACCAAGGAGATATCCTTGAGCAAGGCTGAAGTGAATACTGTAACAGTTATCAGCTCAATGCCACTGAATGTAGAAAAACAAACACGTGTCTGTTGCTATAACTACGCTGGGTGTGCTCACCATCTTGTCGTTCCACCACAGTTTGACTTTGGTGATGTAGCTGTTCACCAGGCTATCCACACCATTGAGTACTGTCTGGGATGCATCTCCAACACAGCCTCCTACCTGCGCCTCTGGGCCCTCAGCCTGGCTCATGCACGTGAGTAAAACATACACAAGCATGACACATTTTATTTAAAAAAACGTAATTTAAATTGGCCATAGAGACATGTTTTCTGCTATAACTTATCACAACAACTTCACAAATCTAACAACAGTAGAATAATGACACCTTCAGTGTTTAGATTGGTTCCCTATAATGGAATTCTGTCTGCCATCAGCTAAGACCCAGGGCCGGCCCTTGGCATAGGCAGTATAGGTGAATCCTAAGGACGCATCAATCAATGCGTGGCGCCGAAAAAAAAAGTTTGAAAAAAATATATATATTTGTTTTATTTCATAACAACACAATTTCCCGATTTTGGATCAACAAATACATCTTATTATCTTATACTAACAGAACTATGCCTATATTGCGTACAGTGTACAGTGCACCCCCCCCCCCCCCTCAAATCAGGTTGAACTGCCCCAGTAAAAAAGGTTTATGTGAAATAGTTCTTTTTTTGAAATAATGTTTTTAGTGTGCAATTATAGGTTTTAATTTTGTATTTGTGTTCATTTAAAATAAATCAAACTCCCAAAAAACATATACAGCTTTTATTAACATTGGAATTTACTGTGTAAGCGGCCGCGGGGGGGAGATATGGGCATAGATATGTCTCATAATTATTTGTGTGAACATAAAAATAATGTGTGTGTAAATATGTGATTTGTAAATGTAAAACACCACAAATGCATTTAAAAGATTTGCAAACTCACAAATAAATGTGCAAGTGTAAAACGGATCTGCAAATACGCTAAATATTTTCACAAATAAAAAAAAGATCTGTGAATATCTCTTTAACATTTACAACTTTCGATCAGGCATTTGTGAATCCATTTTGTATTTGCCGACCCAAAATGCGCTTGCGGATCTCAAATCTCTGCTCGTGGATCTCAAATCTCTGCTCGTGGATCTCACATTTCTGCTCGTGGATCGTCTTTTTACACACGGAATTTTGAGACATATTTTCCGCCGGTCTCGGCTAAAATCTACTCGTGTCACTCGGTTATTTTCGGAAACCACGTGATGGCCTGCCGATGACGACATTTCCGCATGATTTCAAAGTAAGAGCATGATGGTTTGTTTAATGCTCTGTTTTTTTATTATAATGAATAGCGGAACGTTAGATGCATTCTTTATCACCATCATCATCATTATCATCATCATCATCATCATCATCATCATCATCATCATCATCATCATCATCATCATGTTATAGTGATACAGTTAGTTTGTGTTAGTTTGGTTCAATACAGCATTTATCGAGCACTTTCGTTGATGTTGAAGTGCAGGCTATGCGCCACAGCAGCAGGCAGCAGATAAAACTCTTTCTTCATTGTTTGTTGTGTATTCAGTCAAGCGGGTCAAAGTTACAATGTCAAAGTGTAAGTACAATGTAAAGTCCTGTGCTCTGCAGGTGCCGGTAAAGAGCAATACAATGACAAAACCTTTCCAAACAAAACAGTAGGCTCGGTAGGTAGGTAGGCAGGCAGGCAGACAGACGGATAGATTGACGGATATCATATATAGATAGATACTTCATTCATCCCAAATTGTGAAATGTGTGGAAACAAGTCTAAACACAATAACATTAAATACAAATGAAAGCAATAGACAGGAATATATGCATATACAGTATAAAGGACACGATGAATATTATAACATTTAATATAGTCTTACTATGAAGGCTAACCTAAATACGGTGCTTTTCTACAGATTACTTTATTACTGCACTGGTAAGGTACATTTGGGCTGATTAATAAGATGTGAAGTGCTTTGTAACTTTGACCCGCTTGACTGAATACACAACAAACAATGAAGAAAGAGTTTTATCTGGGCTGCCAGCTGCTCCCCCGGGACCCGAAAGTGGCGTATAGCCTGTACTTCAACATCAATGCATGTGCTCGATATATGCTATATTGATCCAATAAACTAACACAAACTAACTGTATCACTATAACATGATGATGGTGATAAAGAATGCATCTCACGTTCCGCTGTTCATTATAATAAAAAAACAGAGCATTAAACAAGCCATCATGCTCTTACTTTGAAATCATGCGGAAATGTCGTCATCAGCAGGCCATCACGTGGTTTCCGAAAATCACCGAGTGACACGAGTAGATTTTAGCCGAGACCGGCGGAAAATATGTCTCCAAATTCCGTGTGTGTAAAAAGACGATCCACAAGCAGAAATGTGAGATCCACGAGCAGAGATTTGAGATCCGCAAGCGCATTTAAGGTCGGCAAATACAAAATGGATTCACAAATGCCTGATCGAAAGTTGTCAATGTTAAAGAGATAATCACAGATCTTTTTTTTATTTGTGAAAATATTTAGCGTATTTGCAGATCCGTTTTACACTTGCACATTTATTTGTGAGTTTGCAAATCTTTTAAATGCATTTGTGGATGGTGTTTTACATTTCCAAATCACATATTTACACACAAATATTTTTTTCTAGTTATATTTTTCATTAGTTTTACCAAAATAACTTGATTTAATTGTATTTAAAATAACATTTCCAAATAAATAAATCCTTCGAATCTGCCTTTCTGTTTCTGTTGGAATGTGAAGGGTTAAATGAAAGAAGCTCGTCTCTGCGAGTGTGAAGAGAGGAACTGTTGGACGTCCAGGCGGTCCAGCTATGAATTCACAGAGGGCCCCGCTATAGTAACTGAACGAGAGAGTAATGTCAAATGACAGTACAATTGACCAATCATATCTTCCGCCGCTGTGAAACTTTTCTTGTTTCCATAGCAACAACAACTTCCTGTCAACAGCGTTAACTCGCCTTCAAAATAAAAGCATGCCAAATTACACTTAAGACATACAACTGCAACGAAAGTAACAAACACAATGCAATATCCTTTTCAGACTGATGCTTTTAACTTCAATATTAAAAAAAAATGTTACCCGTGGAGCATGCCCCCGGACCCCCCAAGAGGAGGTTAGGTCCACCCCCCACTTAAGGCGAGACAGGGCAGGCAAAAACATCGTTTTTCAAGTACTCGTAAATGTTGAGATTTTGTGCTCTTTTGATTCTATAACATGTTTTCTTTCAGGCATTTGGAAGGAAAACGTACAAAATACACATTTAAGTGTTTATTTGACTAGTTTTGTCTATTTGCGTCTGTAGATTTCTCCTAAATTCACCAAAAGTTAGCATTCTAACGTAACATAAAGTACCGCGACCGCTGTGTGCACCATGTCAACAGAGATATCGTTGGAAAGCTGTGTCTCTCCTGCACAATCTCATCAGATCCAAATATGGTCATTTCCTTTGTATCAGCAACCAATCGTGAAAGCACAAAGGGGTCTTAAACCTAGACACAAAATCTCATTGGCTGGTGTCAATTTCTGACAACGTGATTCGTTCAGATGCGTCACGTGGTGTGCTAAAACACTTCCTGGTTAGCTTTCCGCTAGAAATTGAAATCTCAAAATGGCAAAAGAACGGCGAAAAAAACGTTCACAGAGAAGACGACAACAATTGTCACTTGCACAAAGCAAGGTTATACAAAAAACAAATGACCCCGAACATGAAATACCTTCACGGAGTGCGTCGATGTGCAAGCTATCATCCAAAGAACAGGAGGGTTTAGCTAGCTCCTCACTGCAATCTTTAAAGGTCGTTTTCTCAAAATTAGTTTTTTCTTCTACTCTGAGTTCGAAATTTCAACTTCAGTAGCACGTAGATACACCAAACCTTCCAGTTATATTCCTATCAATATTATGAAGGCTTTTACAGAAGGGTTTGTTCATATATCATTCATAGCCTGAATTATACAACATGGCGAAAATTGATATTTTAGGCCTGTTGACAGTATTTTCTGATTTATGGAGTGATAAAAAGAGATATCCCAATATCCCTTCTGTAAAAGCCTTAGATACTAATATGCATAATTTGCGTATTTAAACAAGCTATTTCAGAAAACTTGTAATACAAAAAACAATTGCCTTATTGTAAGTAATTAACTGGAGAAATTTCTAGCTGATACCTTTAAGTTAAAAAAATTACCCTATTCACCTGGGGTGTCTCGCCTTAAATCACGTTCAAATGGATAGGATACTAAATACATTTGAACACATCTTGTGTCCATATCTTTCTGTTTTGGTGGTCATGCCACAACCATGCATGCATGTGCGAGTCATAGTGAGTGTCTGCATTTTGGTGGGGGGGGGGGGGCAGCTGAAATCTTGCCTAGGGCAGCAAATTGGTCAGGGCCGGCCCCGTAGTAAGACCTACAGGGGAAATAAAGGCTCCCAAGAAGCTATCAAGTAACTAAAGAGTATCAATGTAACTTATTTCCAGTTACTCTCCTCAGTAACTGAATTGGAAACAGTGGAACAATAAGTGTGGAAAACAAAATGCAGTGTTGCCAACCAGTGGCGTCGCCTGGCCTGGAAGCCCGAATGTTTTTTCTGTAGCCCCGGACAATTCTCCCTCAATAATATAATACATTAACCGTGCTTTACGTGAACCTCATCATGACACAAGAGAAGACGGCAGAACTGTAATTTCCCGTGTTCAGTGAATGCAACAGAGGCAAGACACCAGACCAATCAGAGAGTTGCATGGAAATAAACGTGTGCTTGTGTCATTCAAGCTCGGCTCTGTGTGTGTGTGGCAATAGCGCATTTAGTGT
Organism: Harpagifer antarcticus; assembly: GCA_902827135.1. NCBI lineage: Eukaryota > Metazoa > Chordata > Actinopteri > Perciformes > Harpagiferidae > Harpagifer > Harpagifer antarcticus. Next base: position 2,480,539 of record CADEHL010000417.1, on the reverse strand, counting down.
GATAGAGGGAGAGAGGCAGTGGCGGCTGGTGGAAAAATATTTTTGGTGGGGCTGTTGATATAGTGAATAAAACATTTTTTTTTGGGAGAAATTACCCCTTAAATTAGGACTTCTGGTGATGTAATGGCGCGTTTCCACTGCAGCGCGGAGCTCGCTTTAAGCGTGCCGAGCCCGTTTTTGGTTGCGTTTCCACTTAGCCTAGTACCAGCTAGCGGGTCCTAATTCACAGTTTTTCTGGCCCCATAAAATCGTGATTCTAGGGCCAGGAACAACCAGGCTGAGTCGGGCTGAGTATGCTAAACTAGAGAGAGAATCGCTGGCACGGGGGCTACAACTAAATCAAATCAAATCAAATCAAATCAAATTTTATTTATAAAGCACATTTAAAAACGATGTTTGGTCGAGCCAAAGTGCTGTACATGTAATAAAAACATTTCACTGCAGTGTAATTGTAAATAAGACAGACATTTAGCAACAGCAAATATAAAAAACAATTCACAGGGAAGTGTCAGTAGTCGTGCTCCGCTCTAGCTACAACAAGATGAACATATTTGACCGTGATTTAATTGTAATACACGTTTCAAAATGATGCCGAAGTAACAACATACTGATACCGGATAGTAAAAACCATGAATTAATGCTTTGACAAGTCTGCAGACAGACGGCAGGCGAACAACCTTTTATAATGCGTGTTTTCTAAATGGAGATTGGCTAAGCTAACGTTGTAAATGCTCCGACCGTCCACACTCACAACAACGGCCTATACAGACAGAAATAAACCAGCGACTGTATTCGCCATGACACAGGCAGTCTGTGGTTTGTACTTCATATCGTTTACCCCCGTCACAGTCCACGGGCACATCGTTTCTTTCCCCGGCTGTTTGAAGAGCAAGCATGGGAAACAAATGACAGCATTTACCTGTTTGCATCCAGCTAGCCATGCCTTTCTGGTGTACCAGCTACGTGAGAAGCCTCGTTGATACGTTTTGTCTTTTTCACGAGCTTGCTGCGATATATACAAATCGGGTTGGTCCGGTCCAAGGTCTTTAAGCAACAGTTTATCTCCCAAACTTCTCCTTTCGAAAGGATTGGAGATTAGCTCTTGAACGGAATTGGGCAGGGACTCCACCTGCACATGAAGCCATCCTCATCAACTACTGCCATACTGCGTCACCCCACCGGATACGAGTCACTAGTGTCCAAACTACTCACAGACTGGACCGGGCACTGACATTGGCGCCCGGTGATCATCAGATTTGACGACGCTGATTGGCTGAAATTATGTTTCAGCATCATAGTTTACAGATAGCAACAGTCAGTTGCTAGTGGCTGCTGCTGCACTGGTTGAGGGCTCCTTTCTTACCGCCCAGACGAGAGAGGGTAATGACCATAGACTGTATATATAAAGGTAATGACACATGGGCAAGGCCAGGCAGGAAACATGTGACTTAGTCGTAACACAATTTTAAACGAGATGTTATTGTAGATAATACATTTTACTGATACCAATTATATAATATTTACCTTGTTTATTACAAATAAAAATAAAATAAAAAAATATCTTTTTAAATATATTTTTTATTTTTATTTTGTATGTGGGAAGAGGTGGGGTGGCGCCCCTAGCACCCCTATGGACCGGCCGGCACTGGAGAGAGGGAGAGAGAGGAGGGAGGGAGAGAGGAAGAGAGAGAGAGAGAGAGGGACCGGTGCCAGCAGGGACCGTGTTGTTAGCATCTTGTTAGCTAGCTGCACTAACGGACATAAGGAGCTGTTTGTTCCACAACAAGCTGGAGGAGAGGACTCTCCTCTCAGACTGAGAGACTCAGGTGAGCTAAAGGACTCTCTGAGTGTTTAGATAGTTAACTTTAGTCTAAGTTATCTCCGTGGGTCTCAAACGGTTTGGTCACAAATTATTCAAAAGATTATCTCCGCGGCACACCTTCATATGATCATTATAGTTATAAAAAAAATAAGAGAATAAAGGAAAAACAGTTGTGAAATCCACTATATGGCAGTAAAACAAGAATAGAGTTTAAAAGGAGAGTGATTTGTAAAATATCCACAAAGAAAAAGGAAATCTGTTTACAGTTCTGTTTCATATGGGTGTTCCCGCCTGGCACACCACCACTAGTGTGCCCTTGAGTAAGGCACTTAGCCCTTAGTTACTCCAGGGAGAATGTCCCTGTAATTGGTAATTGTAAGTCGCTTTGGATAAAAGCGTCAGCTAAAATGAAATGTAATGTAATGTGTTTAGAGATGTATCCATAGATCTCTTAATGTTGCTCTCAGAGTACACCAGATTGATGCCTTTAACTTCAATATTTAAAAAACAAATCTTCCCGGGGGAGCATCCCCCCCGACCCCCGTAGAGGAGGTGAGGTCTGCCCCCCACTCATAAAAAATAGCATTTTACCCCTGCCTATATGCCGTGAGCTGATTATTGAGCCTTCATTGTATCAGTCGCGAGTGTACTGTGTGTGTGCGTGTGGGGAGTGTTGCAGTAGAAAATTCCACTGTAGCACCACTGTGGGCTAAGCCCCGAATGTTTTGAGGTCCAGGCGACGCCCCTGTTGCAAACTCTTTTCCAGTGGAAGTAGCTAGGACCAGCTCCAAACGTCACTAAGGCTGGAGGATTTAGTGGTTAAAAAAGTTCTAGATAGAAACTCTTTCTATACAATAGCTGACTTAGTAGGTACATTGGTTCTAATACAGTGAATTCAAGGATGCTTGTTCTGTGTATTTGAGTGTATACCTTGTCGTGTGTGTGTGTGTGTGTGTGGTGTGTGTGTGTGTGTGTGTGTGTGTGTGTGTGTGTGTGTGTGTGTGTGTGGATAAAAGCGTCAGCTGAATAACATCTAATGTAATGTGTGTGTGTGCAGAGCTGTCGGAGGTGCTGTGGACCATGGTGATGCACCTGGGTCTGTCTTCTCGCAGCGGAGCGGGGTTCTTCGGCCTGTCAATCATCTTTGCGGCCTTTGCCACGCTCACTGTTGCCATCCTGCTCATCATGGAGGGGCTGTCAGCGTTCCTGCACGCCCTGCGTCTGCACTGGTTAGTAACACACACAAATATTACAACATTGACACATTCCAGTATGACTTAACCCCACCACACAGCTTCCATGCATTCCATTAATTGCAAAGTATTCACATAACATGCACAACTCTCACATGCTGTTAATGAATCCCATATTAAGAGAAACATACACTCAGCAGGCTGTCATTGTTCACCTCCTGATCCAAAGATCTCTGCTAAAGCTGCACTTCTTCACTTTAACATGCACACGAGGTATGTTTGAAAAGAAACATTCCTGACCCACAGTGGTTACAAACTGAGAGAACAGGCCTCCAGATAACCTCTCACTCTTCAGCTCCATCGCCTCCTTGCACCACCTCCACCCTGCTGATCTAGTGTAAACTGTACTGACATGCAGAAATCATGGACTGCCCTGCAGCAGGGGCAGTAATAAAACATGTGTATCAACAGGTATTACAAGGCATTCATCTTGTTGGAAGGTAGCAGCTGTATACATGAATCATGTAAATGAGTACTTTTTTAACAGTGTTTCAAGCTATGAGACGTAGTGCTGATAACTCTGAGGAGGAGATGTTGTAAATGTTCAGTATCCTGAGGGGAACATCCCTTTCTGCACGGTGTACATCATTATCTAAATCCAGTGATTTATCAGCACTCAGTTACTGTTTTATACAAGCACTGAGGTTCTCTGTGAGATGGTTTTATTAAAAAAATAAGTATTGCTATAGTCTGAGGGAGAAAAAAGGTGGATCAAGGGTCTCAATTCATCAAAACTGTAAAATTATCTATATTCAAATGACCTCTTGTGGTATGCAGGAAGTGTCTTAAAAGTTTTTTTTCTGCAAGCTACGCCAATCGGACCTTTCGTATTCTCATTGTGATAGTTGTGCAAGTCAAATTTAAGAAATTAACCAGATTAGGATAAATAATTATTGTATACAATACATATCACCATCATATTTCTTAGGCGTGTGTGTGTGTGTGTGTGTGTGTGTGTGTGTGTGTGTGTGTGTGTGTGTGTGTGTGTGTGTGTGTGGAAACTACCTCTGAAGCAGTTTTGAGTCATTTGCCAGGTGTTCAGATATCTATGGACAGGTTTTGGCAATGAGATAGAAGAAGAAGAAGAATAAGACAGAAGTTGTGTATGTATAGGATATAATAATAATAATAATAATAATACATATTTGTTTATACACTTTAGAGTATGCACACATTTAAGAAAATTAAAACAATAAAAAGAGTTGCTCAGTGGCATATGAAGCCCAAAATGGAGCGATTGTAGATTAAAAAGTCACCTGTAAATGGGCCCATAGAGCGTGCACAGTGCGAGTTTTCCTTTAGCCCCGCCTTCGATCTCCTGCCCTCGGCTCAGTCAAATTAAATAGAGGGAAAACATCTCAGCTTTTAGTGCATTTTAGACCATAATGATTTAAATAAGGGCTATAAAAGTGTTGGAACTGGGTAGTAGATTAAGCTAAAAAATGATGCGCTGAGTTACAGATGTAACTTACAAAAAAATATTTGTTGGGCCCAAATGATGTCACAGAACGTAAGTGTACTATCGCCGTTTGGCCACTATGAAAATTTGCTTCAACGGTAGGCTCTCTTCCTGGGGGATTGGTTTTCAGCCTTTATGCTAAGCTAGGTTAACCCAGCTGACATCCAGCTACAGTACATATTAAGTTTTACAACACAAAATGGTACAAAAATGCAGGTACAGTACTAGTGTATTTAAAAGATGATTAAAAACGGTATGGTTGATCACAGTTAGGGTTGCAAAGCGGCGGAAACTTTCTGGTAAATTTCCGGAAAGTTTCCATGGGAAGTTAAGCTGGGGGATTTTGGAAATATTCGATGCTAAATTAAACAAAAAACATGAAATTTCAACAGAATATTGAGATAATATTCAATTTTTTTTTTTTTAAGAAGAACAAGTTTTAATTATTTTATTGAACAATTATTTGTTTCATTGAAGAGCAAAAACAGGAATGTTGAGTTAAAGGGGACCTATCATGCAAAATGCACTCTTGTACGTCTTTTATACATGAATATGTGTCCCCGGTGTGTCAGAAAATACAACCCTCTCTCTTTTCCTCTATACCCAAATCTCTAAAAAAGGGGTTGTAACGGATCTGATACAGACTGATCCAGATTTGAATTATTTTCTACGTCACAAAAGGGGTGCTCCGCTCAGTGGTCAATTCTCCACCTATCAGGGGAATGAGAGGTTGGGCCACGGCCGGCCATTGCCGCTCGAAAGCGCTGGAGACGCTGTAGTACATATGCCAGGCCTGTAATGGCGCGTTTCCACTGCAGGCCTCGCTCGGCCTCGCTCGGTTTGGTTAGGCCTTATTAGGCCCGGCTCACTTTAATGCTGCGCTTCCATTACAGTTTAGGAACTGGGGTAGTTACTATAGTAAGGCAGTGTAGGCGGAGCCGTGACGTCATCTTCAATGAGAGCCCCAGAAAAACAACACAGCCGTTAGCTCATAGCACTCAGAGCTCACAGCTCCTCATATCTGTTCAGAAACTAGACAAAAGTTAAACAAGTACAAACCACAGACTGTCTGTGTCATGGAGAATACAGTCGCTGGTTTATTTATGTCTGTATTTTCCGTTGTTGTGAGTGTGGACGGTCGGAGCATATATAACGTTAGCTTAGCCAAGCTCCATTTAGAAAACACACATTTTAAAAGGTTTTTCGCCTGCCGTCTGTCTGCAGACTTGTCAAAGCATTAATTCATGTTTTTTACTAACCGGTATCAGTATGTTGTTACTTCGGCATCATTTTGCAACGTGTATTACAATTAAATCACGGTCAAATATGTTCATCTTGTTGTAGTTGTAGCCCCCTTGCCAGCGATTCTCTCTCTAGTTTATCATACTCAGCCCGACTCTGCCTGGTTGTTCCTGGCCCTAGATTAGAACCACGATTTTATGGGGCCAGAAAAACTGTGAATTAGGACCCGCTAGCCGGTACTAGGCCAAGTGGAAACGCAACCAAAAACAAGCCCCGCACGGCTCGGCACGCTTAAAGCGAGCTACCCGCTGCAGTGGAAATGCGCCATATGTGGCGCTGTAGTCTCCCACAAAAGCAGTGAAGAAGACTTCCCGCCCATGGTTGCCATGGTTGGCCTTCTGTTTATTCTCCGCTGTGGCTCTTTTTCTCCCTCCCCGAGGCAAGCGTTTGCGCCTCCTGCTTTAAAACAACTGAATAATGACTCTATATAATCATATGGAAGGGATAATGTGCAGCGAGGCGGTCATTATGGGGAAAAGAACACTGACAGGCTGATCAGGAGCCCGACGCGAAGCGGAGGGATCTAGATCGGCATGAAGGCACATTATGCAATGTGCACATTATCCCGCTTATTACATGGCCACATTCTCGACAAAGTAACGACATGACTCCCAATATTAATTGAAATGCTTTTATGGATTTAGAAAATGATTTTATTGATTTAAAAAATAGTTGTATTGATTTAAATTCACATGCATCCGCTAAGAAAAATAGTCCGTTGTTACTGTTTAAACTACATAGCAACGGCAGGAATTGCTTCGATAGCGTTTTTGAGGAGCTGCGTAAAAAGGAGGGTTTCTGCCCCATTACTTCTCTTCTTACTTCGATAAGAATAAAACACGGAGGACGGAGACCTCTTTTTCTCCCCCTCTTCTCCCCGCTGCAGCCCAGCAGCTGATCTCAAAGCACGCTCCCCTCTCCTGCAGGGGGTGTGGTCAGCTGCAGCTCACAGAATCAGCCCCCTGCAAAAACAGCGCTGGAAAGAGCAAATAGAGCGAAATGAGGCATGGCTGAAATGCAGGATCTGTTTGGTATATTTATATACTTTATATAGGTATGGCCCTACAATATATTTTTCAAATATAGCATGATATGTCCCCTTTAAATGTTACTCATCCCCCCCAACCCCATTCATTATAATGAACAAAAATACACCCCCCATCCAAAAATCCCTTTCAAAATGTTAAATGAAAAGAGCCCTGCTCCCTGCACAAAGTCCCATTAAACATGCAAATCTTCATTCAAGCAATCCTCTACATTTTTGCTAAACCCTTTCAGTCAACGGGCTCTTCCTGGGCCTCATCAACATCACACTCTGAGTCTTCCTCTTCAGTGGCACTGTCCAGCCTGGTTGAGGATGGCTCTGTGTCTGGCTCAAAGAGCCTTAGGTTTGCCCGAATGCCAACCAGTTCTTCCACTCTCACATTTGTGAGCCTGTTGCGAACCTTTGTGTGGTCTCAATAGCCGTGCATTAAGCAGTGTGCTATGGCATGGATATTCAAGTGTACTTGAATGGCATCTGTTTGTTTTAGTCAAGATTATGCTAAAATATACTTTCCCCAACTATATTTAAGTTCCCTACGAAGAGCCAACCTTCAATTTAGAAAATTCCCAGTTTATTCCCGTTAATTCCCATGGAAAGTTTCCATCTTTGAAAATTCCCGGAATTTTGCAACCCTAATCACAGTACACAAGTTGATATTTTGGGACTGAATTAAAGGACTGATATTATCCAGTCCATTGAACATGTCAGGCATGTGGCAAAATAACATTGAGATCAGGTGCACCCTGCTGCATTTCAGTTTGACAGATCCGTCTTATTAAAGCTATTAAGTGGAAGCAACAAATGTGTTTGCTCTAATCCTCCTGGTCTGGTTCCTGCTCGCAGCACAGAGCCTCACGTCATGACTCTGAGACGGATAAACAAGGAGAGGGAAAGATATCCTGTGTGTTTTTGTTGGATGGTGTTAATGCTGTAAGTAGGGTTAAGTAGAACCTGTCCTCTGTCTGTCTGTGTCGTTCCTGTAAACGAGCGTGACCACCTTTCAAATATGAGCTCAGATTTCTTTTATCCACACTGTGTTGATCTCCCGAGAATTCTACAGTGTGTTGTATAATCCACCCTCTCTGCCTCACACATGGCTGGAGGCCATGTTGTACAAAGCTTTCTTGCAGGAAAGTGTTGAAGTCGCTGAGTGTAACCAGAAACAGTATAAATGCACAATGTGTTAGACTAAAAAGCTAAGGCTGACTGGAGGCCAAACAACACACCCCTGTCTGATTATCAGCAGCTGCTAATGTGGGAGGCAACAACAAGAACTCTCATAACAAAATATATAGATATTTTTAGAAATCCTCAGCTCCATGGCAACATATGTCATGAGTTGGTGGATGCTAGCACACCACCAGAAAAAAAGATATGGTTTCTATGACAATGTTCTCCAAAACTCTTGTACACTGTTCACCCTTCCTCTATTTGTATCCTCATCACTTGTACGTTATGCTAGGATTTGGTCACAAATTGCTGTGCAGGGAAAAACTAAGAAAATATCAAAAATGTTTCCTTATTTCTTTACTACACAGCAACAACAGTATTTTCATGATCTCAAATATGTTAGCCCAGGTTGAACCCATGGAGAAGTCAAAAGATTGTGAGGGGTGTGGATCAAAGCATTGTTGGCTCTGGTCTGTTAATGGAATGTTCTAGTAGAAAATAGAATGAACCTCATTCTTTGATACGGTGGCTGACAGGTGTAACCATGCTACAAAACACAAGAAACCAGTTTAAAAACAATGCAATTCAAAAAACTCATATATCCCAAAACACATGCAAATGAAGAAACATCAACATTTACCAACTAGAGGAAACATGCACAGAGTTGATTAAATGGCTGCAAATGACTGTAAGTGTTTTGGCCCCAGTACTAAATTACTTAAAAATGTAATAATAGTTGTGTGTAGTGCTTATACTCAGGTAACATATTAACTGTATGTACAGCTGCACAATGAAAGTAGAGTTTAAAGTTCAAACCACATGAACAGAATGGACCTCAGTGCTTCGGCCAACACAACATGATTGTATCTGATCTTTTCTACCTGAAGTGAATGCGTTACTCTTCAGTGGCCCACATGAGGAGGCTGTGGTAACACCGGGCAGCTCTCAGTGTGTGTCTCTGTGTGAAAGTGGGGCCCTTTGTTAATAAAGCAGCAGTGTGTCGGCTCCACAGCTCTGCGCTAAGGTTAAAAACAGTAGTGGAGCATTTTTCACAGAGGTGAGTGAATGGAAATAGTCATGTTCAAAGTAAACAGCAGGCTGCTCTTCACACACCCACGCTGATGAGTTATCTGCACACACACACACACACACACACACACACACACACACACACACACACACCGGAGTAAGTTGTAACAGTGAGTGTGTGTTACTGTAGGTACGAGCATTTCTTCCACCTCCAGCGCTGTGTGCGTAGGCAGATGAGAGGATCTCTCATTTCTTTCCTCTTTTTAAGTGCTGCCCTCTCACAGCTCGGGCGGCCAAATATTTGCCACAACTGTGAGACATTCCTGGGCACTCCCCTCGCTCTCACAGGCCAGGAACCAGCAGGAACTCTAAATGTTTTTTCCTCTTAAATGAAGACGTCAGAAGTCAGGGTTTAAGAATGACAGTATCCTAACTGTGGACTGTACATTAAGTGTGTTTAGGAAACTTGTGAAGATACGTTCACAGAAAGAAATATCAGCAAAAATGTTTTGCAAAAACACAGACAGATACTAGAAGATAAGTGTTTTACATTTGTCTGCAGATGCATCAAAACATTAGTGCAGTTCACTGTACAAAAACCTTCCTACAATCTGTAACTGGATCAAACCGGATCACTTTGAGCTTGAGCTTGATTAACTCCGGCTTTCTTTCTTCATTTTTTTTTAAAAATGGATATGCTCTCAAAAAAGATAATTTCTAGTATTAGAATGTAAACTAGTCAAATCATTTCATTGTGGATTATAAATAACATAAACATCTGTGGGATGATGTTTTCATTTTAATATGATAACCACTTTATTTAAGAAGCCTCATAGTCAAAATGAACAGAACCCGTGCTGTGTTTCTTGATCTAAAGAACCAGACACCTGACAAACTTTATCACATGAATTGAATATAACGTTTCCTGAATGAGACTGCAGCACATCACCGATTAGTTTTAAGTAAGGGATAATGTGCAGCGAGGCGGTCATTGTTGGAAAAAGAAGACCCGACAGGCTGATCACGGGCCCGACGCGAAGCGGAGGGATGTTGATAATGCGGAAGTCACAGCTTGAATAATATCAACCTGAAAAGAATATAAAACTCTGTTTCACGGCACACCAACGTCTGGAACTCCGACAACAAGGCAGCTCTGATTGATGTTTTCTGTGACTGATGTACAGTCGGTTCAAAATGTATTTTCCACAAAACAAGTCCTTGAACACTACAGAGCCCATACCGTGTTCCTGTTAGTGTTTACTTCCTGTCTGTCTGCTGCTGTTGATTTATCTGATGTCCAGAGCTTTTGCTTTTAACATATTTTTCTTTCTCTATCTTGATCCTCCTTAGCAACGGTCATTATACTGCTTAACAGTAGTCTGTACTACTGTCATATTGACCTCTGAAATGTCCGGATTGACCAATCAGAATCGAGTATATAAACTAAGCCATGTAATAATGGAAGAGATATGAGGGGGTCAGTGGCAGACTGCTCCGGCTCTCCGCGGCCATATTTGTTCACATGGCAATCTAAGCTTGTAAACGTGTCCCATCTACTGACTCAGAGCACTTCTGCACTCCACTGCTGTCATGTGTTTTATTCTCTACAAGCAACAAAGTTAGCTTCCACTAGCTAAGCATCTGGTGTGTTCGCTGGTCTCTGCTGTGGAACATAGAGCCAGAAATATGTTCCTGCATGTGAAAAGAGTTCCACTTGGATTTCCCCGATGCTGCTCTGTACTGCAGCTGCACCTTTATCCGACAAACCAGTGTAGTGATTGTAGTGACCACTTTATAAAAAGGAACTTTTATGAAAGGTTAATGACTATAACTGCACTACTTTATAGACAACATACAAACACAATGTTACAACTCTCATTGACTTGTGTGTCCTCTCTATTTGAGTTGTTATCGAGCAATACATGTTGGTAATTCACAAATGGGTTTCTGACTTCCTAATAATCTATCCCGTCTGCTGTTAGACATATTTATAATGCATTCATCAAGAGATGTAATAGCAGTGTCTGCAGTTGAACATTTCAATAAGTCATTGATACATTTCTTTTTTTCCATACATTTTTTGGTCTCAAACGGTCAAAATCAGTCAATGGCATCGACACCCAGCAACTAAACATGTGTTCTCATTAATGGTATTTACTGATCAATTGAGTTTTAAGACATGATCTATTATTTATTTACCTTTCAAAAGTAATTATTTGCAAACTATAAACCCCCATCATCCCTTTTAACTAGTACAAGTCTTACTGAATGGTAGCAGCATAACTAACAGGCCTCAGACAACACATGGAAACAATACACATGTTGGAGTGTACTATGTACTCTGTGGTACATCCTGGAATACTGTGAATTTTTATGTCCACACAAAAGCTTTGGTAGAATGACTTCCAGCCTGTGTGTGAGTTCACTGAGAAGCAAGGCCGACTATGGCTGTTTATTAAAATCATATATCAGCCAGTCAGTGTCATGTGATGCTAATAAGACAGAGACCTACTGTATGCTGCGCAGAGGGTAATTCAGTTGTTGTGTGGGAGGATTTGACTTTGACTTGCTTTAATGGAATGTGCCCTGCCTTAAAGACATAAAAGCCAAATGCATTTTATCTTCCTTGGATGTCTTCACCCTGACAAGATGTATATCACTGAAGGTGCACAGCAGTCTTATTGGAATCATCCTGATAGCAGTGTTGGTCCGATCCACCAATTTGGTCCAGAATAACATTTTGGATAGTTTACCAAAAATGTGGTTTAGACATCCCTGTTCCCCTCAGGATTAATTGTTATAACTTTTGATCTTCTGACCTTTCATCTGCAACAATTTGATTTGTTCAATACTTTAGTTTACTACCAAATATTTGCAAAATGAATGGCATTCCCATCAGCCTAAAAAATGTCACGCTACTAGAATTTTAAACTTGAATACAATTATAATAATTCAAAGACTATAGTCAATGCATCTTTGGACACCCCGCAAAAAGAAAAAAAAGGTCCTGTAGGCACATGAAAAAAGATATGGCTTTCTTTTTAATGAACAGTCTGCACATAGTCCTGTACAGAAAGATTTACAGAACCAAAACAAAAACATTTGTAAAGACATTATAAGTATGTCAATAATTCAAAATGTGCATTAACTGCACCAAGTTACAGGACCTTCTCTCACTGACATTTCTAAATAAAATTTGGAAAAACTTGTCCATGCTTTTATATTCAGTAGGCTGGACTACTGCAATGGTGTCTTCACAGGTCTCACTAAAACATCTATTAGGAAGCTGCAGCTAATTCAGAACGCTGCTGCTCGAGTCCTCACTAACACTAAGAAAGTGGATCACATCACTCCTGTTCTGAAGTCTTTACACTGGCTTCCTGTGTGTCAAAGAATAGATTTCAAAATACTGCTGCTGGTTTATAAAGCTTTGAATGGTTTAGGCCCAAAATACATTTCTGACCTACTGCTAAATTATGAACCATCGAGATCTCTCAGGTCTTCAGGGACTGGTCAGCTTTCTGTCCCCAGAGTCAGAACTAAACATGGTAAAGCAGCGTTCAGTTATTATGCTCCATCTGGAACCAACTCCCAGAAACCTGAAGGTCCTCTGCAACTCTGACTACTTTTAAATCCAGGCTGAAGACTTTTCTTTTTGTCGCTGCTGTGACTATTCACATCTTAGACTGCACTGTAACTTTTATCCATGTATTTTTTCTTTTAATGTTTATTTAATTATCTTTTCTTTTTAATGACTGATTTTAAATGCCATTTTCTTAATGTCTTTCGTTTTTTGTAAAGCACTTTGAATTGCCTTGTGTTGAAAGGTGCTATATAAATAAACTTGCCTTGCCTTGCCTATATCCAACTTTATCTTACAAGGTGCACTCTCTCACAGTCTGAACTGCTTGTTCTCCCTGAGGACTGTATGGACTAGAGGCTGTGTGTTTAAAGTCAAGCTCTCTGACTAATTCTTAGAAGTAAGTAGATGAAAACTGGAGCCTGTTGTCACTAACAACCTCCTCGGGTATTCCAAACCTGTCCCAAACATGTTGCTTTCAAGGCAGCTTGTGTGATGATTGCTGTATGCATGTGTAATATTGATGAAGCTGTAGTAGTAATCTAAAATAATGAAGTATATCTGTTTCTCATATTCTCCTCCATGGTTTGCTAGGGAGAAGTGTAGAGATCAGTGGCTCCTTTTGCTTAATCTGTACAGACCCCTGGCGTCTAAGCTGGGGTGTTTTCCCTCTCTGCATTTTGTCAGTCCCTTGTGTACTCTATCACATCTTCCTTTAGAGTCTCTAGTATGATCATACCATCAGTACACCAGTGGCCTTAGATAACTAGTTTGAAGCTCTCCATACATTGAGGTATTCTTCCCCTCACATGCCCAAACAGTTGCCAGGCACTTGTCTCATTTGGCTTAATGTGCCCTCTATAACAATACGTCACTGGCGTGTACTCATCCCCATACAGCTGCATTCACACACCACCAGGCCTGTATGGACAGACTGTGCTTCGTTGGTTGACATCATGGAAACAAGCACTGGTGGTAATTATAAAAAATGCTTTGATGCGCAACTCCACACTGTTTTAGACCAAAGAGGTTCTTAAAATGGTTGGCAGTCAGCAGAGAGGTTGTAGATGACCTGGAGTACTGATACAGCATTGGGGGCGTGGCCTGTTCATTCCTATGAAAGCTGCAAAATTGGGCATGAAGCCATAACGGTCTGATTTTTAAGAACAAAAGAAACTGGATCATCTATGAGTCTGAGTCCATAGACAATACGCACTTGTGTTTTCAATAAGCCCTGCCTCCAATCCACAGTGTCCCTGCTCAGTCAAACGAATGGAGAGGAAAAATAACTCTGACTTTAAAGCCCCGGCCACACGAGGACGATAACGCAAACGGACTACAATCATTATCAAAAAAGTCTTCTGTCCACACGCAACAGGTACCAGAAACTTGTCCGTTCTAGAGATGGGCGTGTCCTGATTCATCCGGATCATTAACCCGGATCCTAGAAATGAGCTGGTCGTGACGAGTCTCCCCTCTCCATTAACCTGAGTCCTTTGAGTCCTACACCTGGTGTGACGTACAAATTAAAACTATAAATTGCGTCACTCGCTACTCTCCTTATAACATGTAAAATCACATTACAACGTAGCCCAGTCCATCTGCCTAGCCTTTAGCAAGTAGGATAGCTTCCAGAAGTTATCGTTTGGCTCAGGGGACACGGATCAGTGAAACTTCCTGCAGACTCGTGGGGACTCAGAGGAGCCGTAAGTTACGGCTCCTAACCGTAATAGAATAGCAGATCCAGAGATCAACATTTTTTATTAAAGCAAAAGACACTGTGCAAAAGACACTGTGTAGCGGAGGTTAATATAACGTTAGTTTAATATGCTCGTGAAATGCAACAAGTTTTCGGTTTCACCGGTAGGATTTCTACGCTCTTGGTGATGCTGACTTATATGACTCAAATGACTCGTATGATCCGGATCTCTTCAATGACTGACTCAGAAGACCCTGAGTCCGTAAAAGGATCCGGATTTGCCATCTCTAGTCCGTTCTCACGAGACCGCTCAAAAGCGCTGGAAAAGCTGTAGTACACATGCCAGGCCTGTAAGTGGCGCTGTACTTCTGCCACAAAAGCAGAGAAGAAGACTTCCCGCGCATGGTTGCCCTTCTGGTTATTCTCCGCTGTGGACGCTCTCGCTCTTTTCTCCCTCCCCGAGGCAAGTGTTTGCTCCTGCTGCTCTCGGTAGTCCACCAGCAGATGGCAAACACCCACCTCTCCGCCTCTTCCAAAGAAAGAGGGGACCATGCGGCAGAGGTTCAGTTAGATTTTTTTTCGCCGGTCAAAATGTCCGTTAAAGTTTAAATCTTCCGGACAAAATTAGAAAGGTGCCGGTCAAAGGTCTTCTTTGTTATTTATTGAGCTATAAAAAAATGAATAACGACTCTATATAATAATATAAGAATGAAAAATGGAGCCTCTCTTTTCCTCCCCCTCTTCTGAGAGCCCAGCAGCTGATCTCTGAGCATGAGAGGTGGGAGAGGCGGGGCTATTGCTTCAACATTATCAGGAAATGATCGTATAGGCGTAAACACAGAGCCGTTTGCCCCCCCGGAGCGTTTTGTTGGCAGATCTACCCACCTTGGGACCCGTTATCGTTTTCTGCGTTTCCATGTCGGCCTCGTGTGGCCGAACCGTCTATCTGATAGTGAACTGTAGCAGATACGACCGTTATCATCCTCGTGTGGCCGGGGCTTAAGAGCACCACCGTCTGGACACTACGAACATTTACTTCTCAGCCCTCACTCCTTTGATCACCTGTCCCAGGAGTGAAGCTGTCTCTGTCTCTGCATTTTTCTCTGTTAAGCTTTAGTCCAGAGGATTGAGTCTGTTTTTACAGACAAATATAGTGCTCCGCCATACCTTCAAATCATCCATGTAAACCACTGACCGCCCATTAAGTGTCTCTTTCAATTTACTTTGGAATTCTCCAGAGCGCTACAAAAGGCAAGCACTGCCAGAAGCTGCTCGAAGCAATCATAGACAATGAAATCAGAAGGTATATGCACCTTCCCAGATTTGTTCAGGGCTGACATTATTGGTGCACACCACACATTACATTAAGTGAGGATCTATTGGTCTGACCAATTCCATCTGGACTTCATTGTGCTCCGAACTGTGTCTCCAGGAGCACATTTTGTCATATTGACATAGACTCATGAGCTGAAACAATAGCAGAGCTGCTGTCATGGCTGGTAATAATCCTGACATCTCCTTGAATGTAGATCTTGTAGGATCGCTAAGCTAGCTTCTGCAATTTAGAAACAGTCGGTGGGTTTTAGATTGAAGTTGTTGACATTAGAGCATTGGCCATGATCCAACATTTGGCAATATGGAATTTATATGTCTACAAAGCAATGATAAATCCAAATATATCCATCATATCACATTTTTATATAGTTTCACAAGTTCATCAAACAATTGAACTATATTTAGCAGATAGGTAATATGCTCGATGGACAGGTGTGTGAGGGACACCAGTATCCTGATCACTGCATGGAGTTGTCTAATAACATGATATATTTTCACTTCTCACTGTAAAGAGCACTGTGCATTGACAGTCAAACTTTATAGTAAAAAGGGTTATGGTATGCTTCTTAAATTCACAGTTGAGACATTTATTTTTTACAGTATATTTTATGATAAAAACGATATATTGTAAACCTGTTTCTGGTTATAAGCCATAGTAAATATGGTTGAACCACTCTTATTAAACCCCAATTCTCACCACCCATCTTCTCCTCCTTTCTCAGGGTGGAGTTCCAGAACAAGTTCTACTGCGGCCAAGGCTTCAAGTTTTTCCCCTTCTCCTTCGAGAGCATCCTGGAGGGACGGTTTGACGAGTGACCGGCCTCAGCATGAGCCAGCAGAATCCCCCCCACCCCTCCTCCTCTGTGAATGTGTTTTGTGTGCATGAACCAAAGTGCAGTCCGCTGTCACACTCTAGTGGTTATTTGTGAAACTGTTATTGTGTGTGAGCTATAGTGTGGTCCTTGTGAAGGGTTTTTCCAGCGCACATGTGCCAGCCTGTACCCATACAGGAGTGTCTATTGCTGGGGCACAGTACCCTCACTGTTCCCAGCTTTCAGTCTGTTCACCTCGCAGTAACAACATCTCCTCTGCCAACATCTATACCACTGAACCTCTGCTGTCAAATCCTGTCAAACTGCACCACAGTTTTGATGGAGCAGGTTTTCTCAGAGTGGTAAAATACTTCTAGCCTGTGTTTTGTGATGGTACCCAACGCATACTGCATGTGCAGCTTGGGATGGTGAGACAGTGGAAAAACCCTGTAAAGATTAATCTTGTGAAAATGACTGGAAGTCCAGCTTTTACTCATCTGAATTCAGATCATCTATTTACCACCATTGTAGAAAATCCAGGGGTACATTTTGAAGTTTTAGTGTTGCTCTGTTTACAAATCATCAGACAGTCCATGGGAATAACAATGAATATAAGAATAACACAAGGTGGAAGGTCTGTCTAAACACTAAAGGTCAGATGAAAGGTATTTAAGAGAGAAATAAAAACTGCATTATTAAGTTTATAAGCCAACATCTTGCTTCATATTTGAGGTGCAGTTTTTCTGATCTGAGTAATAACTACAAATGACTGTCAAGTCCTATAAACTGGTATCATTCAATAATGTGCTGCCCATGTTGTGTGGCCAAAATGATGACATAGCTCAACACTCAAGTGGGTTTTTGCCATGAAATGTCGTAAAGAGACACCCATATAAACCCAACTTTATAGAATCATAGTATGGATCAGATATATGTGTTGCTTTTACCATTAGTGTTGTATTGGCAGAAGATCAGGAATGTCTTTGCTGAGATGAAGACAGGGTGTCCTCTGATGATGTGTCACGTCCCTCTGCTCATTCTGTGTTCTTGGTGTTGTAAACCAGTGGAAGAGCTGAAGTCATGCATTTAGACAAAAGGGAATTATTCAGAATGACGACCAGTTGCTTTAGAAACGTTGCGACGATATTATCAAAGACTTGTGACACAACTTCTTTCATCTATTGTTTTTTAAATGTACAATACTTTTCAAACATATCTGAGCTTTTTGTTAAAGAACAGTGTGCAATACTTTGAACAAATTATATAAAGGCCAACATCTCTATTCTGTTCAAACTGAGGCACATTAGAATCATAGCAGCAATCAAGTTAGTCTAATGACAGTGTTTTCAATTTTCCTTATTTTATGATTACTTTTAAAGTTTTTACATTAAATGTTTTAATTTATTTACATTGCAACTGACCTGATGTTGGTCAGTGACAGTGATGTGGAAGGTAAAGTGTTTGTGATAAATAATAAACTGACCTGGGGATTCATCTTGTGTCCTGGGTTTTTTATTTATCTATCTATCTGGGCAAAGAGGTCAAATTCAACTGCTTAACTCTTTTGGTTTGTATTCAATTGATAGTTTCCAAAAGTGCAACAATGCAGCAATAATTTTGGACACAATCTCCACTGAGACCTGCAAAAAACAGAATTCAGGCTTCATTCAGTGAGCTATTCATTTGATCCTGGTTGCAAGCTGTTTGAATAATCTAAAAACTGTTTTCTTTAAGAGTTGTGAAGAGGACTGAACATTGTTATGTGATACCTGCTGTATGTCATGATCGCATGGTGAACACACAGGGTGGACTGCTACTGAATCACTGTGTCATCACGGCCGGCAGAGGGCGCTGTGTGCAATCACAGAGCGGAGTGGAAGCTGCGTCAAGCTCACCATAGTTAGCTCAGTCAATACCGGACATTGTCAGAATAAAAGCATACTACTGCTTTCGACTGAAATTACAAGATATTTAAATCGGTCTTATTGTTTTAGTTATGCAGTTACACCTTTAAAACGATAATAACGATGGAAATGTTTTATCCGGACTCAGATATTTGATCAAAACACTCCTCTTCCCTCTCGCCGCTTTTTAGCCTTTTTTTTTTTTTTGAAAAACCGGAAACGCATAGTTATTATCGTTGGTTTAGCTTTCCGACAAGAGTTTAGTGGTTTGAGGAATGTTTGGTTTACTAGAAGTAGACGGGCTGGCAGAGAAAGTAACTTTGTGCTGGTCTAAGTCTTCTTTATAACTTCCTGACACCAAAAAAAGACAGAAGAGGACCTACTAAACTGGTGTAGTTTTATTTAAAGTCACTTCGGAACAAAAGGGAGCAGCGAGCCCAGCAGTGGATCCGGTTGCATTTAGGTTATCATTCAACATCTTCACAACCGTTTTCCAGTTAGCTGGTTGTGTTTCAGTGAAGCCAATGCTTTCGTCCTCGCCATTCTGGAAACAATACGTCAAATGTGTCTTCTGATATTTCATGGTAAGTGCTGCTGTGAGGTGCGAATGTTTTTCTTTTAAAGCTGTTTTTTTTTCTTCCACGCCGAACTCCACTTTAAAACCCTTCCATTAAGGAGCGGTGGTTACATGCTGACTTTTGGGAACAGTGGGACAAGAAGTTTGACCGTATATAAATAGAACTATACTAATCTTCGACATTATATATGTTAATCATCAATCGGCATATATATTTCAAAACAAATGACTTTATAAAATGGTTTTGTATTAACACACTTCAATGCAAGTGTAACGTAAAGTATTACCACATGTAAACGTAGGCTACATGTTATAAAGATGAGCAATAGTTGGGGAAATATACGTGTCTTTTTGACTCTTTAAACCACTTTGCCATAGTTTAAACCTGTTTGACTCGCAGGTTACTAGAGCTAGCTCCAGTGTTGGCATTAACCAGAGTAAAGTGCTGCTGCTGCTGCTGCTGCTGCTGCTGCTGCTGCTGCTGCTGCTGCTGCTGCTGCTGCTGCTGCTGCTGCTGCTGCTGCTGCTGCTGCTGCTGCTGCTGCTGCTGCTGCTGCTGCTGCTGCTGCTGCTGCTGCTGCTGCTGCTGCTGCTGCTGCTGCACTCTCAGTGGAAGCAGGAGGCTACACTGTGCCCTTTAAAACCTGTTAGGTGTGGTGGAAATAATTGTTTCTGCATTTTCAGCATGTAGTCTTTATGAAGAGGTGTCAATGGTACATTTGGTACTTTGACTGTGATTATTTTAAATCTTTAACTGCTGTTTCTATCCATACGTGTCCTGGTTAGAATTGACTAATGTTAAAGCTTGTCCACAGTATGCATGTTCATTTTGAAAATGAATCATTTAGGCAATTATCTCCAAAACTGAGATTTCTTTATGAATTTCTAAAGTAAATCTCATGTATCCAGTCATATGCTCAATAAAACCCTTAACACATGCATTTTCACCAAAACATTACAATTAAAATATATATATATTTCTGCATAAACAATGCTTCTGCACATTTTTATGATGCACAGTGGTGGGGTTTGTGGAACTTTAACTAACACATATTGATTTTTCAAATTATTACATTTTTCCTGTGTGGAACAAAATGAAAATACTGTAGCCACATGTTGCTTTTGTATCTCGACACCGTGGTATTACTACTTTTACTTCAGCAAAAGTCCTGAGTACTCGGGCCACTGCTGAATGCAGCTTGTGTCTGCTGAAATATATGCCTCTTTAATACTTGTATCTTCCCCTTGTCCCTGTGCAGGCTTCCTCCTGACGGTGTGAGGATGGGTCAGGGTGGTGTCGGCAGTGGCTGCAGCCCTGGAGGCTGATGAAGACGCTCCATTGGCCAGTCAGGATGCATATAGCCTCAGTGGGTGTCAGCAAGTTCTGCTTCTTGTTCTCCTTGGCGTTCTGCGGCCTCCTGCTCCTGCTCATCCCGGCCCTCCAGCCCCAGGCCCGCCAGCTGGACCTGCCTCAGCCCCGGCCCCAAGTCCGCCCCGCTCCGGAGGACCTCCGGGCTCCAGGAGAGTCTGAACAGTCAGAGGAGACTGACTCGGCAGGGTGGGGCAGACCCATCCAGACTAAAGGGATCACACATGAGATCCACAGTCCCAAAAGAGGGACGGACTCCAAAAAAGGAGCGCTGCCTGGGGGAAAGGGTGGTAGAGTTTCAGGGTCCAGGCCACGGGACCTGTTGGAGTTAAAGGACATTTTTATTGCAGTAAAGACTACCAGGAAGTACCACAAGTCCAGACTGGAGCTGCTGATCCAGACCTGGGTTTCCCGAGCTAAAGAACAGGTGAGGAGGGCTTCTTTATTCTTCTCCATATATCAGTTCATCACAATATGATTCCATTGAAAGATGAGGATCATATTGAATTATTTCCCAGGCCTACCGAATTCCAGCAATGGAGTGCAGAGCTGTTAGACTATTGGAGTGGAAACAGACTTTCACAAAACACTAATAATTTGTAGCATGTCAACTTCTTCAAATGAAGCAAATTGCATGACTGGCACAAACCAAAAGAGACACATTGTGATGATGTAATCACACCTCTATCTGTAGTTGCAGCCCTGAGTCATGGGTGGATAAAGTGAACTGAACACAGCGTTGCAGACGGGGCCTCGTTTATTCATATGAACGTTGGTCTGCGACTTATCAACACAGAATTGTCTTTCACGTCCATAGAGTGGTTCAGAAATGAGTACCAAAGTCTTGCGTGCTTCCATTTTCGTAGTGACATCTCTTTCCCAATGTAAGCCAATAGGAACACTTTTCTTTGGGCCTAAATGACGTAACAGATTGACACGGAAGTGTATCCCCCTGAATACTGGGCTTTGCAAGTATACAACTTGGCATCATTTCCCAAAATAAATCACATTTTATATGCAGCTCAGAGTCTAAAACCCCAAATCCATTTGCTAACTGCTGTTGTAGATAAGCAATACAACCACTCTCCATAATGCCTGTTACACAAGAGCTGAACCATCCAATATGGCTGCCGGGGGCCCTGTACAATAACTCATGAGTTTATTATCATGTTTTGTGTAACTTGCTGCAGTTAAATACCATCATACTATGTGCTATATGTGCAATACACAGGGTTTCCCACACATAGACTATACTTGGGTGGGCCGCCCAGATATAGTAACGGCCGCCCAGATATAGTAACGGCCGCCCAGATATAGTAACGGCCGCCCAGATATAGTAACGGCCGCCCAGGTATATTTCGCGACCCATTTTTTATTTTTTATACGTTTTTTTTTTATTCGTCCGTGACCACGACTCCATCTGCGATCGATTAACTTGTGGACAATGATCCCTCGCTCTACACCTCCTGTACCCAGTCCCGGACTGGCCATCGGGAGGACCGGGGGGTTTCCCGATGGCCTGGCCTGTTAAGTGGTCTGCCTCACACAGGGGGACTGGCTGTCTACATGATGTGGTCTGCCTCACACAGGGGGACTGGCTGTCTACATGATGTGGTCTGCCTCACACAGGGTGACTGGCTGTCTACATGATGTGGTCTGCCTCACACAGGGGGACTGGCTGTCTACATGATGTGGTCTGCCTCACACAGGGGGACTGGCTGTCTACATGATGTGGTCTGCCTCACACAGGGGGACTGGCTGTCTACATGATGTGGTCTGCCTCACACAGGGGGACTGGCTGTCTACATGATGTGGTCTGCCTCACACAGGGTGACTGGCTGTCTACATGATGTGGTCTGCCTCACACAGGGGGACTGGCTGTCTACATGATGTGGTCTGCCTCACACAGGGTGACTGGCTGTCTACATGATGTGGTCTGCCTCACACAGGGGGACTGGCTGTCTACATGATGTGGTCTGCCTCACACAGGGGGACTGGCTGTCTACATGATGTAGTCTGCCTCACACAGGGGGACTGGCTGTCTAGAAGATGTAGTCTACCTCACACAGGGGGACTGGCTGTCTACATGATGTGGTCTACCTCACACAGGGGGACTGGCTGTCTACATGATGTGGTCTGCCTCACAGGGTGACTGGCTGTCTACATGATGTGGTCACTGTCATACAGATCATAAATCAAAGCTGTTGATTGGTCTCCGTGTGCCATTCAAGCTCGGGATAACCTCAGGTGAGGTAAAGAACTAAAGAGTGTTTCGATAGTTAACTTAGTCTAAGTTCTCAGTAGGTCTCAAACGGTTTGGTCACCATTTATGTAAATACATATTTCCATTTGAGAGGGCAGTGGTTAGTCAAATATGCATGAATAAATAAATAAAAAGTTAACTAGGTGAAAAAAGGCAAGGTACACTTTTACAGCTTGTTGAGAGCTAAAACTAGTCTTTGCTGCTGCCTCAAAGAGGAGCGGGGGGAGACAGGAGAGGCTGATTCAGGAGCACAGACACACTCACAACTATAAATGAACCAAAACTAAATATATAAACAAGTTTCAATGTTTTTTCATATTGGAAATGGGATGTTATTGGTTATGGCCATGATTTTATGATTATTGAAATGTTCTGTTTCATATGGGTGTTCCCATAGATCTTGTCTCTTTATTTCCCCCTCAAAGTGCACCAGATTGATGCATTTAACTCCAACATTTAAACAAAATCTTAACGGGGGAGCATGCCCTCGGACCCCCCTAGAGGATTTGAGGTCCACCCAAGCGGCAAACTCTGGGGAAGAGCCCGGGACGCCAATACGGAAGTGCCACACACTGCAGTTCATCTAGTGGCCAATAGGAGCAGTCTGCAGAAGGGAGCAATTTCCATAGACCCCCATGTTAAAATGCCCAACTTTACAGCAGAAATAAACATGTTTACATCGTGGTTCAAAAAACCATATTCTCTGTATAGTTAGATTCCCCCTTCATGACTACTGTGTGGGGGGTGAATTTTTTCTCAACTCATCTGTTTAATTAATATTAAGCCTTAAAGTTATGCATATATTTGGACGTGGTCACATTGAGTGACAGCTCTGTCAAGTGACTGCTGCTGCTAGCTTCTTGTCTCTCTGCTAGCTGCTCCGTGAAGCTAGTTACAGGGACTCTGCCTGCTCAGTTCATCCAGGAAACACAACTTGAAGCCGGCCGTGGTTGTTTGTTATTCATGCTTATATATATATATCGGACTATTGTGACTCGCTCTGCGGTTGAAACAGACGGTGCATGAATGCGGTTTTTGCGGTAAGTGAAATTCGAGTACTTATTGATGTGTTTATGATTTGAATCAGCTACGTAATGAATGTTAAGGCTTGGGTTACAAGCAATATTATTGTGTGAAAATGAGACCTTGTGTCTCAATGAGATCTACACCTGTATAAATAAAGGCTAAAGAAATATGGTTTTGTCAGCTTTCTAATTTAATGTATTGAAGGCAAAGATATTTAACACATAGTGAGAACTGCTACTATTTATCTCTCGATATAGGCTGTAAAAAAACGTGGTAAAAGTTATTCTTTCAGTGAGACAACAGAGCAAGCTTCTACAGTTGCACTACGTTTTGATAACAGTTAAATATTATTTTGATAATAACATATATTTCAATGTTGATGAGCTTCATACTGTTCATTCATAATCTGATTGTCTTTGTAGCTCACTGTTGAAATAAAAAAAAATCTTTACAATTACAAAATAATTATATCTACAGCCCCTAATCACACACACACACCGCTTTCATAAATAACACACTTGTTCTGCAATAATATGTTTTATGTTTCCCGTCATTTTTGTTAGGAAAGGACATGCCTGAAAGACACAACATTTTCTCCTTCTCTGAGGGTCCAGAAGAACATCCAAGAAGAACATTAAAAGCTGATGATATGAGATTTTAACACCAGTACAGGACATTCACTAAGAAACTACTTTTATTGTATTGCTTTACAACATCAGGAAGATTCGTCCCCAGCTGACCCAGAAATCCACGCAGGTTCTGGTCCAGGCTCTCGTCACCTCACGCCTAGACTACTGCAACTCCCTCCTGGCTGGTCTACCTGCATGTGCCATCCGACCTCTGCAGCTCATCCAGAATGCAGCAGCTCGTCTGGTCTTCAACCTTCCAAAATATTCCCACACCACTCCGCTCCTCCTCTCCCTTCACTGGCTCCCGGTAACTGCTAGAATCCACTTCAAGACAATGGTACTTGCATACCATGCTGCGAATGGGTCTGGCCCTTCCTACATCCAGGACATGGTTAAACCATACACCCCAGCGCGTGCACTACGCTCTGCATCAGCCAAACGACTTGTGCACCCGCACTGCGAGGGGGACCCAAGTTCCCATCAGCAAAAACACGTGGGTTTGCTATCCTGGCTCCAAAATGGTGGAATGAGCTCCCCATTGACATCAGGACAGCAGAAAGCCTGCACATCTTCCGGCTCAGACTGAAAACTCATCTCTTTCGACTCCACCTCGAGCGATAGAATTACTAACAAAGAACTGCTAACAGAGCACTTATATTCTAATAAAGGACTGGCTTATCTATAGCCAGTTGAGTAGCACTTGAAATGTTTGGCTCTATGAAACCTGATGTACTTATATGATTCTGTTTTCTTCAAGGTTGTGTCTTCCTGGTCGAATGTACTTATTGTAAGTCACTTTGGATAAAAGCGTCAGCTAAATGTAATGTATTGTGAAAACACAGTGAGCTGATCGAATGCACCTATTTCCACATCTACACTCCATCGGCTGATTATTTCTATTTGCCTCGCTTTGAGCTTCACATCACGTGTGCCTTGTACCGCAAAGTTTGCAACGTCACAAATAAATGGAGCCAATCTTCAGTCAGATGTGAATGTGTAATCTAACATTTTCCGTAAGAATAATGGACAAAAGGAGTGCAAATACAAATACAATTTATTGAAATGTGAACTAAAAGTTAATCAAACATGTTTTAAATAAAAAGCACATATGGACAGAAGGTGTAAACCTATTAAATGTATAAGTAAACACACATAGTCAAATAAAGTGACAGACTAGGCCTGTGCAGTTGGTATCAGCTGTGCCCAGCATGGGCTCCTCCATCAGGCCTGGTCCTCCTCGCTGAGGAAAGACACTCAGTCCTCTCCAAACCAACAGACAGGACGTCCATCACACGGAGGTTTCTCCCTGAAGTCTCTGCTGCTCTCTGGACACCACGCTGTCTCAATCCGTCCACACTGAATATGAGAGGGGGAAAATGAAAATAATAAATGCTTTGGACAATAAGAAATATAAAGTTGACTGTTGAGTTGCTCAGTTTTTTTAGTATTACAGTATAACTAATATCTCAAGTTAAGAGGCACATTCAAATAAAGATTGGTCTTTAAATACATTTTGTCTTTTGAATTGTTTGCCTAAAGTCAAGGATCTAGAACTGGTACTTAGTTTTAATGATACAGTCTGGTTATTATGCTGTTTGGAGGAGGCCTCACAGGTAAGAGCACTAACTAGCTACCATCACATGTACCTTAGCTTGACTTAAATGTATTAAACGTGTAATTAAGTGATATCAAAATATAAATAATTAATGTCATGCAAACATATTAATATTTGCTTGATTCCAGTGTTGAATTTAGCACAATTGCATACAAACGTTAAGGGATTTTAAGATTCTGAAGTATTATGCTAAAAACTCAATAACTTAGATTATTATTTATAGTTTTGCTGAATAGTTTCATGTCCGCTTACCTTAGAAACCTAAAATGCGACGGCAGTGTGCAGATGGGGAGCATGTTAGCTTAGCTTGGTAGCTTCAGCTAGCTCTGGAACTTCCAGCTCGGTGGCAGCAGGTCTCGCCTCGGCTCCGCCTCTTTGCCCTTATTTGGAGCAGGCTGGAGCAGGCGGGAGTTGAACTCTGACGTCACTGTTGAGCCGTTAGTGGCCGACTCCGCTTACTAAGGGCTTCTCGGCAACTCTGCAGAATCCTATGGGTGACGTCACGAACCCTACGCCCATTTATATATACAGTCTATGGGTCCACCCCACTTAGAATCACATGGATAGGTTCCTAAATACATTTACTATTTTTTTTAAATAGTAACCCATGTCCATATGTTTATTTGTGGGTAGTAGATTTAAACTATAGGGCTATCACTATGGGCCCTCAGTATGAAGGGTCTGCCAACAAGCGACCAACAGAAAGGTTCATGTTGTTGCACGTCACGTCAACCCGCTACCACCACCCCCCCCCAAGTATATTTCAAATCTGTGGGAAACACTGATACATTATATACATGCCATTCATAACTGTGTAATATATACCTGGCTGCTAAATCCTAAGAACTATTACAGGATTTGTATTTTGGAAAATATCTTTCTTTTACTTGTTTTTTTTATATTATATTTTTATTATATCATAACTTAGTACTTTTTTCTTAACACAGGTAACATTAAGCTGTCTGTGGCTCTTTCCTGCTGTAACGATGTGAATGTCCCCTCTGTGGGACTAACAAAGGTATTCTGATTAAAGATGCATACTGACAACAGGTCATAACATTCGGACACATCTTCATGCAGCTCACAATCTGTAAAACAATGCTTGCATGAGAACTATTGGGATCGTATGGGAAGTGGTGACGATTGTAGAGCTGCAACTAATAATCAGGGTTCGTACGGGTGCTTGAAATCCTTGAAAATGCTTGAAATTTGGCGTGGTGTTTTGAAGGTTGGGAAAGTGCTTGAATTTTGGGAATGGTGCTTGAAATTGAGATAAAGTGCTTGAAAATGTAAATGCTTTACTTTTACAATAAATTGCTGTCTGACTGAATAGTTCGCTTTTTAGATTAAAAGAAAAAGAATCGTTTCGCTTCTACATAAAACAGCTCCGCTGCGGCCTTCCCGCGCGACCTGCAAGTGTTTGTGTTACGTGTGAACTGGGCATTCTGATGAGAGTGATAGATGACAGTATGCCAGGAGGTTGCAGTTTCAACGAGTGTTGACTAGCAGAAGACAAATACAAGCCATGGCTAAGACGAGGGTCAAGCCCACGAGTAGCCTCCTGCAAAGTTTGCAAAAATAACGATGGGAGAGTCTGCGCTGACGAGCCACATGAAAGGTACGCCGTAGTAGAGCATTTTAGATTAGGCTAATGTTACGTTTGTTTAAGCTAACGTTAGCAAGCTGAATAGCGAACTCGATTGAGGGATAATAATAGTTGCAGGGGACAATCATTTCAGAGGAGCGTACCTATGTTAATATGTGCGTTACAAGTCGCCATCCTGTGGTGTTCAGAGGATGAAGCACTCACGGCATTTCGTGTTATAGTCACAAAATATAATCTATTGATTCGACACAGAGCGATTTTGAAAGCAATGTACAGGGTTCGTACGGTCATTGAAAACCTGGAAAAGTCATAGAAATTCAAAATGCAAATTCCAGGCCCTGGAAAAGTTATGGAAAACAATATTTTTGTTTTGGAAAAGTCATGGAAATGTAACTAAAGTTACGTGAAATATAATTTACATTTTATCTAATCGCCGAAATAATCTGCGGTCTCGAGCTGTTATGTGCCATCATGACGCGCATGGTGTTATTTTTTAATATATGAAGCGCGAGTTGTGTGCTCGAGTCTTCCTGCCTGTCGGCTGAACTCTGCTGCTCCGGGATGAGGGTCAGTTACATTATCTACGGTGCGTTCGTTAACTGTGCAGAGTCATTAGGCGCATTCACACCGCAGTACTTTTCCCACAAAGTTTCATCAGAACTTAGTTCATGAGAAGTCTTTAGTTCTCATGAACTAAGTACAGATCGCATTCACGCCGGAATAAGTCCCTGGGGGAGGATTAGGCAAATGAAGCCGCTGACGTCACATCTTCTTCTTCTGCTTTGGGTTTACTGGCAGGCCGCAAACCACTTCACGGCGTATACTGCCGCCCAAAGTCCCCGGCCGGAAGTCCCCGGAGTTGGGGACTGGCTCCAGTAGAAGCTGCTGGGACTCCCAGCAGCTTCTACTGAAGCCTTCCGAGTAAATCGCCAGAACGCCGACACCTCCTCATCTCCACCACTCCCATGTTTTATTTTGTGTTGCCATAAGTTAGTCTCTCTGCGTTTCTGCGCTGGGCTAATGCTAATGCGGGGATAATAAAATGGCGGCTTCACAAAACTTTTTGGGAGTTTTACGGGGCGTGGTTTGCAATCCGCCCAGCCAATCAGACATAGGAACCTTTTTCTCCCACGAAAGACAGAAAGGGGGTGAAAAGGTTCTCATGAACTAATTTTAGTTCCGGCTCTTTTTGGTGTGAATGCAACATTTCGGAACTATATGGGAACTAAAGTGGGAAAGGTACTGCGGTGTGAAAGTGCCTACTGTGGCACAGACTGAGCCGCTGGTGAACAGCTGTTAGAACGGGCCGTTCAGGTGAGCAGAGCGGCAGAGCGTGATGTGAACTGAAAAGTTTTTCTGTCGCAATATCATTTAAGGAATTGTTGAGCTAGCTAGCTAGCATACATTGTCACTATCTGCTAACGTTAGCTTTAGCCTTCGTTTTCTAATAGTTTTTTTCATAGGCTATAAACAGAGGTGGTATAAGTATAGATATTTACTAGAGTAAAAGTAGAAGTACTCAGGTCTTGTACTTTAGTCAGCCACCAATTGTGCAAGTTCTCCCACTTAAAAAGATGAGAGAGGCCTGTCATTTTCATCCTAGGTACACTTCAACTATGAGAGACAGAATGGGGGGAAAGAATCCAGGAAATCACATTGTAGCAATTTTAATGAATTAATTGGTAAATTCCTCGGTAAAATAAGTATTTGGTCACCTCCAAACTCCACTATGGCCAAGACCAAAGAGCTGTCAAAGGACACCAGAAACAAAATTGTAGACCTGCACCAGGCTGGGAAGACTGAATCTGCAATAGGTAAGCAGCTTGGTGTGAAGAAATCAACTGTGGGAGCAATTATTAGAAAATGGAAGACATACAAGACCACTGATAATCTCCCTCGATCTGGGGCTCCACGCAAGATCTCACCCCGTGGGGTCAAAATGATCACAAGAACGGTGAGCAAAAATCCCAGAACCACACGGGGGGACCTAGTCAATGACCTGCAGAGAGCTGGGACCAAAGTAACAAAGGCTACCATCAGTAACACACTACGCCGTCAGGGACTCAAATCCTGCAGTGCCAGACGTGTCCCCCTGCTTAAGCCAGTACATGTCCAGGCCCGTCTGAGGTTTGCTAGAGAGCATTTAGATGATCCAGAAGAGGATTGGGAGAATGTCATATGGTCAGATGAAACCAAAATAGAACTTTTTAGTAAAAACTCAACGAGACGTGTTTGGAGGAGAAAGAATGCTGAGTTGCATCCAAAGAACACCATACCTACTGTGAAACATGGGGGTGAAAACGTCATGCTTTGGGGCTGTTTTTCTGCAAAGAGACCAGGACGACTGATCCGTGTAAAGGAAAGAATGAATGGGGCCATGTATCGTGAGATTTTGAGTGACAACCTCCTTCCATCAGCAAGGGCATTGAAGATGAAACGTGGCTGGGTCTTTCAGCATGACAATGATCCCAAACACACCGCCCGGGCAACGAAGGAGTGGCTTCGTAAGAAGCATTTCAAGGTCCTGGAGTGGCCTAGCCAGTCTCCAGATCTCAACCCCATAGAAAATCTTTGGAGGGAGTTGAAAGTCCGTGTTGCCCAGCGACAGCCCCAAAACATCACTGCTCTAGAGGAGATCTGCATGGAGGAATGGGCCAAAATACCAGTAACAGTGTGTGAAAACCTTATGAAGACTTACAGAAAACGTTTGACCTCTGTCATTGCCAACAAAGGGTATATAACAAAGCATTGAGATGAACTTTTGTTATTGACCAAATACTTATTTTCCACCATCATTTGCAAATAAATTCTTTAAAAATCAGACAATGTGATTTTCTGGATTTTTTTTTTCTCATTTTGTCTCTCATAGTTGAGGTATACCTAGGATGAAAATTACAGGCCTCTCTCATCTTTTTAAGTGGGAGAACTTGCACAATTGGTGGCTGACTAAATACTTTTTTGCCCCACTGTAAATATGTAATTTACAACAGCTGTTGAAAAAGCTGGAAAATGCACCTTGAAAATGCTTGAAAAGTGCTTGAATTTGACTTTGGAAAAGGTGTAAGAACCCTGAATAATAATGATTCATTATCAATGTATCTGTTCAGAGAGCTTTATAAAAACAACCTGAAAACACTGAGGCCAGATGTTGCTTTTGTATTTTCACACTGGCGTATTACTTAACTTAAAGTACTTGCATACAATTCTGAGCACATCTTTGAATAAATAAGCACATTCCTACGGCACAGAGTGGATGGTGGTGACGGAGAAGCAGGGCTCCAGCAGCTCTGCAGGTTACAGGTTGTCAGGGCTGATGGGTCTGACACCCGGTGTCTGCGGTCTGCTGGTGTTCAGGGTGTTGCCTTGTCACATTCAGAGATGCATCTGTGATGTCCTTAGTTTGACATTTAGTGGAACCATAACTATTTACTCCACCCTCATCTGCCTTGGGTCAGAATCACTATCTATTTAACCAAGTTGTTTATAAGTAGCTGTGCCAACAGAATGTTCTGCAATTCCTTGTCGATGTGCTAATGGAGCTACAGTGATGCAAGAACAACCTCAGACTTGATCTGACAGTATTATCGTATTCAAGCAAAATACAACAGTGAAATTAAAACAGACTAAATGAAGCTTGTGACTTAACAAATAATGCTCTCCTCATCACTCCACACAGTTCTGATGTAACTCCTCACTGTAATACATGAAACCAACACAAATGTCATGTTTAATTCCAGTTTCCTCAGTTATAGAGTTTGAGTTGTTTGAGGGTAGACTGGCGCTGTTTAAATGATGTCATCTTGTTGTGCCCTCTTCTTTTGCAACGGATTGCTGGTTCTCTGACTGGAGAGTTCACACCCTCTGCTTTATATGTCCAGAACTAACTCATAATAACCACATAACGTTTTGGAATTTGATAAGCATTCCTTCTCTTTAGCAGATTTTCTTGAATTTTGATTCAAATTTGTGATATACAGTGGGGCAAAAAAGTATTTAGTCAGCC
Organism: Harpagifer antarcticus; assembly: GCA_902827135.1. Lineage (NCBI taxonomy): Eukaryota > Metazoa > Chordata > Actinopteri > Perciformes > Harpagiferidae > Harpagifer > Harpagifer antarcticus. The sequence goes on along the minus strand of CADEHL010000417.1, from coordinate 2,449,041 downwards.
ACCAATTGTGCAAGTTCTCCCACTTAGAGAGGCCTGTAATTTTCATCCTAGGTATACCTCAACTATGAGAGACAAAATGAGGAAAAAAAATCCAGAAAGTCACATTGTCTGATTTTTAAAGAATTTATTTGCAAATTATGGTGGAAAATAAGTATTTGGTCAATAACAAAAGTTCATCTCAATACTTTGTTATATACCCTTTGTTGACAATGACAGAGGTCAAACGTTTTCTGTAAGTCTTCACAAGGTTTTCACACACTGTTGCTGGTATTTTTGGCCCATTCCTCCATGCAGATCTCTTCTAGAGCAGTGATGTTTTGGGGCTGTCGCTGGGCAACATGGACTTTCAACTCCCTCCAAAGATTTTCTATGGGGTTGAGATCTGGAGACTGGCTAGGCCACTCCAGGACCTTGAAATGCTTCTTACGAAGCCACTCCTTCGTTGCCCGGGCGGTGTGTTTGGGATCATTGTCATGCTGAAAGACCCAGCCACGTTTCATCTTCAATGCCCTTGCTGATGGAAGAGGTTGTCACTCAAAATATCACGATACATGGCCCCATTCATTCTTTCCTTTATACGGATCAGTCGTCCTGGTCCCTTTGCAGAAAAACAGCCCCAAAGCATGATGTTTCCACCCCCATGTTTCACAGTAGGTATGGTGTTCTTTAGATGCAACTCAGCATTCTTTCTCCTCCAAACACGTCTAGTTGAGTTTTTACCAAAAAGTTCTATTTTGGTTTCATCTGACCATATGACATTCTCCCAATCCTCTTCTGGATCATCTAAATGCTCTCTAGCAAACTTCAGACGGTCCTGGACATGTACTGGCTTAAGCAGGGGGACACGTCTGGCACTGCAGGATTTGAGTCCCTGACGGCGTAGTGTGTTACTGATGGTAGCCTTTGTTACTTTGGTCCCAGCTCTCTGCAGGTCATTGACTAGGTCCCTCCGTGTGGTTCTGGGATTTTTGCTCACTGTTCTTGTGATCATTTTGACCCCACGGGGTGAGATCTTGCGTGGAGCCCCAGATCGAGGGAGAATATCAGTGGTCTTGTATTTCTTCCATTTTCTAATAATTGCCCCCACAGTTGATTTCTTCACACCAAGCTGCTTACCTATTGCAGATTCAGTCTTCCCAGCCTGGTGCAGGTCTACAATTTTGTTTCTGGTGTCCTTTGACAGCTCTTTGGTCTTGGCCATAGTGGAGTTTGGAGTGTGACTGTTTGAGGTTGTGGACAGGTGTCTTTTATACTGATAACGAGTTCAAACAGGTGCCATTAACACAGTTAACGAGTGGAGGACAGATGAGGCTCTTAAAGAAGAAGTTACAGGTCTATGAGAGCCAGAAATCTTGTTTGTTTGTAGGTGACCAAATACTTATTTTACTGAGGAATTTACCAATTAATTCATTACAAATCCTACAATGTGATTTCCTGGATTCTTTCCCCCCATTCTGTCTCTCATAGTTGAAGTGTACCTAGGATGAAAATGACAGGCCTCTCTCATCTTTTTAAGTGGGAGAATTTGCACAATTGGTGGCTGACTAAATACTTTTTTGCCCCACTGTATTTGTGTGGAAACCTGATGATTGACAGGCTAGTTTTAATGCTTCAAGTCTCTGAACAAACTCTAAGTCGAATGTGAATAAATACTTTTTGGCTTTGGTTTAAAGTAGTCCTAAGTACTCCATACATTACATTACATTGCATTTAGCTGAGGCTTTTATCCAGAGCGACTTACAATAAGTTCGTTCGACCAACAAGATACAAACTTGAAGAAAACAGAATCATAAGTACATCAGGTTTCATAGAGCTAAAACATTTCAAGTGCTACTCAACTGGCTTTAGATAAGCCAGTCCTTTATTAGTATATAAGTGCTTTGTTAATAGTTCTATCGCTCAAAGTGGAGTCGAAAGAGATGAGTTTTCAGTCTGAGCCGGAAGATGTGCAGGCTTTCTGCTGTCCTGATGTCAATGGGGAGCTCATTCCACCATTTTGGAGCCAGGATAGCAAACCCACGTGTTTTTGCTGATGGGAACTTGGGTCCCCCTCGCAGTGCGGGTGCAGCGAGCCGTTTGGCTGATGCAGAGCGGAGTGCACGTGCTGGGGTGTACGGTTTAACCATGTCCTGGATGTAGGAAGGGCCAGATCCATTCGCAGCATGGTAAGCAAGTACCATTGTCTTGAAGTGGATTCTAGCAGTTACCAGAAGCCAGTGAAGGGAGCGGAGGAGCGGAGTGGTGTGGGAATATTTAGGAAGGTTGAAGACCAGACGAGCCGCTGCATTCTGGATGAGCTGCAGAGGTCGGATGGCACATGCAGGTAGACCAGCCAGGAGGTAGTTGCAGTATTCTAGGCGTGAGATGACGAGAGCCTGGGCCAGAACCTGCGTGGCTTTCTGGGTCAGGAGGTGCTTTGGGGGGTTCGGGGAGGGTGGAGAAGATAGAGAATAGTTTTTTGGAATAGGAAGAATGGATCTTATCTTGAAAGAAAGTGCTTTTTGCCTGAGAGATGGAAGCAGAGAAAGAGTAGTGCCTGATAGGTTAGGAGGTTGTCAGGGTGTTTGGATTTCCACCGTTTCCGCTCTGCTGCCCTAAGGATGGTTCTGTTCTATGGTTCATGCATATGACAGAAAGCACAGTGAGCAGCTCTGTATTGAGAGCTATTCAAATCAGTTGGTAAGTCCCTGCACAAAGAGCCTCAGTGTGGAGGGAAGGAGGTTCAGCAGCACTCTGCCTCACTTCACGTCAGAGAGAAGAGTGTGTGCTGCAGTATGAACAGCTCCACTGAGTCTGCTCTCTGTTAGCTGTCAGTTGTAACTAACGTACTGCTGGGCCTGTAGCCGTTTTATTTGACTGCCCTCAGGTCAGTAAAGTCTGCCCCCCGTGTGATTTACAGCTGCTTGTACATTTAAAAGCGCCTGCAATGTAAATCTGTCAGTGTGGCTCTTCCAGAAGATGTCATCACATAAAGACATGGATGATGGTTATTTATTAGAAGCCCAAGGTCAAGTTCAACAAGCCTCTTGAGTGTGTCATTAGAAGGAGAGGGGGGTCAAAGCCAGCCTGCAGGGTCTGAAATAGCACGTTTCCGACACAAAGGCTTTACATAGGGAGTAAGACACCACGTAAACAAATGAAGCAATACAATTCATAAAACACAATGAAGGGAGTCAACATTGGGAAAGCAATAGATTCTTGGAGAGGTGCAGAAGCATTATATTATAATGCAGCAGAAAGGTTGGGGCAGACCTCAGGTGTTCTGGAAGCTTCTTCCTAATGTGCAAAGTATACAAAACTCAAATCTGCCTCTACATTTCTGGTTCTGACCTTGAAACCTGTCCCAGATGAGCAGCGAGTTAGACATGGACTTAGGTCCCAAATATGTTATTGCTTTGCATGTTAATAATAGTATTTTATAATCAATGATTTGAGATGTTGGAAGTCAATGCCGAGCAGAGCCACACAGAGGTCTGTGTGCTACATTTCACTATTGAGTGGTATTAGAGTGACATGAAGTGAAGCTCATTGATGAAATGGTCCAAACTTTACAGTTGATCTTTCTGTAGTTTGTTTGTCTAGTTTTTTGCACAACAGAACCTTAAGAAAAAGATACAAATAGACTTCCACATGTGTTCAGCTGGGATTGTCTGTTTGTTTGTTTATCAGCAGGATTACGGAAAAACTACAGCCCCGATTTTCATAAACCTCTGTGGAAGGGTGTAGAATGGACCTAGGAAGAACATTACATTTTGAAACCGGAATCACACACTATGTTTTATTTACATTAACATGTATGATTTATGCTGCTTTCATGGTGTTTGAATAATCAACAAATGAATTTACCATTTGAGAACAACGACTCACAGACAGACATCCATGTTGGTTCCACATTCCCATTCAAAGCTCAAGAACATACCAATAGGCGCATTCACACTGCGGTACTTTTCCCACAAAGGTTCATGCGAACTTAGTTCATGAGAACTCTTTTATCGCGTTCACACCAAAAAGAGCCGGTACTAAAAATGGTTCATGTGAACCTTTTTTCCCCCTCGAAAGTCCCTGCTAGAGAGCAGGGACTTTCGAGCGGCTCTTTTGTGAGAAAAGAGCTATATTTCTGATTGGCTGGGCGGATTGCAAACCACGCCCCGTAAAACTTCCAAAAAGTTTTGTGAAGCCGCCATTTTATTATCCTCGCATTAGCATTATTAGCATTAGCCCAGCGCAGAAACGCAGAGAGACTAACGTATGGCAACACAAAATAAAACATGGGAGCGGTGGAGATGAGGAGGTGTCGGCGTTCTGGCGATTTACTCGGAAGGCTTCAGTAGAAGCTGCTGGGAGTCCCAGCAGCTTCTACTGAAGCAAGTCCCCAACTCCGGGGACTTCCGGCCGGGGACTGTGGGCGGCAGTATACGCCGTGAAGTTGTTTGTAGCCTGCCAGTAAACCCAAAGCAGAAGAAGAAGAAGTGACGTCAGCGGCTTCATTTGCCTAATCCACCCCCAGGGACTTTTTCCGGTGTGAAAGTGATCTGTACTTAGTTCATGCGAACTAAAGAGTTCTCATGAACCTTTGTGGGAAAAGTACCGCAGTGTGAATGCGCCTATAGTCAGAAAGACACCACAGTGATATTCCATGTGCTCTTTCTCTACTTCTCTTCTATTTTATTTTGAATGTGTCTTGCACTATTGTGTCTACAAGCAAACTATGGAGCACTTCATAGTGTCCCAGTATAAGACAATAGATCAGTTTAATGGTGTGTTTTTGTGTGTTTCAGACCTACATCTTCACTGATGGTGAAGACAAGGAGCTCCGCATGAGAACAGGTGGGAAGCCGGACAGTTCTCGTATAATAATAATAATAAGAGCAAAATGTAACACCTTTGTCTGTCTAATGTGTACAACAACTTGTACTGAAATAATGAAAACATACAAAAACAAACGTGGAATATACAGTTGTATGTCAACAGCAGCATGTAACTGAACTGCTGTCCCCCTCCAGGAGTGAACATCATCAACACTAACTGCTCAGCCGCTCACACCCGCCAGGCTCTGTGCTGCAAGATGTCTGTGGAGTACGATAAATTCATAGAGTCTCAGAAAAAGTGAGTGAAAGTGATCTGATCTGAACAGACAAGCGTTTTTTTGTTTCTAATATCTTAAAAACTGCTGTTGTACGATAGATAGCATCACTATCTTGCATTTCTCCATTTTCTACAATGCCATTTCCAGCGTTAAGAGATTTGCAAAAGAAACTGTTGCTATGGTCCTATAGGGACAATCAGCCTAACACTTCCTTTAACCAATCTAACATGATCTTTCTAGGATTTCACAAGACATACAGTATTCACCGTGCAATGTTGACTGTGTGTGTTGCAGGTGGTTCTGCCACGTGGATGATGATAACTACGTGATCCTGCCCAGCCTGCTGCAGCTGCTCTCCACCTACCACCACAGCCAGGATGTGTACCTGGGCCGGCCCAGTCTGGATCATCCATCGAGGCAGCAGAGAGGGTCAAGAGTGACGGATCGGTCAGTCTGCTCACACTTCATCAGGAGATCCACAAGAGACAGATCAAGTCTTCAACATGTGGAGCAAACTGTGTGATGCTGCCTTTCAAACTGTTCTACCTCTAACAGCTGACTGTCTCTGTCTCATTTCAGGTGTCGGTTAAGTTCTGGTTTGCAACAGGTGGAGCAGGTTTCTGTATCAGCAGAGGCCTGGCACTGAAAATGAGCCCATGGGCCAGGTAGGTCATGGGGTCACCGAGTGTTTAGGAACAGCCTGTGTGTTAGCTCTCATGTAGCTGAAGAAGGAATGTGCCTGGACTGGCCTGAGCTCCAGTAAGCTACAAGGTGTTGATACAAACAATAACAGTTACAGTATGTTGAGAGGACAATTGTTTCTTTAGGCAATAAAGGCTTTATGTAACATATCTAGTGGTGTAATGTAACTAAGTACATTTACACAAGTACTGTACTTAAGAAAAGAAAGGAGGTACTTTACTTGAGTATTTTCACATTCTGCTACTTTATAATTGTAGACATTTTGTAAGCAAATGTTGTACTTTTTACTGAACTACATTAATTTTACATATTTAGTTACTAGTTACTTTGCAGATGTATTTGCAGTTACTTTATATTTAAATCAACACACATTATTATAGTTAGGCTACCCAGTAGTACGTCAAGTATTTCAAATAAACCCTACTTATACCAAGTGCAACATTAAAGTGATGAACACATGAATGCACCAATATTTATCTTAAATGTTGTGCTTAAAATTGTCATTTTGCACAAGGAGTACTTTTATTTTCGACACTGCTAATACTTTTTTACTTATACTTAAGTAACATTTTAAATGCAGGACTTGTACTTGTAACAGAGTTGCTACTAGTAGCTAATTGCTACTTTTCCTTAAGTAACTAATCTGAGCACCTCTGAACATATCGGCACTGGCCCAAATAAACATTTCAGGGATATGAAAGGCCCAAAGGAATGCTCTACGATCTGCTTGTGATGTGAACTGTTTCAGACTGATCTCTGTCCCCTGGGTTCAGTTTGGGGAACTTCATCAGCACAGCAGAGAAGATCCGGCTGCCAGACGACTGCACCATCGGCTACATCATCGAGGCGCTGCTGGAGGTGATGCTGACACACACACACCTCTTCCACTCACACCTGGAGAGCCTGCAGAAACTGCCCACCGACACCGTGCTGGAGCAGGTCAGTGGACACTGCGCTCTATCGAAGTTTCTCCTGAATATCGCTCATCTTTTTCATCAAATAAAAATGCTTTATTGTAACATATTGTTATTGAATGACATATAAAGATTGAATACTTGTTTTTCCTGGGCTTTTATCGTTTGCTCACTTCACTTAGGTTGACGGTATATTTATTCTGTTTTGAAACAGGTGACGCTTAGCTTCGGAGGCTTTGAGAACAGAAGGAATGTGGTCAGCATTGTTGGGGGCTTTTCACTGTCGGAAGACCCCACAAGGTAAGCATTTTAACAACAAGGACTGATATTAATGATATGGCCCTTTGCTCCTCCACACACTGCACATTTTAAACTAAACCTCTATAGACTAGTGCAGACATTAGCTATTTGTAAAGACCAAGAAGGTGAGCATTGCAAGGGCTCCCTCGACAAAAAGCAATGGGATTTTTCACTGGATTTTGGAATATTGCAGAAAATAAGCTTTGAGGCAAACACACGTTTAAGATACTTACACGGTTTGTTCAGCAGGATAATCTCCACATATTTACAGCACTTTGATAACTGTTGAAGCCTGAAAGCAATCACCAGAAGAAAAAAGCTATATTGAAAGTAGTTCTTTAAATGACCTACAGGACGGTCACATGGCTGCATATCAACACCGCTAAGCTAAAGGCGGCTAATGTTCGGCGTGATGATGTTTAGTGGTCTCCTTCAGACACTTGTTAGCAAACACTTTTTTGTATCAAATATAAAAGCTTCGGACAAATGGACAGTGGGGTTTTTGCTGATGTATTTTATGACTCGTAGAACAAAACATGAAAATCGCTCCACCTTGTGTTCACCACAGACCTTATTTCAGGCATCGAACCAAAAACAAGTTAAAAAAACTAATTTTGAGATGAGTGAGTGGTAGTGGTCAAATACTAATAATAATCAATACTATACTATTATACACTAAAATGAGTTCTAATTCATTAGACTGTTAGACCTGGCATTGTCCTGAGGCAGTCTTCAGTTGTTATATTTGTAAGAGCTGTTTTATGACTAACCAGTCTGTCTGGTTTGGGTTATTGTAGCCCTAACTGCAGCATGTAGACTGGATGTTCCTGTCACATGTGAGACAGTGGTTATGAGGAGCTCCTCTAACAGACAGACTCAAGTCTTTTCACCAGATTGGCTGTGGGGATTTGCTCTATTTCAGCCACAGTGCGTAGAGGTCACTGGTGGCAGCCAGCCTTCAGTTCCTGTCTGAGTGTGTGACGAGGCGGAGGTCAGCGCTCTGTGTAAGATGGAGCTTGAATGTATGCAAGCCCATTTCTGCCACATAAAATTAAAATGTTTATCCTGTAAATAATTTCATAATTCAAAATGATGACTTATCTCATTAGTATGACTTACTATTTTATTATTGGGATGGAAGCTCATTTAATGAGTTACTGGATGCATTTTTTATTTTCTGTTGGGGAAACGGGCTTCCATATAATGGTGTCCCTTTACTGGAACTCGACCAACCAACCAAACAAGAGACCCAAAATAATCTAAATAATAAAGGGTCATATTTTTTATTTTGATAATGTTTTGTGATATTTTGTGTTTTAAGTGTGTGTAAATCTGATTTGAATAAAAGAACAATGCAGTTTGATATTTTGTATTTCTGCTGAATTGCTTAATGATACTCATTTCCTTCACAGAAATACCTTTACCAAACTGATATTACTAAGACCCCATTTACACGGGAACGTTTGCGTTTACGCACCAAATTCGGCTCATTTAACGTGTCCGTTCACACGAGACCACTGGAGACGCTGTAGTACATATGCCGGGCCTGTAAGTGGCGTAGTAACTTCCGCCACAAAATACACGAAAAGCAGCGAAGAAGACCCCCGAGCATGGTTGCCATGGTTGCCCTTCTGTTTATGCCCCGCGGTGGATTTAGCAACATGTAGTTCATGTAATTCTCCATATCCACTTGTTGCTGATGGTTGTGGTAGAGGAGCTGTAGATGTTGCACTAACATCTGTAGCATGGTCAGTAGCAGTAGATGAGTGTGAGATCAAAGTAGCAGATACAACCCGTTTCGTTCTCGTGTAAACATCGCCTAAGGCCTTTGTGCTAATTGGAAGTTTGCTCTTGTGAGAAAAGTGAATCCTTCCCTGCTTCTCTTCCCTTCCTGCAGGTTTAAGACGGTGCACTGCCTTCTGTATCCAGATACTCACTGGTGTCCAAAACTCCAACATCACCCCAGAACCTGAAAGCCTCTGTTTCCATCCTGCAGCACGGACTCCTGCTACACATGTATCCCACTGCCTCCCCCTGCCATGTTTGGATCTATGTGACAGTTCTGAAACTCATGTAACAGTATATGAAGGATTGTACAGTATTATATAGAGCCCCTGCTCTTTATCTGAGGGCACGGAGTGTTCAATGAAACCAAAGGCCTTCACCCACAAACCACTGACTTTAGTGTGAGTTAACACATGCTGTTGACATTTTAACCTAAAGTCAATGTCAATCAATCTAGTTTCTTTACAATGAAATATTGTTGAGGTACTTTTAAAGGAGTGTGATGTATTGAGATGATCATAATGGTATGGTCTCAAACAGGAACTGAACTGATGTTAGATATGACAGAAAGGACAGAACCCTCTGAAGAAGCTTCATATTCCACATGGCCAGGCACACTTTTCTTTTTGTAACTGTTCCAGTTGGATGTCTTCATATTTTCATCCAAATAGCTCCATCATTATGGTTTTGCACTACTTTGACCTTGTCACTTCCTGTTTGTTACTGTCTGTAGTTACAGTGTAAATATGATCATTATGTATTCTGTCTTTGCATAGGTTGTAGTTGTAGCTCTGCATGCGCTTCTTTAAGGCAGAGATGATTAGTTTGATGGAGTTAGTGGAGCCAAAGATATTTCTACTACAGCGGTTACATTTGGTTTGGACATTCATGGTCCAAAGTGGGTGCTGCTAATGATTGATTTGACCCCTGACCTTTTGTTGTGCAGTGTCAGCAAGTCAAAGTTTCTGAGTCACTGGGGTCCACACACATACAGTCATACATACATACACGGCTAATCATTTCATGTAGTTAACAATCCATTATGACGCGACAACAAAGATCAATTGTTACTCTTAGTCTGAATATTTGAAAAATACCTGCTAAACTTGAGAATGTTAGCCTTTCATCTCGAGCCAAGTTGTCCCTGAATGCAGCCTCAGAGTCCATGCGTAGTCATTTTACATTACAATACATGTTTCTCTTGAATCCCGTGAACAAGTTGTTAAGTGCCTTATTAGCCGCAGCCATTCTTTACTCCACAATAAGTCCTTGCAGACATCACCTCTCTGACTTTGACCTCTCTGACTTTGACCTTCAGGTTTTCCTCTTAGCTGACTTGTATTTTGACAAACTGAGTGCCCAGAATCCCAACTTTGAGTTTCCAGTCCTCAACAAATCCCAAAGCCCTGTTCTACTAGTTTGACCTGCATGTTTGGCAAACTGCAATTCCTCTTTGGCTCCACCCACTCCAGAGACAATATTTCTGCTTTGTAAAAGTATTTTTCTAAAACACTCGACTACCTTTTTTGCACACACGACTAGAATCCAAAATCCGGAGCATGTGTTCCACTGCAGGTCGGTGGAGAGAGTGTTTTATAAACCCTTTACCGCTGATGTATTATTGTGTTGTTTCAATAACAATAAAAACCTTTCTGCATCGTCAAATTGTTATTGTGGAATTACGGAGTGTATGTATACATCTGGTTAGTTTGGATAATTGAACAGAACAAACCGATTGGCAGTATTCTAGTTAATGACATCATAAAATGGCTGATTTATATGAGCTGATTATTACCCACCACCTGCTGGGACGTTCCTCCCTAAAGCTCTGTTAGACAGCAGATGAGTTCATGTGGAAAACACTGGAGGACATGTCTGATTTCATGAAGATGATTTAGTACTGACTGAGGGACTCCTATATCACAAACTGAGTGGATGACGAGACTAAGGGTGTGTGTGTTTACTGGTGATGCTCTTCTGTGTGCTTGCTGCCAGAGGAGGGGCCAGGGCCCTTTCTCATTTCACTAATTTCCCCTCCTCGAATATATCCAGTCTCTGATTGAGTTACGTTATTATGAGAGTGCTCTCATACTTGTTTGATTCTGAAATTGTATATATTTATATATATATGTGTGTATTTGTCCGCATCTGTAGCCTGTTATTGTCTCATTATACAGCACTGTGAATGAATCAAAGTAAATATATAAGTGGTCATGAACACATCTGTCCATCAGACAGAGGGCTGCTGTGCCTCCTGTCATCATTAATGGACGTCTCTTTAAAATGACCGCTCAGAGGAGAGGAGTTCTCATTTCTCTAACCGCCTGCTGCCTCCCCTCCTCTCTCCTCGGTTCCCCTCCTCGACTCCTCCGCTCGCATCTCCTGTGGGCGGGACTAAGACACAAGGATAGGAGTTGAGGAGGGGAAATAGACAAATGAGAAAGGGCCCAGGTCTTTGTTTCTGTCTTCAGTCTTAGCACTCAAGTCCCCTTAGCGTTTAGACTCCTGAACCAGTCACAATAAAGTGCTCTTCAAAAATGTTGACGAGTAAGTTTAACAAAGTGTGGTTATGTTTTTGTTAACCACCACATAGTTTTTGTTCAAAATAATCTTTTGGTTCATTTTTTCCAAAGGCAGCTCAGTAACATTAGGAGTATTGTCCCCTACAACTTGATGACATCTGTTGGATTGGTTCAAACTCATGGGACTTACCTCTACGAGTCAACAGTGTACTTTTTTGAAAAATATATGTCATGAAACTAAGTACATTTACTCAACTACAATTTTAAATAAAATCTCCACTACTTGTAATTGACACATTTACAGTAGTTACTTTGATAATGCATATAGTCCGGGAGCCAAAGCCTGATTTTTGGATGAATCTTGTTTCGTCTGATAAAGTTTTTTTCCCTGCTGTTTCTTGTAGCTTGGAGGTGCCTGTACTTTGAAGAGGCACCTCTTCAAAGTACAGACGGGCACCCGCCCGGTGGTATCCCTTGAGCATTTTCGGATATTGACCCCTTCATGGCCAAAATCCCAGAAAAATAAGGATTTATGAGATTTCATGCAAAAATATTGAAATCAAATGCACCCAATTGACTTTCTCCAATGTGTATTCAATAGGAGTACAGGAGGGTGCCGCTGATACTCTTAGCATGTTCCCATATTAACCCCTTCATGCCCAAAACGCCTAAATCCCAGAAAAACAAGGATTTATGAGATTTCATGCAATAATATTGAAATATATTCAAATCAAATGCATCACATTTGCCCACAGGGTTTCCTGTCATCAGGGGATGGCTACAACCGTCGGTTTGATGCCATCCTCTCGGACTATGAACGCAAGGAACGTTGTGTGGATGACACCATCCACTATGACACCGACCTGGAGCAACACTGGTGGAGGACCATCGACTTCCTGACGCGTGACGGCCGGTCGGGCATCGTGTTGAACCCAGACAAGTTTCAGTTCGCGGAGAGGTGCGTCGACTTCGCTGGCTTGTCGGAATCTACCATCGAACCGCTCCCGAAATACTTGGACGCCATCCGGGACTTCCCCACCCCAGGCTCCACGACGGACATCAGGAGTTGGTTCGGCCTTGTCAACCAGGTGGCCAACTACTCCCAGTTGCGTGACACGAAGGCTCCATTTAAGCCGTTCCTCAGCCCACGCTGTGTGTTCCTATGGTCCCCCGTTCTGGAGGAGGCCTTCCAGGCGTCCAAGCAAGCCATAATGGAGGCCATCCGCGAGGGCGTGGAGATCTACGAAATGCAGAAGCGTACCTGCCTCCGCCCTGACTGGTCCATGCGTGGCATTGGCTACTTCCTGCTCCAGCAACATTGTCACTGTGCCTCGGGCATACTAGGGATGCCAGCGATTATTCGATTATTCGTTACAGTCTCCATAATCGAATATTATTTTTAAAAATCGATTTTATTTATATATATTTTTTTTATTATTTATGTTTAATTTTATTTTTTTCTGGCTTAGTTTCAACCAAAATATAGACTAATGCTAATAATAGTAATAGTATTAATAATTGTAAATGGCCATTGGTCACACCACCAGTTTGTTCTACTGTAAACTTGGAGGAAGCCTGCGTGTTGAGCAGACTGCTGCTGCAGCACGCTACACACCGACCCCGCCCCCCACCCCTCCTCTCCCTCACACGTGCGACTAAAGATGAGCAAAGCGGCAGGTAAAAAGAGTTCCTCGTGGAACTACTTTGAACTTACAAGTCCAAAGGAAGTGAAATGCAAGCTCTGCGAAAAGACGTTGGTATATCATAGCTCAACCTCAACAATGCGTTCGCATTTGAGTGCGATGCACGCCAAAGTGGTTACAGAGAAAGACGCAGCACAGCCGGCCATTACCAACTTTACTTCGAGGCCACGTCGTTGTGATGACATGCGTGCAGGTGAAATAACTGCACTAATCACCAATATGCTAGTGAAGGACATGTATTTCAATGCTGCTATTATTAATACAGGCTACAGCTTCTATTAATAATTGCAGCATTGCAATAAATACATTGTGCGCGCATCTTCAAATAAAGGCAATGACAGGCACTTTAGAAAATAACAAAAAATAAACCAACATGATGTTGATGTAGGTTTATTTGTCGTTTATGTTGTTTGTACTGTTAAACATGTTCCAGTAAAAAAAAAAAACGGAATTTCTTTTGTCGGAGTTTATTTTTTTCTTCTGCGGAGGGGGGGGGTCGGTCGGTCGGTCGAATAATCGATTATTATTCGCCAGGACTGCCGAATAATCGATTTTGATCATGGTCAGTTTCTGGCAACCCTAGGGCATACCGGACTGCTGTCCAGGTGGATGGAGGATCACCCTCGCGGGTCGAGGGAGAGGCTGTGGCCTGGGGTCTAGAACAGACGCGGTACTTCACGCAGGGGTCCGCCAACCTCGTCGTGGTCACCGACCATAAGCCGTTGGTGAAGATCTTTGGCGACTGTACGCTGGATGAGATAACAAACTCGCGTCTGTTTAGACTCAAGCAGCGCACCCTCCCATGGCGCTTTAACATTGTGCATCTGCCTGGCAAGAGCAACTATGCCACGTCGAGGCATCCTTCCCCCTCTGGCTCAGCGAACGGCCTCTCATTGGGGCTGCCGAGCGGGCCTGACGCCGTGGAGTCAGCACTCATGGCATCGATCCGCGACGTCGCACGGGAGCTCGGAGCCGTCTCTTGGCCCCTCCTCGCACGGGAGACAGCGGCTGACGGATGCCTCGGCCACCTCCTCCAACTCATCGAGCAGGAGGGTGGGATTGACGTAAATGACCCTGCCCTGGCGAGTCTGTCATCGGTCCGTGAGTCCGTCTACGCACAGGACGGCGTCCTGCTCTATCGGGACCGCGTCGTGGTCCCCCCATCCCTCCGTGGGAGAGTCCTTCGGCATCTCCATGCCACTCACCAGGGGCCCTCAGCGATGGGGCAGCATGCCCGAGCCATAGTTTACTGGCCCGGGATGTCCGGGGACATTCAGGCCACCAGGGACGGGTGTGTAGACTGCAACCGCAATGCTCCGTCACAGGCGGCTACACCCCCCCTGCCGTCCTCACCCCCGTCCACGCCATTCAAGGCGGTGTTTGCTGACTTCTTCGACTATGGGGGCCGCCACTACCTAGTTGTCGGGGGCGTCTCTCGGGCTGGGTAGAGGTCCTGAGCTCTACGGCGGGTAATGCCCTGGCGGGCTCAGCTGGCCTGGTCCAACACCTCCGTTCATTCTTCGCCACCTTCGGCGTACCGGAGGAGCTCTCGAGCGACAGTGATCCGGAATTCAAGGCGAGCCACACTGAGGACTTCCTCCGCTTATGGCACGTCAAACACCGTGTGTCTTCCGTTAGCTTTCCGCAGTCGAATGGGAGGGCGGAAGTTGCGGTTAAGACTGCTAAGCGCTTCCCGATGTCCAACACCGGCCCGTCGGGCGGCCTTGATCAGGACCGCTTCCTGCGTGCTATGCTGCAGTTGCGAAACACGCCCGACCCCGACTGCAACCTCTCGCCAGCGCAGATCATCTTCGGCCGCCCCCTTCGTGGCTCGCTCTCCTTCGTGAACCGCCTCGAGAAGTTCTCGAACCCGCATATCCGCCTGCTATGGTGCGAGGCATGGGTGGCGAAGGAAGACGCCCTTCCGACCCGTATGTCCCGTACCACCGAGTCTCTGGGGACTCACTCAAGACCGCTCCGCCCATTGGCACTCGGCGAAAGGGTATTCCTCCAGAACCAGCAAGGCCCGAGCCCCCACAAATGGGACAGGTCAGGGATCGTGGTGGAGTCGCCGGGCCACGACCAGTATCAGGTCAGGGTTGACGGTTCGGGACGTTTGACACTGCCCAACCGGCATTTCCTCCGTGCCTACACGCCGGCCACACCCTGCGCCCGTGAGCAGTCGGCTGCGCCGTTTCCGCCGCCCACTGCTCTGGGCCATCAGCCCCCACCTATCCACCCGGGCTGGGCGACGCCCAAGGGGATTGCTCAGCGGCGGGCTGTTGGACCCCGCGACTCGGCTATGGGCGCTGCCCCACCGGCACCTGCTGGTGAGGCGTCCTCTGACCTCACCGTTCCTACGGGTGCCTTCCTGGGCGCACCGCTCCCGGTGCCGCAGTCGCCGCCGACGCTGCCCCAGCCTACTCGGCCAGGCCGCGTGAGGAGGCCGCCTGCACGTTACAAGCCCGAGTCCGGCAGCTGGATTTAGACCGTTAATCTAATCCGGCCCAGAGTTTTCCGGTCTGGGGGGGATGAAGAGTTTATCGCCGGCCACTAGAGGGCAGCGTCACTGCTGTCGCTGTCCGGATATGCCGTGCTCTGACCCGGAAGTGCCGAGCGGCCATTTTAGTTCAAATATTGTTCATTCACTCCGCCTTGAGTTGAGACGTTCATCCACTCATTCATGTAAGATTGTTTCCACTCTTGTTTGGTGTGTCTTTACTCTATGTAATTGAATATATGTGTATTGGTCATGACATGCATGTATGTAGTACTTTGTCACCTTATCTTATCTAGTACTTTGTCAGCTTATCTTGCTGCATTGCTCTGTTTCAGGGTGTCGTCATCCTTGTCATTAAAGTACCGAAACTGACATTGAGGAGTGTGTTTCTTCAACTATTATCTCACATAGCCCCACTGATCCTGTGTAGCAGGACTTGTAATGTACATACATCCACTAAGTAATTAACGGTTATCCTAATTTTAGTCATACTATTGTCATATCTTACAGGTGAAAGGTGATCCCACGGGTTCTTGTTTACAGACAGCGGCGATTGGAGCATCCGTAGGCTGCACAAAAGTCCGGCATAGTCAGGTACTTCTGTAAACACAAAGCCAGCAAATTCCTGTATCATAATGCAAGATGTTTTTAACAAGCCAAACCACTTGGAAGAAATCATGTGTAACTTAAGTTATGTTGAAAAGAAAGAGCAGTTCTGCCTCTCCCACTGGTGTAAAGTTGCTGGGTCAACTTTGTAATACTAGGTCTCACTCACAGCCTCTTGTTATTAGCCAGCTAATAAATACAACCACATACACAAAGAAAAGCTGCAATTTCAACATGTCCAAGCATCCTGTATCATAGCCATGCTAATAATGTTTATAATAAACCAAACCGTTTGTAAATCAGTCAAGATTTCAGCGAGTTAAGAATATTTTTGTGCAGATCACTCACCTTACAACAGCTACCATAACGCGAATCAGAGTAACTGTTGACTGTGGCAAGATGGCGGCCGGTCAGCTACGCTGGAAAATCTCCCATGAGCCATCTAGTGTTTATATATATCCATAGGCGCATTCACACTGCGGTACTTTTCCCACAAACGTTCATGCAAACTCTTTAGTTCGCATGAACTAAGTACAGATCGCGTTCACACCAAGCGGCAAACTGTGGGGTAGAGCCGTGAAGCCAATACGGAAGTGCCACACACTGCAGTTCATATATTGGCCGATAGGCGATGGCTGCAGAAAGGAGCAATTTCCATAGACCCCCCATGTTAAAATGCCCAACTTTACAGCAGAAAAAAACATGTTTCTACCCCTGGCTCCATACATTTTTATTATCGATATAGTTAGATTCCACCTTCATGATTATGGATCTGTGAGTGAATTGTTTTCTAACGCGACCCTTTTATTTATATTAGGTCTTAAAGTTTGTGCACACATTAGGGCGTGGTCACGTTGATTGACAGATACGTGCCTCACTGTCAGCTAACAGCAACTTGTCCACTCTGCTAGGCTACAACCATAAGGCGCATTCACACTGCGGTACTTTTCCCACAAAGGTTCATGCGAACTTAGTTCAGTGAACTCTTTTATCGCGTTCACACCAAAAAGAGCCGGTACTAAATATAGCTCTTTTCTCACAAAAGAGCCGCTCGTAAGTCCCTGCTAGAGAGCAGGGACTTTCGAGCGGCTCTTTTGTGAGAAAAGAGCTATATTTCTGATTGGCTGGGCGGATTGCAAACCACGCCCCGTAAAACTTCCAAAAAGTTTTGTGAAGCCGCCATTTTATTATCCTCGCATTAGCATTATTAGCATTAGCATTAGCCCAGCGCAGAAACGCAGAGAGACTAACTTATGGCAACACAAAATAAAACATGGGAGCGGTGGAGATGAGGAGGTGTCGGCGTTCTGGCGATTTACTCGGAAGGCTTCAGTAGAAGCTGCTGCTGGGAGTCCCAGCAACTTCTACTGAAGTCCTCTTACAACTCCGGGGACTTCCGGCCGGGGACTTTGGGCGGCAGTATCCGCCGTGAAGTTGTTTGTAGCCTGCCAGTAAACCCAAAGCAGAAGAAGAAGAAGTGAAGTCAGCGGCTTCATTTGCCTAATCCACCCCCAGGGACTTTTTCCGGTGTGAACGCGATCTGTACTTAGTTCATGCGAACTAA
Organism: Harpagifer antarcticus; assembly: GCA_902827135.1. Lineage (NCBI taxonomy): Eukaryota > Metazoa > Chordata > Actinopteri > Perciformes > Harpagiferidae > Harpagifer > Harpagifer antarcticus. The sequence continues at coordinate 2,431,359 of CADEHL010000417.1, read as the reverse complement.
AGAGTTTGCATGAACTAAGTTCGCATGAACCTTTGTGGGAAAAGTACTGCGGTGTGAATGCGCCTATAGAGGCTACAACGTTAGTTAGTTGTAGTTACTGTACTTGACCCTTTAGCTGTGTTCGTGGTGATCGTGCCTGTTAGGGAATATTGTTACAAATACCAGATCATTAAAATGTCGTGCTGTGCGCTTGAATGTACTAACAGAACTTCCAAGAAGTCTACTTTCAGCTTTTTTCGGTGAGTAAAATGATAATATTATACATGTTAACCCCGTTAGCAGGTGTTTGTGTGCTTGTTAGCTTACCTTGTTATGTAGCTTATTAGTCAGCTAAGTATGTAACCATTTATACATATAGAGTTTAGTTTATGATTCAGCCATGGGTAAGACTTTTATACTATATGGCTATGACGCCCATAATGCTAAACGGGAGCAAATGTGAAAAGGGGACCCAATTATCCCAGTGGGGCCGCCGGAGTCCACGCCGCCGAAGCTAACGGGGCTACAGGGGGCTAGCCCGCCCTGTAGGCGGCCGTAGGTCCCGGCGGCCTGGGGCTCCGTTAGCTTCGGCCAGCGGCGGAGTCCGGCGTTATAACTGGAGATCAAGGAATGCATCGAAACGCGGACTTGGTTCGCCTGTAGCCCGCTGTAGTATTAGCTAAATAAATGATGTTGAGCAAGGTTTATTAAGCTGAACACCGTCACAATTATTCTGCTATGTATCGGTACTTATTTTATTTTATTAACGTGTGAATGACAAGCATTAAGAATAATACCAAATAGCTAATTATCTTGCAGATTGTCTCGTTTGATTATGAATGTAACGTTTATATAGTGGAACTACACTGTTTTATCAAAAACCAAAGAGCCACGCAGTGACTTGGTATGCATGTATTTCAGCAGGAAATGTGCAACCTAGATGACATTTACCAACACAGACTATATAGAAATATTTGTAAAAGTTGTTCGTTACTAAGTGAATATGGCATTAACCCTTCTGTTGTCTTCGGGTCAAATCTGACCGATTTACTACTTTCATCAATCATGTTTTACATTCGATTGCATTTAGGCTTTATGATATCCTTCACAGTACACATTGCAGGAGAATATTTGAATGTATTAATTATTTGGGTAAAACTGTGAGCTGGGCTTTGGAGGCCTACAGCAGGTGACTTTTGAGAGAAGCTTGTGAGCAGGCAGCCCCAGGGCACAGTGAGGAAAGAGCAGGAGACAGTGGGTCACACACAATTAGAGAGACAATGGTCCTTCTGATTCTGGGTGAGCTGACTGGGAGTGCAAGGGAAGTTCAGAAATGGCCTTAGGGTATGGGAACAGTTAAGCTTAGTTGGTTAGCTGGTCCTGAGGATGTCATGAGATGATGACTGGTAAACCTCAACAAATATGGCTTTCTTAGAGAAAGACATGTGACATTGGTGTGGTGAGCTGGAGGAAACAGATGTGTGTGTTAAAGATGTTTTCGGGGGAAAGAGGTGTGTGCGTTCTGTTAAAGACTTCTCTGTCTGTGAAATTATATGACGGGACTGCCTGAGGGGACACACACACACACACACACACACACACACACACACACACACTCACACTGTAGGGAGATGGAATCAACAAACTGCTGACTCATTGCCTAGGCAACCGGCCAAAGACTCCTCCCAGTTTATGTGTATAAATACTGTAAAGTTTGTATGCTCAGAGCTCTCTTCCTGACTTGCTGTCGTGGTACGTATGTCACCAGGGTAGGAATTGAGCCCGGAGTACTGTTGCAGTGTGCTCTGTATTGATTGTGTATGCATTGTGATATTACCATTAAAGTAGATTATTGTTTACTTGTTGGCATCTGGATTCCTTCTATATAAACAGCTCTGTAGGAACGCGGAGAGATTTGAAACGCGGAGCGTCAATCCCTTTTAATCTCTAACAACATTTGAACAATCCAATTATGGATGATTTAGTCAACGTTGTAACACCCACGGTGTTCCCGGTCACCGCCATAAAGAAAAGGAATTACTAACCATCCAGATCAGATAAAACACACACAAAAAAACCCACACACACACTAGATGTGTTTCCCCCATAGACTGTATATAAAAGTCCCGTCCCCCCCATTATGTGCCCATCCCCCCATGTGAATCACACCTGCCACACACAAACACACACACAGAACAATTTGATATATTTCCCGCTCTTTTGTGCCCATCCCCCCACAGTTAGAAAGAGTGTTAAATGAAATGTGGTGATGGTTTTTGTGTTAATGTAATCTCAGTTAAAACAGGACCGGTCAAATTTGACCGCGAACACCAAACTAAGGGGGAAAACACTTTTTGACTGTCACATTTTTACATTTCAGCATTGCATCACTAATTTAAGTTCTATGTTTTGCTTGTTAAGCAGTCTGTAACCCTACACACCTAACATATAACTTCTCATGTATTTTTGTATAAAGGTTTCCTTTAGATGATCCAGACAGGCTGGACCAGTGGGTGCTGAACATCCGGAGAAATAAATGGACCCCCAAAGTTTGTTCTCGCCTGTGCAGTGAACACTTTGAGAGTCATCACTTCAGCACGGACTCATGGGTACAGATCCTTTTTTTTTATTAAATAACTTTTATGGTTCAATTTGTAGGTGTCAATTGTTGTTGACTCTCTATTGTCTTTTATAATGCACTCTTAAATTTAAAACAACATTATTCAAAAGAAAGTTGAATATCTACAGACCTCAAACAGTTATTTTATGTGTTTTTGTTTATTATTTTTATTAGGGAAGGAGATGCCTGAAAAACACTGCAGTGCCCACCATTTTCTATTTCACCAATGGCAAAGAACAACAGCCTAGACGGAAAAGCAGGGTGAGTAGCAATGACGAGGTAAGTGACACTCCTAGTTGGACTGTTAATAGCAATGAGGAGGAGGTTGCAGATGTAGACCATGGTAGTGGTGAAAACAGTCTTGCTGCTGATCAGAGCAATATCATTATGATACAAGACACACCTGAAGAAGCCTTTGTTGTTCAAAATGTCGAGCATAATGACATTCCAACAGACAATGCTTATGAGGATGTTGGTTTGGGTAGCAGCAGCCAAAAAAAAAAACAAATTGGAAAACAGGCAGACTCCGCCTCTGTTCACTCTTACACCATTACAACACAGCTGGCTAGCAGCTCTCTGATTGATCACTACTACGTTATTTCTGAGTCTCCAAAAACACTGAAAAGGAAACATTCCCACGTTGAGGTTAAGCTATGCGCAGCTCGCAAAAAACTAAGGTTGAAGGCCCAGCAGACAAGGAGACTGACGGCACGAGTTTCTTCCTTGGCAGGTGTTGTAAAAGTAGTTCAGAAGAAACTCCTTATTTCAACTGACTGTGCCTCTCTTCTTGATGGTCTTGATGAGGTTCCCCGAGATGTCTTTGAGAGAATACAAAAAAAGAAGAAGTCAGTGTTTTCTGAAAACATGAAGCAATTTGCCACCACATTGCACTTCTACTCTCCAAAGGCCTATGACTATGTCAGAGAGAAGTTTCACTTGTCTTTGCCTCATCCTCAGACCATTCGAAAATGGTACAGTAGCATCTCGGCAAATCCTGGATTTACTGTTGCTGCATTCACAGCTTTAAAAAGTCATGTTGCTGAAAGGAGAGAAGCCGGGAAAGACACAGTTTGCTCATTAATGATGGATGAAATGTACATCCATAAGCAAACTGAGTTTGGGGGGGACCAAATTCATGGGTATGTTGACATTGGCTCTGGAGAAATTGAAAATGTGATTGCAACCCAAGCATTGGTCCTTATGGTTGTTGCAATCAACGAGTCTTGGAAGATCCCCATGGCTTACTTCCTCATAAACAGCATGACTGGAACCGAGAGAGCAAACCTCATCCGAGAGAGCCTTGTTAGGCTTCATGCAATTGGAGTAAGGGTTATCTCTTTGACATGCGATGGACCCTCCCAAAACTTTGCCATGATCAGGGAGCTTGGTGCCAAATTGGACATTTTTGACATGAGATCATTTTTTCTTCATCCTGAGGATCACACACAAAAGATCTATGTGATCCTGGATCCATGTCATATGCTCAAGCTTCTTCGAAATGTCTTCTCAACAGTTGGGGTTCTGGTAAGAGAAGATGGCCAGCAGATAATGTGGAAGTACATTGAGGAGCTCCACAAGCTGCAGGAGAAGGAGGGCTTGCGTCTTGGCAACAAACTAAAAATGGCCCACATCCAGTGGAGAAATCAGAAAATGAAGGTCAATCTTGCAGCCCAACTATTTAGCAGCAGTGTGGCAGATGCCCTTGAATATTCAGAAAAGGAGCTTAAGTATCCTCAGTTTACTGGAAGTGCAGCCACAGTTCAGTTCCTGCGCACAATTGATGCAGCCTTTGACGTCCTTAACAGCCGAAACCCACTCGGAAGAGGACACAAAGCACCCATCAAGCCAGCAACTAAACACCGTGCCATAGGTATTCTATTAGAAGCTGAGTCCCTTCTCCGTGGGCTTAAAATGAAAGGAAAGGACAACAAACTTGTTCCTTTACATGCCACACAGAAGAAAACACCCATCTGTGGTTTCATTGCTTGTGGGAGAAGTGTTATTGGCATCTACGAAGACGTGGTAGAGCAGCCAGCTGCCCCCTGTCGATACCTTCTGACCTACAAGCCAAGTCAGGATCATTTGGAGCTGTTTTTCTCTGCAATCAGAGCGCGTGGAGGTTACAACAACAACCCCAATGTCAGGCAGTTCCGAGGGGCATACAAGCGTCTCCTTGTAAGGCACCAGGTGAAAAAAGGCACAGGTAACTGTCTTCTTCGTGACAACACAACCATCCTTGACTCAACACCGGCAAATATCAACATGGCACGCAGGTTGGGTATTGAGCCGGTGGAAGAGATTGTGACTGAGGATGACACACTTGCTAACCTTCCTGATGTTAACCATCTATCTGAGTATAAAGAAGCAGCGATCTCATACATCGCAGGCTTCATTGTCAAAAAGATAGAACAGAAGGTCACCTGCATGCCTTGCTCCCATGCACTGACATCAGCTGACTCTGTGCATCCATTTGTAACTTTGAAGAACAGAGGTGGCCTACAGAAACCATCGCCAGGCATCACTTCAGTGTGTCAAGTTACCGAAAGATGTTTTCAGCGGCTTCTAAATGCCAATGAAGGAAGGGCTCCACAGGGAAGAGGAACAACAGCGGCAATTGTCCACCAGGTGCTTTCTGAGTGTTCTGAGAAAAATCGCTTCCCACAGCTGCACAACCACATGTTTGACATGTGTGTTGAAGCTAACCATGTCCATGTTCTGGTAAAGATGGCTTCTGCCTTGTACTGCAAAGTCAGATTAAATCATATAGCAAGGCGGCAGACGGATAAGATTAAAGAAGGCAAAGTAGTCCGTAGAAAACTGACCAAATTAATCAATTTTTACGGAGACTAAAAAAAAGGTTGTTGGCCATTTCTGTGTTTTGCAGGTGTACGTTTACTATCTGTGTTTGTCAAAAATTGTGTATGCATATTTGTAAATATATGTATATATCTATATCATATATATTAAGTTATTGGTTTGTGTTTTACGTGTCATGGCCAATTAATACCTTTTTTGTAATTTACGGACCTAGAACAAGGAACAAGGAACATGGCTAGTGGCAAGCCTTACTCTCTTTGGAAAACATTGTATATGTTGCTTGGAGCCCGCATGAAAGGGGCCTGAGTAACTTTCAATGTCTGCTGTTAAATATTCTGGGTATTTTCAACGTATTTGTGGCACTGCAGTGTGGGTATTGTGTGAACCTGATTATTAGTTGGAGTCTGCATGAACGGGGCCCAACTGTTTATTATCTGTGTTTGTCTATACTTGTGTGTACATATTTGTAAATATCTGTAAATATAATTATACATCAATATAATATATATTAAATGATTGGTTTGTTGTTTGCAGTGTTTGCAGTGTTTATTCCACCTCATCCACCTACACTGGTTGCCGGTCAAGTCCCGCATCACCTACAAAATCCTCCTCCTTACCTACAAGTCCCTCCATGCCCTTGCCCCCCAGTACCTATCGGACATCCTTCACCCACATGCCCCACCCCGGAACCTGCGGTCCTCAGACTCCGGCCTGCTTACCACCCCCCCGCACCAAACTGCGAACCTTTGGGGACAGAGCCTTCAGCGTGGCAGCCCCCACCCTCTGGAACGCTCTCCCTGCGGAGATTCGCAACATCCCCACACTCGATGCCTTCAAAGGGGCCCTCAAGACCCATCTGTTTGCCAAGGCTTTCGGCCCCTAAATCGATCTGTTGTTTTGTCTGTCTGCCTTTTGTTTTGTTATGTTTGTTTTTTGCCTATTACTTGTAAAGCGACCTTGGGTCCCTTGAAAGGCGCTATATAAATTCAAGTTATTATTATTATTATTATTATTGCGATTATCAGTTGGAGTCTGCATGAACGGGGCCCAACTGTAAAATACTCTCAAAAATCCAAGCCGGGATGCTACCATAGACTGTATATATATATATATATATATATATATATATATATGCTACTCGAAGACATAACCATCGGAATGTATCATACTAAATTGTTCAAAGAGCCTTAACATATTGCCTACCTCTGTTACGGTGTGTGTGGGAAGTAGGACCCAAATGCAGATTATAGTGACAAAATGACTCCTTTATTTCAAGGCTACATAATCATAAAGACAGAACAGAACACTCACCGCAGACCAGGTCATAACACAAGACGAACCGACAAAGACAGACAGAAAAACCAGAACTTAAATACACACAAGACTAATCACACAAACAAGACACAGGTGAGGAGGGAGGAGAAAACACAGGAACACCAGGTGCACACAATCGGGTAAATTAGACACACCAGGGAAACTGACAGGGAATCACAGACAGATTACAACAGGCAGGAAACGGGGGGTGAACACTTACAAAATAAAACAAGAAACTAAAGACAGAAACAGACAAAACATAACACGGACAGATCGTGACAGAACCCCCCCCCTCAAGGGGCGGATCCCAGACGTCCCTAAACCCCAAAAACAAAAATCCACACAGTCCAGCAGGGTGGGTGGAGGGGGTCCGGAGGAGGGACGTATCCCTAGGCCACCAGGGTGGGTGGAGGGGGTCCGGAGGACGGGACTAAGCTGACCACCCAGGAGCCCAGTAGGGGACCAGGAAGGGATCTCGGGCGGACGGCCCGGGGGCAAGGCAGAGTCTAAAGTGGGGAACTCGGGCGGACGGCCCGGGGGCAAGGCAGAGTCCAAGTTTGGGGGTCTCGGGCGGACGGCCCGGGGGCAAGGCAGAGTCTAAAGTGGGGAACTCGGGCGGACGGCCCGGGGGCAAGGCAGAGTCCAAGGTGAGGAACTCGGGCGGACGACCCGGGGGCAAGGCAGAGTCCAAGGTGGGGGTCTCGGGCGGACGGCCCGGGGGCAAGGCAGAGTCCATGGTGGGGAACTCGGGCGGACGACCCAGGGGCAAGGCAGAGTCCAAGGTGGGGGTCTCGGGCGGACGGCCCGGGGGCAAGGCAGAGTCCAAGGTGGGGGTCTCGGGCGGACGGCCCGGGGGCAAGGCAGAGTCCATAGTGGGGCGAAGGCCACAGCGGGCGAACTCAGGGGGCCGAGCATGAGGGCGAAGACCAGACAACTCCGGAGGCCGGGCAGGACCCGGTGTCGGCCGGACAGGAACCGGAGCCGGCGGGACAGGCTTCGGCAGGATCCCCCACGGAAGAGGACCAGGAGTTGGCAGGACCCCCAGCAGGAGAGTGGACGACGGGACCTCCAACGAGACAGGACAAAGGTTTGGCAGGACCCCCGGCAGGGGAGTAGACGACGGGACCTCCAACGAGACAGGACAAAGGGTTGGCAGGACCCCCGGCAGGAGAGTAGTCGGCGGGGCCTCCAACGGGACAGGACACAGGGTTGGCAGGACCCCCGGCAGGAGAGTAGTCGGCGGGGCCTCCAACAGCACAGGACATAGGATTGGCAGGACCCCCGGCAGGAGAGTAGACGGCGGGACCTCCAACCGCACAGGACATAGGGGTGGCAGGACCCCCGGCAGGAGAGTAGTCGGCGGGGCCTCCAACGGGACAGGACAAAGGGTTGGCAGGACCCCCGGCAGGAGACTAGTCTGCGGGACCTCCAACTGGACAAGACATGGGGTTGGCAGGACCCCCGGCAGAGGGCTAGTCTGCGGGACCTCCAACTGGACAGGACATGGGGTTGGCAGGACCCCCGGCAGAGGGCTAGTCTGCGGGACCTCCAACTGGACAGGACATGGGGTTGGCAGGACCCCCGGCAGAGGGCTAGTCTGCGGGACCTCCAACTGGACAAGACATGGGGTTGGCAGGACCCCCGGCAGAGGGCTAGTCTGCGGGACCTCCAACTGGACAAGACATGGGGTTGGCAGGACCCCCGGCAGAGGGCTAGTCTGCGGGACCTCCAACTGGACAGGACATGGGGTTGGCAGGACCCCCGGCAGAAGACTAGTCTGCGGGACCTCCAACTGGACAGGACATGAGGTTGGCAGGACCCCCAGCGGAACCTCCAATGGTACAGGACATGGGGTTTGAGTGGGGACTCGAGAGGACTTGAGAGGGAACTTGAGAGGAAACTGGAGAGTGGACTCGAGAAGGAACTCGAGAGGTGACTCGAGAGGTAACTCGAGAGGGGACCTGAGAGGGGACTTGAGAGGGAACTCGAGAGGAGACCTGAGGGGAAACTTGAGAGGTGACTCGAGAGGACACTGGAGAGTTGACTTGGGAGGTGACTCGAGAGGACACTGGAGAGTTGACTTGAGAAGGAACTCGAGAGGTGACTCGAGAGGTAACTCGAGAGGGGACCTGAGAGGGGACTTGAGAGGGAACTCGAGAGGAGACCTGAGGGGAAACTTGAGAGGTGACTCGAGAGGACACTGGAGAGTTGACTTGAGAGGTGACTCGAGAGGACACTGGAGAGTTGACTTGAGAAGGAACTCGAGAGGTGACTCGAGAGGGAACTCGAGAGGAGACTAGAGAGGGAATTCGAGAGGAGACTAGAGAGGGAATTCGAGAGGGGACCTGAGAGGGGACTTGAGAGGGGACTGGAGAAGGAACCAGAGGAGGGAACTCGAGAGGAGACTAGAGAGGGAATTCGAGAGGGGACTAGAGAGGGAATTCGAGAGGGGACTCGAGAGGTGACTTGAGAGGGAACTCGAGAGGAGACTCGAGAGGGGACTTGAGAAGTGTCTTGAAAGGGGACTCGAGAGGTAGCTCGAGAGGGGGGCTCGAGAGGAGACTAGAGAGGAAACTAGAGAGGGAACTCCGGTAGGAACTTGAGAGGGGACTTGAGAGGGGACTGGAGAGGGGACTGGGGAAGGAACCAGAGGAGGGACTAGAGAGGTGACTTGAGAAGTGTCTTGAAAGGGGACTCGAGAGGGGACTCGAGAGGTAGCTCGAGAGGAGACTTGAGAGGGAACTGGAGAGGGGGCTTGAGAGGAGACTAGAGAGGAAACTAGAGAGGGGACTCCGGTAGGAACTTGAGAGGGGACTTGAGAAGTGTCTGGAGGGGAAACTTGAGAGAGTTGGTTTGCCAACAGAACACGGGGTGCTGGAGTCGGCCGGTACGCCGACAGGACACGAGGAGCTGGTGTTGGCTGGGGAGCCAACAAGAGACGAGGTGCTGGAGTCGGCCGGTACGCCGACAGGACTTGGGGAGCTGGTGTTGGCCGGTATGCTGACAGGACTCGAGGAGCTGGCGTCGGCTGGGGAGCCAGCAGCAGACGAGGTGCTGGAGTCGGCCGGTACGCCGACAGGACTTGGGGAGCTGGTGTTGGCTGGGGAGCCAACAGGAGACGAGGTGCTGGAGTCGGCCGGTACGCCGACAGGACACGGGGTGCTGGCGTCGGCTGGAGAGCCAGCAGGAGACGAGGTGCTGGAGTCGGCCGGTATGCCGACAGGACTCGGGGAGCTGGCGTCGGCCGATGAGTCAGCAGGTGACGAGGAGCTGGAGTCGGGACCATGACTGATGGGGCCGGTACTTGAGCCGGAACCATGGCTGGAACTGGGGCCGGAACCATGGCTGTATGGGCGAGCTCTGGTGCAGGGACCATGGCTGCATGGGCAGGTTCTGGAGCCGGAAACATGGCTGTAAGATCCAGTTCTGGAGCCGGAAACATGGCTCTAAGGTCCGGAGCTGAAGCCTGGATCATGGCTGTGTGGGCCGGTTTTGAAGCCGGAAACATGGCTCTAAGGTCCGGTTGTGGAGCAGGGACCATGGCTGCTGGGGCCGGCACTGGAGCCGGAACCATGGCTGCTGGGCAAGGAACCGGAACACGGATCCATGGCTGTGTGGGATGGTACTGGAGCACGGTACCATGGCTATGTGGGATGGTACTGGAGCACGGAACCATGGCTGCTGGGTCCAGAACTGGGGCCGGAACCATGGCTGTTGGGTCCAGAACTGTAGCCGGAACCATGGCTGCTGGGGCTCGGGCTAACCTGGCCTTGCGACGACTCCTCTTAGCAGCCGCCTGAATACTCCGTGGACCTCCAGAAGCCAGACGAGTTCCGGAATACAACTCCTGGACAGGAGCAGGAACTGGAGCAGAAGCACGGGTTGACTTCAGGCGGAACCCACCAAGGCGTATGGTGCCAGGTTGGGAATTGGGAGACATGGAGTTAGCATGCCTGGAGCTAGCAGGCCGGGAATCACATGTTTCAAGGAAGTCCAAAATCCAGTCAGGTAAGAACTCCACAAAACATAGTCTCTCTGCTGCCAACCGGTGCGCCTCTACCAGAGCGGCCCTCTTCTGCCAAACACTGGACGCTCCCATCCATCGATGAGCGCAGACAGACAAAGAAAAGGTCAAATCCAAAAGTTCCTGCTCAAACGGATCTGCTGGGCCCATATTTGGTCGGTTCGTAATGTTACGGTGTGTGTGGGAAGTAGGACCCAAATGCAGATTATAGTGACAAAATGACTCCTTTATTTCAAGGCTACATAATCATAAAGACAGAACAGAACACTCACCGCAGACCAGGTCATAACACAAGACGAACCGACAAAGACAGACAGAAAAACCAGAACTTAAATACACACAAGACTAATCACACAAACAAGACACAGGTGAGGAGGGAGGAGAAAACACAGGAACACCAGGTGAACACAATCGGGTAAATTAGACACACCAGGGAAACTGACAGGGAATCACAGACAGATTACAACAGGCAGGAAACGGGGGGTGAACACTTTACAAAATAAAACAGGAAACTAAAGACAGAAACAGACAGACAAAACATAACACGGACAGATCGTGACAACCTCAACTGTTCAGTATATCTTAGAGTCTGCATGAACGGGGCCTAAGTTTATATTGATCTGTGATCCATAAACCACATTTGCAACCTCCTCCATATTCATGTTTTTGTAGATAGTTTCATAAGTTGTGTGTCAAAGTTAAACAACTGTTCATTGCCAAACGAGTAAGCATATGGAAAACTGTTCAATATGTCTGCATGAACGGGGCCTAATCTCATATTGATTTGTTAAACATATGCTTATTCAGATATTCATTTGTATGCTATGGTTTCTTGATGTGTTTGTCCAAGTTAAGGATCAGTTCAATGCAAATAAAAAAAAAAATATATATATCTATAAAATGTAAAACTTTTATAAAAAACATATTTCTTTCTTCGATTGCTGTTTTGACGAAGGCTAAGTAACTTTTGGCATGTGGTATTATATATTTTCTGATATAGGTCGTTTATAACTGTAAAAACATACTTTTGGAATGTGTTCTTTTGTTTATTGTTTACCTCTTTTTGATTGTTCATCAAATTCACGTTCCCATTACATTTTTATCGAACATTTATCTCAGCTCTATCTTTCAATACTTTGACAACTGCCTTAACCTGTTTTTTCTTCTTGACCCTTCTGCACTAGTTTTTAGCATTGTGTGCAGACTTTGTTGTGTGTGTTTGTCTCATTTTAATTTTTTGTTTGTCCATGTCCTGTGTCCATGCTTTTCAGTTGATTTTGCATTTTTGTCCCGTCTTATATGTTCCCATTCCTGACCTGCACCTTGTCGTGGTGAGTGGGCTTTAAACTAAGACGGGTCATACTGAATAGTTTGTGCACACATTTTTAACATGTGATCTTTCTTTCATGTAGGACGCTTCAGGGAAGTTGCAACGCCTCGGCCAATGTGATGTCTTCTCCACGTGAAAGAGATTGAAGGCATAATTTATAACTTGAGACAATTTTCCAAAAGTTATGACTTTTATTGGCTTAGGCAGTAATGGATTACATCTAACACGACTCAAGTTCGTATAGAAAAAAGGAAAGTGTAATCCTTAGTTACATAGGAAAAAATGTAATCAGATTAGTTTGACTTTTTTTAATAATAGGGAAACTCAGGATTACAATCTTATTCAAAACCTAAAAAGAGCTGTTTGTTGTAAAATGATCAAATTGTATCTCTTCTCTGGAAGCGGTACTGTTCTGTAGGCTAATACTTTAATTGTGAATCTATACACCTACTGCCTGAATCTGCTTTATGGTATTATATTATACATAAAAAAAAATCATATTAATATTTCTTCTCTCCTGTGTTTATTTGCATTGCATTTGATATTGAGGTAATCCAAAAGAAAAAGAAAGTCATCAGGTTACATTACTTTTATATCTTGATACTCACATGAAGTTACTGGCTGTGTTTTTGGCAAGTAGCCGTCCCAACCCTGTACATAAGTTATATCATTTTAATTACTGATACAGTTGTTGCACATCTTTAATTTATTTTCTAGTGTACTTAAGTCATAAAATGATTCGTAACCTTTACTTTTCATAAAATGCAAGATGTAACTTTCAATATGGCTTGTGTATTTATCACTTTTTCAATGTGAAATAGATCTGATTAAATAAAGAGTAAAAGCACAATCTTAAATGTTGACATTTATCATTTTCCTATGCTTATTGTTAATGTAGTGGTGTTATAAACAAAATGTTGTCGTAAAGGAAATTAAGATGTTTTTTATTTGTTGATAAAAGATTTAAAGTTGATGCTCACAACATGTGGGAACATTTATGGAGAAAAATGTTTCTATTGTAAAACAAATATTTATCTACATACTGAACAATTTGGAAACTCTCTAAAAGGGATTATCTTCTGTGACGTTACGACCCTGTAGGGATTGTGGGTATTGCACTTCATAATTACATTCTATGGTATGCTTATGACATAGTTCCAGAGTACATGGGATTAGGGGAGACCTTCTTGTTGTTTGCATTGTCACTGATAAATGACAGCGTAGTATTCATTGTCAAGATGTTGTGTTTTTAAACTTGGGACTCTTTTCAGACTGCTACGGCTTGGGAAAAGATTTGAGCCTTAATGTGTAATGTTTTCTGTATTGTATGGTAAGCTTATCCTTTCATTTGATAGTCCCATTTGGATGTGATAGCTAACACTTTCAGTAAGCAGTAGACAAAAGAAGTGAAAATATGAATGTAATTTATTTTCAATATTTACATAAATACAGAATTATTTTAATTAATAAAATAACAAAAAACATCATAACAAATACAAAATAAAAGGTTTGACAGACAGCCATGCCCAGCATGGGCCTGGAGAGCTACAGAGTCTATTGGGGGAAGAGGGGGGTGGGATGTGGGGAAGAGAAAGAGCAGCCATGTTAACAGTGTTATGGCTACAGATGTAATATCCAACTCAACATTAGCCATGACAGTCTGGGCTTAGCAAGGGCCTTAGAATACATACTCTAAAGGCCAAATCCAAAAACAGTGATACTGACATTTTAGCAGTTCAAAGTCTTTGGAGGTGGTCTTTCAGGCAATTGGCTAGTGACTTTAAAAAAATATAATTTCCCCTATGGGTGAAATTAACTCTATCTCGCAAAAAAAGCCCAGCACTGTCATGTCTAATGTTGGAGTGGTCAACAATGACACCATTTAGGCTATGAACAAAAGTAGCCATAACACTGTTAACAAACTTCCGGGCCTTGTCAATTTTGACAGGATTTGCACCAGCCCTCCACCGGCGCCTCTGGTTGATCTGGGAGAGCATGATCTTCATGCCAGGGTGCCGATGGTGAAGCTGGTGCAGGTCCTCCTTCATCTGGTTCAGCAACTGAACACTGGGCACATCCCCCAAGTCATTGCCGCCACAGTGGATGAGGAGGACATCCGGGACTGCTCTTCCTCTCAGGGAGTAGGAAAAGAAAGGGAGGACACTTCTCCAGCGCAGTCCACCCCAACCGAACCAGCACACCCTCAGGTCGAGGCCAAGGTTGCTGCCGATGGTCTCTGTAGCTCTCTGGGCTCCACGCCGGACACAGCTGTCTCCGATTATCCATACAGTCACTATGGGAGGACAATAAATGAGAAACCTCAAAAAACAGATTAACAGCACACAGTTTATATATATATATATATTTATATATTGTGTGCTGTTTATGTATATATATATACATATATGTATAGTATGTTTGTGTGTAATGTCAACCATCTGAAGTCATGTAAAGTAAGCCAGGACCATCAATTTACAGGTTGTGCAGTTTGGCGTGGAGGAGGTTGCCATCTATTTTTTCTTAATGCTGACAGAAATAAAAATGGTTTAATCAATATAAAAGCACCTTTCTTTTTCTACACTCATATTTCATTAATTAAATGTAATTCACGCAACACTGGCCATATCTCTGCTAGTTTACAAAGTTTAGTTACAAATGACATTTATATTTGAAAAACGGTGAAGCACTTAAAAAACAATTGTATAGTGTAGGTTCAAGAACATTTAAATCAAAAGGACAAGTTTTGTAAAGTTACAGGGTATCTTACCTTCAGAATATGCCGGGAACGAGGAGCGGTGACTGCAAGCTGGGTTGCTAGCATAGACTGTGTTGTTAGCATAGGTTGTTAGCTTAATACTGAGAGCATGTTAGCTTAGCTTCTTAGCCTGAGCTAGGTCTGGAACGTCACGCTCGTTGGCAGCAGGTCCCGCCCTGTCCCGCCTCGGCTCCGCCGCAGGCTGGAGAAGGCGGGAGTTAGACTCTGACGTCACTGTCGAGCCGTTAGTAGCCGACTCCGCCTACTTAGGGCTTCACGGCAACTCTGCAGAATCCTATGGGTGACGTCACGGACCCTACGTCCATTTATATATACAGTCTATGGTTCACACCGGAAAAAGTTCCTGGGGGTGGATTAGGCAAATGAAGCCGCTGACGTCACTTCTTCTTCTTCTGCTTTGGGTTTACTGGCAGGCTACAAACAACTTCACGGTGTATACTGCCGCCCGGAGTCCCCGGCCGGAAGTCCCCGGAGTTGGGGACTCCCTTCAGTAGAAGCTGCTGGGACTCCCAGCAGCTTCTACTGAAGCCTTCCGAGTAAATCGCCAGAACGCCGACACCTCCTCATCTCCACCGCTCCCATGTTTTATTTTGTGTTGCCATAAGTTAGTCTCTCTGCGTTTCTGCGCTGGGCTAATGCTAATAATGCTAATGCGAGGATAATAAAATGGCGGCTTCACAAAACTTTTTGGGAGTTTTACGGGGCGTGGTTTGCAATCCGCCCAGCCAATCAGAAATATAGCTCTTTTCTCACAAAAGAGCCGCTCGAAAGTCCCTGCTCTCTAGCAGGGACTTTCGAGGGTTCACATGAACCATTTTTAGTACCCGGGTCTTTTTGGTGTGAACGCGATAAAAGAGTTCTCATGAACTAAGTACGCATGAACCTTTGTGGGAAAAGTACCGCAGTGTGAATGCGCCTTATGCTCCGAGCCTCCAGAGCAAGTCGGACAAAATGACTAACCATCATGCAACGCACTAGCAAGACGTTGATCGCAACTGCGCAGGTCTCGATTGTCTCAAACAAGCCTACTGTTTGAGCCTCCAGAGCAGCGGCAGCTTCCTGCAGCCTGCAGCCGGACACAGAGCCCCGCCTCCTGCCGCAGCGCTGGTGAGCACCTCTATGGGTATAGAGAGGCGAAGTCCCTCCCCTTCCGAGAGCCTCCATGGGACCCCGGAAGCGGGAAAATATACATTGAAGTCAATGGAGAGAGAAAGGTTATCTTTTGATCCCGTCTGAATTGTGCCACGAATGACACATATGATGTTTGTCAATTTAAAAGAACATTTTGAAAGTCAAAAAAATAAAAATGTGTCGTAAAACTGTGAAGTTACACATTTGTTTGTGTGAAACCGCTCAGTGAACTACAGGTCTCTGGTCTCGCACAATACGCGTCACCATCACAAAGACGGCCGTCACGTTAGCACATTCCACCTGTTTCTCTCAGAATGAGGCGAAAAGTATAAAACGAGGTGAACATCACTCCAAGTCTGGGCACGTTGAGAGCTGTACATACACGAAAGGGGAGTTAGTCGGTTCTGTAAGAGCAGCAGGACCGGCTTTACAAGGTTTCGGTGAGTAATATGAGTGCAATGTGTAACGTTAATGTCAGCTAGCTAACATTAGCTAACAAGGTACACTAACGTGTTTTGTTTTAGTAACTAGTTTTCTCCTTAAGAACTTTGTGGTCTCTGTGTATGCTGTGGATAACATTAGTGTTCACAAGAACAAGGTACACTCCCGTGTTTTGTTTGAGTTGCTCTTCAGATTGAAGCGGCCAGTTTTATATCGACTATACTGTATGTGTCATCTCCTTTTACATCTCGTTGTGTCATTTGAGTTTATCTGCTGTGTGTAGATTCAAGGGTTTTGGTTATCTAGGCACAGCTGTGTGTGACTCCCTCTGGTACACTGGTATGTGTTCCTAATGTAGAGAGCATTGATTAATTAATAAACTACACACTGAGTCTAGATCCTGACCAAATCCTTTTTTATTGTTGATCAAATGTTTTTCAAAAATGTATTCATACACATTTAGAAAAGTACAATCACAACCAATACAACAATCAGACAAGAGGACAACACTATGGAAAAATAAACCCTCCCCCCCCAGATCCGGACCATCCTTGTATTATTGCTCATTCAATCTATTATAGCATGCTAACAAATGGTACTTACTTTATTTGTACAGATCTGCATGGGAGAGGATGGCGCGATGCAGAGCGCTGTCTGTGATTGTGCACAGGGGATGTACAAATGCAGCCACGCTGCAGCATTGGCAATATTTGCCATGTGGCAGATCAGCTCCACAGATGCTGAGTGCCAGTGGAGGAAGCCTGGCACTTAAAAAGTAGTCCAGCCGGTGTCTCAACTTTACCAACAGCGAGAGGAGACATACAACCCACTGGCCAGAGACATCGCTAACTGCCAACTGGGGGGTTGTAAACGAGACCGAAGGGGTGAAGGCTTTTGTGGAGGCCTATCAAGTGAGAGTGTTTGAGTCTGGTCTCTTTGTGAGTGAGTCGGGTGTTTTGGGAGCATCACTGATGGACTTGTGCAGCCATCTGCCCTGCTGGAGGTGAAGTGTCCACACAGCCAGAGGAACATGACCATCGCGGAGGCAGTCCAGTTTCCATCCTTCTGTCTCCGTGAGGAGGGTGGGTCAATCACCCATACTGGCACCAGGTCCAAGGGCAGCTGCACATCACAGACCGGAGTCTCTGCTACTTTGTTGTGTGGACCACGAAGGAGGCGATCATCATCCCCAAAGACCCTGCATGGCATGGCAATCTCCTCCTCCTGGAGAACTTCTACACCCAGCATGCTCCCTGTGTTGGCCAGTAGAGAGGAGGACATTTAAATAAACACACTCTTAACACCCTCTGACTCTGCGTTGTGTTTCCTATGTGTGATGGGGTGTTATGCAGAGGGGAGGAAAACAGGACACAGCAGATTGGGATTGTGGTGGAGATGCTGAGCAGTTATTTAATTGTTGCATGTAATTATTATTATACTGCGTGCTTCTTAGTTATTCCATCTTTTGCAGTAACATGGATCTGTATGTAACTCTATTTACTTGTTATCTACCACATTTCCTTCATTATACATGATGGTGTATATAGGATATATATTTGTATACAGGATATATATATTTGTATACATATCTGTAAATTATATAATTTTATTTTTCGTATTTGGGATTGTTGGAAACGTCTTTTTGATCTCTCTGTCTATAAACACAAACTGAGTAAGATTGACAATAAAGTTGACTTTGAAAAATATATATATTCTTTATGAAAATAGTGACTGTTGGAGAAATGAATCCAAATGAAATGTTGGACTGAACTACAACTACGCCTTTGAATCTCTAGACTGTTTTTCAGTGGGATGGCAAGTTCCTATCTTTAAACATTTATTAGTTTTTTCTCAGAACAGATTTGATTTTCTGAAGTTAATTTAACTTTGCCGACCATGTAAGGTCATTATTAAAAGGTACAATCAATTTGTTTAGGGTTGACTAAAATAATGAAAAACATTTCATTTGGATAATTTACTGACAGAATAAGAAACTCAATGATGCTCTACTCACCTGTTCCCTTTTTATAAAGTGAAACAGTTGAAACGATAGATTTTAGTAAACTTAAAAACAACCTTCTCCAAAAGCTATCAAGGAATATACCGAATACTTGTTTGAGAACTTTATTACATATTTTTTATATAAATAGTTTGATCTATAATTGACAGAAGCGTGTGTTTACACTGACCTGTTACTCATATATTAATGTCTTTGTAACTTCAGTAAACAACTACCTCACTAATTTCTCTCATTCATCACGGTTCAGTAAACTAAGTGATGCATGAACCAGTTTAATCATAATAACGTAGGATTGCAACTCTTTGAAACTGTAGGTGGCTCTTAAAAGAGCCGTTGTGTTTGGGTGTGCTGGTCTCAGGTCAGTCTAAGCCCTCTCTCAGCTGGATGTCCTTGGGCATGATGGTGACCCTCTTTGCTTGGTTCATCTTACTGGGGCAGCTACATGGATGTCGGTGCAGTCCACAGTCATTGTGCAGTTGAAGGCAGAATGATTTTATGATTGACTCAGAATGAAGCACAACTTCATGTCATACAATACATTGACTTTATTTGTAATTGTGTAAAAAAATATGAGCATTGATTAGCAAGCAGGACCTGCAGGAACAGAGCGGTGATGGATGGAGCTGGGAAGAGAGAAGAAGAAAACAGATCAACTTTATCAGATATTAAAAATTTAATTTCAAAACAAGTTGCAGCTCCTACAGTTTTCTAGTGTGTAAAGATGATTTCACATGACCTATGCAAAATATCACACTCAATACATGTGTGTCTCTGGGGGGTGCATTGTGCCTTTTGATGTATATAAATAATATACCATAACCAAATACTATTACGTACAGTGGAAGTCAGGTTGCCAGAGCAGGTCAGTGTGCATGTTCCTCAACGTCTCAGCAGTTACAGGTGAGGTAAGGGGAAAAAAAGAGAAAAAGGTCAGTAACAACACTTTAAGGTAACAACACTTTAAAGTAACAACACTTTGAATAATTATCTCTTCTAACAATTTTCTCTCAGTAAGCACACAACGACTGTCTTTCCAACAAACAGATTGACTCCCCCTCACTGTCACTGTCACTGTCATCACAATTATCACCCCTGCCTGCCTTCCACTCTCCCTGAACTGCTTCCTTAGCACCCGGTGGAGGGAGCAGTAGGCTACTCTTCAAATGTTTCACAAAATACTTACCATCATGACTACTCTTACTGTTTAATATTTTGGTTTACTTCATGTAATAAAATAATAACTTCATGGTAAGGCTACTAAAACTGACAAGGCTAAGTAATGTAATGCTAACTAACGTGCTCGCTACTCATCGCTACTAGCTAGGTAGCTAACTTGACTATGTTCCATGCACAACATGTATACTACCTATGATATTACCTGATATGTCTGATCCAGCGACTCCTGGTCCTTTCATCAGACGGGAAGCGATAGAACAAGCAAGTGGTATGATCACTTGTGTGATTACAACCTGGTACAAAGCACACAGGCATCTTGTAAAAGTGAACCAACCACTTGGAGCAACTTGGAGCATTATCGCCTATGACATCACTTACGCGACCCAGAATGGGATTTGGGATTTGTAGTCTTTGTAGTCGCGTATTTTTCATAGTCTTATATTTCAACAGTTGTACGACAAAATGTGACTTTTTTGACATGGAAATGATTGTTTAAGATTGACAAACATCATATGTGTAGTTCGTGGCACAATTCAAACGGGATCAAAAGATACGTTTTCTCTCTCCATTGAATTCAATGTATTATTTTTCGCTTCCGGGGTCCCATGGGCCGGAAGTAGATGGGCGTGACTTCGCCTCTCTATGGGGTCAGTTCAGTCTCAAAATTAAATAAAGGCACACAAAAGGATACACGAATGTAATTCCGGATTTATATATAAATGTCTCCGTCCACACACATATTTTTCAATGCACACACACAAACTTCATACACCTCCGCTGTTTCTAACCTCAACACACACGTTATCAAAGATCAGGAAGCAGGGAATGCATGTGGCTGATTTAGTTGTAACATAAAGGAAGTTGCAAAAAAGTTCGATCCGTCCTGAGTACACATGAAGTCACGTGACTCTTCAGTCTGTAATGTGTGTTTCCTGTGTTTGATCACTGCAGCTGATCTCGGAGGACTTCACTCACCATGGACATCTCCTTTGCGGGCAAACGAGCTTTAGTGACCGGAGCAGGAAAAGGTGAACGCAACAATACTAGGCTGCACACAATACACAACAAACAAGACACAGAAGACGTTTACAGTGCGTGCAGTGACACCAGCAGGCATCACTTTATGGCATGCTGTTTTCATATTTACTCCATATGCTTCATATGAGAGCAGGTTGCTACACTAGTTAGCTCGTTGTTAGCACTAGTTAGACATCTGGGGCCTCATTTATAAAGGAATAAGGGATGTTTGCGATTTATAAAATACTAACTTGACGGGAAAATGTGCGGTCCTCCACGCAAACTCTAACCCATGCGTACGCACTAAGCACAACAACGGGAGAGACGAGAAACTGCGACACCGCGTTGGCAGAAGGAAGAATGGAGAGAAATATGTGGAAATAATACCATCATTAAAATGTTACCTCTCATTTATCATATATGAAGAATTCATTTTCAAACATTGATTAAAGCCAATCTTAAAATGATTAAACAAACGCCTGTTTGAGACTCCTCCTCAGTGCTCACACACACATAACTTGGAGAAATAAATAAATACGGATATGTTATTTAAACCACCTCGAATATGTTGTGTTAATGTTATGAAATGTTTTCTCATAAATGATGCGGTAAGCAGGAGGACAGAATTACGTCTAAACTGACGCCGGGGGGAGGGGGGGGGGGGGGTCTCCTGTCCCCGGTACAGACACACTGCCTGAGGAAGGCTATGTGTATTTATTTTGTCATGAACCTTTTTCGGACCACTTATTTATTTATTTTGGTGACGATCCGACCTCCATGCTGTTACTCTGGTTCAAACTGCATCCACCAAACAATATGATTTATCTCGACCTCCCCAAAACAACCAAAATCTCACATGTGAGATGTCTTTTTTTAGCTGTTCTGTCGTCATTTCCTGCGATCTTCTTCATAAAGTCAGTCAAAATGAATGAATGAATGGGCGTTTCTTTGACTATGTATAGGCAAATATGGGCGTTACGTGAAGCCCGCAAAAGCTGCACGCATTTCGAGTCGGTTGTCATTTATAAAGGGAAACCGGCGTAGGATGTGCTGTACGCACTTTTCCACGCCATTTCCATTTCTGTACCTATTTTTTGGATTTCTACTACGTAAGCAACCTTCCCACGTGAATCCTACGCACGGCGTTATAAATGAGGCCCCTGGTCACATTAGTTTGGCATTATGTCGAGTTAGTCACTCGTTTTTTAGCAAACAGTGGAACTATTTTCCGACTGGGTCATTCTACAGAAAAGGTGGAAGTGCTGTCACTTACTTTTGCAGACACCAAAATACATGACGTTGACCTAATACTCACATTCATTATATATGTTGAATAAATAGAGATTGTCTTTGCAATGGTACTAAATAAAAAATGGTTTTATACGTAAATTGCAATTTAGTTCTTTGACCCAACATTGATTTTGAGTGATTAGGTCACATGACCTGGAAGGTATTGAAGAAATAAGCTAATTTTTCCATCAAAATATTAATATAAAATATTTAAAGTATTAAAATGCAATAAAAAGAGGTATGTCCTATGCAGCCAGTGTAGTTCTTTGACCCAACATTGATTTTGAGCGAATCGGTCACCTGACCTGGAAGGTATTGAAGAAATAAGCTAATTTTTCCATCAAAATATTAATATAAAATATTTAGAGTGTTAAAATACAATAAAAAGAGGTGTGTCCTATGCAGCCAGTGTAGTTCTTTGACCCAGCACAGATTTTGAGTGATTAGGTCACATGACCTGGAAGGTATTGAAGAAATAAGCTCATTTTTCCATCAAAAATATTAATAAAACGTATTTAAAGTATTACAATGTAATAAAAAGAGGTGTGTTCAATAAATGTATGCTCTAGAGTGAATTTGCTTCACATTCACACAATCGAGAAGCTGTCGATTTATTAAAAGAACATTTTTCTTGTCTTATTCTAAAAGTCATTTGTTGATGGTCCCTAAGTGAAAGACTCGTTTCGCGGAGAAGATCTCCCCGTTAAACTGACGCTGCTGGCGGGTCCGGGAAACTGACGCTGCTGGCGGGTCCGCGAATGTCCGTCGAATATCCAACCTAAAACTAAATTCACCGCGGTAAAATGGTAGTGTTTCTCCAAATTGTCACTGGTGTTACCGTCACTGGTGTTACTCTTCTTCCTGGTAACACGTAACACCAGTGACATTCCTATACAAATAAGCTTTGTCTAAAGTATACACATATTTTAAGCTCTACTTGTTGTGGATTCATCAAGTTAAGAGTTAGTTATTGCTATTTAACAGGTTTTAGATGTTTTTAGAAGGAATATATTTCAGCAGATTTGTATCACCCAGATTCCACCTTTTCTGTAGAATGACCCGACTAAGTTTCTTACAAGTAGCACCAGAATCCAGACTGGTCAGCTTGTTGACACTATTGACCCTCTGGACTGAACTAGAAGCAGTGTGGGACATGAGGAAATCATATTTACTTCGAACTTGAGAGCCAATGGGAAGCCCAGGGCCGGCCCTAGACTTTTGGGGGCCTGAAGCGAGCTTTGGCTTCGGGGCCCCCCTCACTCTAGCGCGTTCTCACTACACACAACACGGAACCAACTTTTGTCTTATGATGTTAGCATAAGAACACATATTGTATAAATAAGCATGTAAACACCGTGGGGTCTGGGCGCATGCTCCCCCGGGAAGTTTTATTTTTTAAATATTGAAGTTAAAAGCATCAATCTGGTGCACAGAGCAAAATTAATTATGGATACATCTGTATCCATAGATCTCTTAATTTAGCAAAAAACAGAACTGTAAACAGATTTTTCACAAATCACTTAAACTGTATTCTTGTTTTGTCATATAGTATTTCATAACTGTTTTCATTTATTCACTCTGGCTGTCCATCTCATAATGTTCACATAGAAACTAGCTGTCAATAGGAATATCATTCAGAAGAATTATAATTTCATGCAAAAATCTGTCACAAAAAGAGGTTGCACATATAAATTCAGGTGTTGTTATGGCAACGTCAGTGGCCAAACAGCCACATTTACTGCTGCAAATACTTTCAAACATGCTGTCGACACGTAAAGCAGTGGCAACTATGAAACCATTTCAGCTGACTTTTTCTCAGAAATACTGTCACATAACATCCATATATTTCAGTGCTAGGTTGATGCTTAGCTAAGCTAACTATGAAACCATAGACCAGGGGTCGGCAACCCCTGGCCTTGGCACGCGGCACCGTAACCAGTGGCACACTAGGAATAAGTGGAATAAGTGTGCAAAATATTTAAATTGTATTTTCGGATCATGAACGAGACCGCCGCCAGAGTGCGTCTCCCCGTTACCTGCAGAAGGAAGCCATGCACGCAACGCAGCCCCGCTCTCTTTAACTCCAGTCGACTTTCTGCCGCTTTCCTCCGTGGTGCTGATCGTTTCACCAAGGAGGAAAGCACTTCACTAATTGCAGTACGCATAAGGAGCTGTACAAATGCCGCAGTTTTTGCGTGGCTGTGTCTTTAGTTGAAAGCCCAGTGGGAAGGTGTCTAATTGAAGCGGAGGCGGAGGCGGAGCGGAGGCGGGACCTGCTGCCACCGAGCTGGAAGTTCCAGAGCTAGCTGAAGCTACCAAGCTAAGCTAACATGCTCCCCATCTGCACACTGCCGTCGCATTTTAGGTTTCCAAGGTAAGCGGACATGAAACTATTCAGCAAAACCATAAATAATAATCTAAGTTATTGAGTTTTAGCATAATACTTCAGAATCTTAAAATCCCTTAACGTTTGTATGCAATTGTGCTAAATTCAATACTGGAATCCAGAAGGCGCAGTGTCTAATAGTAGCAGTAAGCTAACGAGAGGCTACGTTCAGCTGGTGACTCGGGAGTCGGGACAGAGAAAATGTCAGGAGTTTGGTAGTATTATAAAATTGAAGGCGAAGGCAGTGTAACAGCCAGATGCGATGTTTGCAAGGCGGAGGTTCCGCGTGGTGGAAAGAACAGAGCTACGTTCAACACGACCAATCTAATACGCCACCTGAGAAACAAATACCAACAACAACACGACGAGTACACAGCGGCCACTCAGGCAACGGCACTGAAACAACCGACACTTTCAGAGACTTTTAAAAGGAAAGAGAAACTGCCCCAGAACAGCCAAGATGGCTGAATTCATCGCGTTGGATGACCAGCCGTTATCTGTTACCTTTTTTTTCTCTTAATGCATTGCATAAAGATCGGATCGGGAAAAATCGGTATCGGCAGATTGTCAAAATCAGATGATCGGAATCGGATTGGGAGCAAAAAAAGATGATCGGGACACCCCTAGTTTTTTTCTGCTGTAAAATTGGGCATTTTAACATGGGGGTGTATGGAAATTTCTCCTTTCTGCAGTCAGTCCCTATCGGCCAATATATGAACTGCAGTGTGTGGCACTTCCGTATTGGCGTCCCGGCTCTTCCCCAGAGTTTGCCGCTTGTATGAAACACTTTAACTGACAGGACTCAGGATCAACTGTGTACTGTAAGGTAGCTTCTAACTCATGTCGAACAGTAAGTCAACATTTCCCAGAGAGCTTTCTTTGAAATCGCCAGGTAACGCTAAAAAACATTACATTTAGATTGTATGACAAAGTGTTTATTTAATATATCTGGCTAGCGATAGCTACTTGCTAACGGTTTAGCTTACCCCCGCGATTCAAAGTAACGTCAACGTAGCTGTAATTTATGCTTTGCTTACATGTTGACATAACTTGTAAGTTTACTGACATTTACATACCTTGTTCACCTGGCTCAAGTGGTGGCTCTGGGGTTGTTGTGTGAGCCACCACTTGAGAATTGTCGTCTTTTTTAAGAAAAAAATTTCTGATATCCATCTTCAAAAACTCTTGAGTCCGACTGACCGTTTATTTTACACATTGTCACAGCTCACAGGATAGGTACCTGTCAGCCAATAAGACAGATGTTTATTTCCATTCAACTCTCTGGTTGGTCTGGTGTCTTGCCTCTGTTGCATTGATCACGGGAAATTACAATCCTACCGTCCTCTCTAGTGTCATGATGAGGTTCAGCCAGGTAAAGCACGGTTAATGTATTATATGATTGACTCAATAATATAATACATGACTTTGAGAGTAGGCAATCTAGGCATGTTAACAGAATTAATTAAACATACTTATCACGGCGACGGTGTACTGGGATAAAAAAAAAATCATTTTTTCACTGAACGAACTTATGCTAATCATAAATCTATCAAAATAGAAAATAATAAAAGTAGTAAAACGTGCATTTATCTAACAGGTTCGTTTTCCACAGACCTTATTTCCAGCTATCTTCCAAAATCCTATGGAGAATTCCCATTGCTTTTGTGTCGAGGGAATCCGCGCAGCTTACTTCCGGGTTTTAGGACGCGTCACTGCACCACTTGCATAGACCTCACAGCGGGCGGAACTTGTCATAAAGTCAGAGAAAATAAAGCCCGCCCATTTAGAGGGAAGATATGATTGGTCAATTGTACTGTCATTTGACATTACTCTCTCGTTGAGTTACTATAGCTGGCCCTCTGTGAATGTAGAGAGGGACCAACAAGCTCTCCCGTCTTCACATAACTCGCAGAGACGGCATTTAACCCTTCACATTCCAACAGAAACTGAACAGGCAGATTCGAAGGATTTATTTACTTGGAAATGCTATTTTAAATACAATTAAATCGTACGGTGGCCCTGAAGTGCAAGACACCACAGCATTTCAGAAAACTCAACAGCATTTCACAAAACACTACAGCATTGGACGGAAAGGGTATTCCTTAGGGAGAACACTTCTTGTTTGTGATTGGACAGAGCCAGCCATAGAAGCACTGCTGTGATTGGTTGTTTTTGCTGCCAGTCAAGAAATGACGCTGCGTGATTGGCCCAACACATCAGCCGTTAGCTGTTAGCACACACTCAGAGCTCACAGCTCCTCATATCTGTTCAGAAACTGGACAAAAGTTAAACATATTCAAAACACAGACTGTCTGTGTCATTTCGAATACAGTCGCTGCTTTATTTATGTCTGTATGACGTTGTTGTGAGTGTGGACGGAGCAGCTACAGGTTAGTTTAGCCTGATGGGTCCGATTCGCTCCAGCGTCTTGTTTGAAAGACAGGAGTAAACACAGAATTAATGCTTTATTAATTCATGGTTTTTAAGGGGCTTATCTCCATGTAAATACTATGGTAGACCACCCAATATTCGCATCGCTCTAATCGCTCGAGTTTCACTGCGGCTGTGTTTGCTCCTGTCATTCAAACAAGAGGCGCTGGAGAGGGGGCGGGGCGTATCTCAATGTAAATCCTATGGGACATACCAACTACAACAAAATGAACATATTTGACCGTGATTTAATTGTAATACAGGTTTCAAAGTGGTGCCGAAGTAACTACATACTGATACCGGTTAGTAAAAACCATGAATTAACGCTTTGACAAGTCTGCAGATAAGACGGCAGACGAAAAGCTTTTCAAATGCATGTTTTCTGAATGGAATCGGACCCATCAGGCTAAACTAACCTGTTGCTGCTCCATCCACACTCATAACAACGTCATACAGACATAAATAAAGCTACGACTGTATTCGCCATGACACAGACAGTCTGTGGTTTGTACATGTTTAACTTGTGTCCAGTTTCTGAACAGATATGAGGAGCTATGAGCTCTGAGTGTGTGCTAACGGCTGATGTGTTGGGACATATTTCGCTGTCGGGTGTTGACCAATCACGAAGCGTCATTTCTTGACTGGCAGCAAAAACAACCAATCACAGCAGTGCTTCTCTGGCTGGCTCTGTCCAATCACAAACAAGAAGTGTTCTCCCTAAAGGAATACCCTTTCCGTCCAATGTGAAATGCTGTGGTGTTTTCTGAAATGCTGTAGTGTTTTCTGAAATGCTGTAGTGTTTTCTGAAATGCTGTAGTGTTTTCTGAAATGCTGTAGTGTTTTCTGAAATGCTGTAGTGTTTTCTGAAATGCTGTGGTGTCTTGCACTTCAGGGCCACTGTAAAATCAAGTGATTTTGGTAAAACTAATGAAAAGTGTAACAACAAAAAAATATAAAAAGAAATATTTAATTTTTAATGTTTTCAAATATTATTTTGTAGAATATCTTAGGCCCTCACAGAGGGCCTATAGGGCCCTGACGGCTCACCACTGTAATTTAACTAGTGTAAATACCATAGTGAGCATTTTGGCTTTCACTAGTTCATCTAGTGAACACTTTTGGCCTCGCTAGTTAACCAGCAATGTTAAAAGACACCAAAGGTAGTGTGAGGTTAGTGACGAGTATGAATGTCACTAGTTCAACTACATTACATTGCATTTGGCTGACGCTTATATCCAAAGCGTCTTACAATAAGTGCGTTAAACCATGAGGATTCAAACTCAGAACAACAAGGAAAGTGCTGACACATGCACGAGTTAAACTCTGTTCTACTTTATTAAATATTACTACTAGAACTGTTTTAGCCTCATTCGTTTTTAGTAAGGTAAAAAGGGCTAAACATGTTAAGTAGTTTACATTTTGCATAACTAGTTGACATGTTTTAGAAAGTGTGTTAAACTAGTCAATTAGTAAAATCAGGACACTCCCTCTAATTTACTAATGAACTCTACTGCCTCCACTCGTTGTACGAGTGGAGGCAGTAGAGTTCATGCTGTTATGCTTAATCAGGTTGACTTATTTCTGCATGTTGCTTGCACCATTGTGTCTCCTGTATCATTCTCTTGCACTATTTTATTTGTATTTGTTTTGCACACTTTCTTTTGTTAATGGGCTTTGTTTCTAATGTTTTAAAAGTGAAAACAAAACGTTTTGAAATGTGTCCAACCCCAAGCAGACATATTTAAAGCCTTACTAAATTGAACTTGCCAATCAATTTCAACTTTCAATCCCTGATAGTTCTCCATCCTTTTTGTTCAAATGCTAAAGACATTTAAAACTCTATAATTGAGATCACATGTGAACCTCAGATCTGATGAAGGCGTGTGAGGAATTTGCACATTGTCTGAGAGAGAAAATGGAATATAACAATGCTTTGTTTGAAGTGCAGAAGCCTGTCGTGTGTGTGTGTGTGTGTGTGTGTGTGTGTGTGTGTGTGTGTGTGTGTGTGTGGTGTGTGTGTGTGTGTGTGTGTGTGTGTGTGTGTGTGTGTGTGTGTGTGTGTGTGTGTGTGTGTGTGTGTGTGTGTGTGTGTGTGTGTGTGTGTGTGTGTGTGTGTGTGTGTGTGTGTGTGTGTGTGTGTGGTGTGTGTGTGTGTGTGTGTGTGTGTGTGTGTGTGTGTGTGTGTGTGTGTGTGTGTGTGTGTGTGTGTGTGTGTGTGTGTGTGTGTGTGTGTGTGTGTGTGTGTGTGTGTGTGTGTGTGTGTGTGTGTGTGTGTGTGTGTGTCCACAGCTCCTCTCTGTAATCACCCTATGTTTTGTCTCAGGGATCGGCAGGGCCACGGCTCTGGCTCTGGCACGCTGCGGGGCAAAGGTCACCGCGGTCACACGCTCACAGGCCGACCTCCACAGCCTGCTGCAGGAGGTACACCTTCTCTCACTGAGGAATATACCAGTTAAAACACTGTGCAATGACATCATCACAATGTGGCATTTCATTTGGGTTTCATCATCTAAAACAGACTTTGGCTGTCGTTAGGCACCATCATGTTTAGTTCACAATGAATCTATAATTATTGCTGTGCAATAGCATTCCACTATAGTTCTTCAAATCTTTAATCATCTTCTTCTTATTCAGGGTGTCCGCGGGGTCTTAAAAAGTATTAAAAGTTGATAAATCAATTTAGCGAAAAATAAGGCTTTTAAAAAGTATTAAACTGCATTTTCCAAGGTATTACATTTTGTAGCTTGTTTGCAATAAGTATATCAATTATATTCTAAAGTTTGCCTGAATGTAATCATTGTGTAGGTGTGTAGTGGCATCCCGTTGGATTTGACATCATCTGAACAGGACATTGCACGCTCACTGATGACTGCTGCTTGACAGCGCGCGAAGGTCCGTTTACGCCGGTTACAACATACGGAAATGCAAGTTTGCATCCAAGGGTTGGAGGATATGGAGTTCGAACCATGGCTGAGGCCCGTTTCTGGGAATAACCGTGAGGCCTACTGCTGCGTGTGTCGGAAGGCGATTAGTGTTGCTTCGATGGGGATCAAAGCTGTCCGGTCCCACATGCTAAGTGCTAGCTACAAAGCTGCTGTGGGACGCAAACAGCAGGTCTCAATCGTGCATTTCTGCGCAACATCACCGCCCCTACCCACCATCGCTGAAGCTACTACAGCCTCCGCCACTTCATTTAACGTTACTGCTGACCTCCGAGTGATGCTGGGCGCCACTCCAACGCTGCGGGCAGAGGTTCTGTGGTGCCTCAACACTCATTCAATTCCAATGAAGGGATTTCCGATCTTTTCCAATCTATGTTCCCAGATTCGGAAATAGCCAAGAAGTTCGCCTGTGGAAAAGACAAAACAGCGTACATAGTCCGATTCGGGCTTGGCCCCTTACTTTAAAGAACAGCTCGTTAATAGCATCAACAAGGCTGGACCGTTTGTGCTGATGTTTGACGAGAGCCTTAGTCAAGCCACCAAGAAAAAACAGATGGACGTCCACATTCGTTATTGGGATGATGGCTGTGTCCGGGCCAGGTATCTTGGCTCGCAATTTTTGGGACACGGAAGAGCCGAGGACTTGTTGCATCACATTAAAGTAAGTGTATCTCTAGTCTACTTGCATTTTGGGTAGATTTGGCATCTTTTCAGACGCTCTTAGGCAATTAGCGAGTATTATTTAAGATGTGACTAGCCACACATTTTTACGACATAAGTTATTACCGGGGGAAATGCGAGAAATATACATAAAGATCTATTATATGGTAATTTAGCATGCTGCTCAGGGTGATCTCAGTCAGCAGCAGCGCCGTATAGATAGAATAGATAGATTATATTATACGGCTCTGGTCAGCAGCAGCACAGCGTCTCTCCCTCTGGTGAGAGTGAGTTACTATGGTTACGGGAACGCTCTGTGTCTCTGTCGCCCTGAAACTTTCTCACGATTCACAGTGGGAGGAGAGAACGGAGATACCACCAGTAATTTGTTTCAATTATAAAATGTAAGTTAATATTGCAATCATGCTTCATGAAATTTGAACACCAAATAAATGACTAATTTAAATGTTATGAGTGACAAACCTATAGTTGCACCTTACCGTGCATCTGAATGACCCTGTATTTCAAGAATACACTTTCAAGGATTGTTGTCATTAATTTATTACTGTTAATTCACAGGAATGTGGTGCACAACTGAAGATGAGGCAGCTTATGTCTGTCAGCATGGATGGACCCAACGTCAACTTCAAATTGGTGAATCTTCTACAGAAAGAGCACGCAGAGCTCTATGGAGGTGCTCAGCTTGTCCTTGTTGGAAGCTGTGGCCTTCACACCCTCCACAACGCAGTAAAGGCCGGTTTTACGATGTGGCAGCTTGAAAGGCTCCTGAGAGCAATGCACTACCTCTTCCACAACGTTCCTGCGAGGAGAGAGGACTTCACCAGTCTGACAGGGTCCTCCTGCTTCCCACTACCATTCTGCGACCACAGATGGGTGGAAAATGTCCGTGTGGCAGAGAGAGCGGTTGAAATTTGGCCGATGCTACAGAAGTACGTGGATGGTGTCAAGAACAAGAAGATCCCAAACCCTGCCACAGCCTCTTATGACACCATTGCGGCAGCACAAGGGGATCCACTCATCATAGCCACGCTGCAGTTCTTCTTTGTGATATCCAGGACCTTCAGCCCCTTCCTGTTAACATCTACTGAGTCTACTGAGACGGTTTGTGAAGAGGGAGCTCCTAGAGGACATCACCCCCCTAAAGCTCACCAAAGTCGATGCAGCTGATGAGAAGAACTGGGTCTCCCCGATGAATGCTGACATAGGCCTTGGTGCTGAATCTGTCATCAAGGTAATTTTGATATATTTTCAGAGATGTACTGTATATGTATAGATGTATACAGTTATGGGCCTACTATGTCTTTGCTCTACCTGTACACTGATCCAGCGAGTGTAATATGATAAATTGACCTTTTTACCATTTTATTAAGCTAATGAAGGGACATTTGTAAATCATCCATTCTGCACAATTTACAGTCTATGTATTATTAGTCAGGCACTTCAGAGCAAACCAGGGAGCAGAGTAGGTGAGCTTTCTGTGCTCACGTTCAGGAAAGAGTGCATGAAGGGCCTGGCTGCAATGATCAAGAAAGTGCAGGAGAAAAGCCCCCTCAGATTTCTAGTCGTCAGGCACATTGCATGTTTGGATCCCACAAACATGAGCAGGGATCCAGAGTGGTGCATCGGAAAGAGGAAGAGTGTAGTCCAAAGATTCCTGGAGGACAAGCAGTTGGCAGGAGGAGTTTCAGCTGGTAGGAACAAGTATTGTTTAGGGACAATAGAAGCTTGTGTGGATTTAATTATTACGCATTCTTGTTTAAATTTGTTTTAGGAAATCTACAATACACTGTGCTTTTTATGTGTACAGATGCTGCGAGCTATGTATCTCTCAAACGAATGATGAAGCAGATGACTGTGGAATGAAATATAATGACATATGAATAATTACTTCTTTCATTTTCTCTGTCAATGTTGTAGGTGATGTGATCGTCCAGCAATTTAAAAGATTTCTGTCTGTTGAGGGTAGAGGTGAAGGCTTCCTCTCCTTCCAGCCATTTGAGCAGCGGCTCGATGTTTTCCTGCACGAAGCTCTCAGCACATACCCTGAGCTGCGGAGATTCTGCCAGAGCCTTCTACTTCTGTCCCATGGTCAAGCCACGGTTGAAAGGGGGTTCTCGGTCAACAAGGAGGTTGAAACTGTCAACCTCCTTGAAGAATCCCTGGAGGCACAAAGGTTGATCTGCGACCAGGTTAGTGTCTGTGGGGGCGTTCTAAAGGTGCCACTCACCAAGGAGCTCCTGGCTTCTGCAGCCTTCGCAAAATCAAGGTACAGGATTGACCTGGATCAACAACAGAAGAAGAGACAGAGTGCCACACAGAGCCTCAAGAGAAGAGCAGTTGAAGATGAGCTAGAACAGCTCAAAAAGAAAAGGAAGATCCTAAAAGAAGTGTGCGGCGTCCTTCAGAAAGATGCTGATCAACTTGCTGAGCAGGCTGAGAGAAAAGCTGGATCTTTAATGGCTCAACTGCAAACAAAGTCCAACACCCTCAGGAGGAGGCACAAAGAGAAACGCATTGAGCTGGAACAAACCGAAAAAGAGTGGGACAGCAAAGCAAATTAATTGAGGCACATGCCATGATGGGTATTTGTGAGCTCCTACATGGCATTACCCCACTGAAGCTGACCAAAGTTTAATGTATATTTCATAGTACAACATTTTGTCAATTGTTTTGTTTATTGGTCGAATAGTGGTTTATTTTTCTAATAAACCTTGCATTGGGTTGGTCACAAAATTCATTCTCTTGTGCTTTGTTCTATCTGAATTATGATAAGGAGTTATCATAAACGGTTTAGTTGTGCTATCTTACAATCAATACTGTATATAGTAAATGTGAGGTAAATGTTAGAACTTGAAGTGGCGATGAGGTCTTAAAATGTATGGAAAGGGTCTTAAAAAAGGTCTTAAAAGGTATTAAATTTGACTTCAGGATTCCTGTATATACCCTGTTATTAGTGTGAATGCTATTTATTATTATTATTATTATTATTATTATTATTTGTTTTTGATATCTTTTACACTTTTTGAGATATTTAACTTAGTTTGGAGCTTGGTAAAGAGGCTTTTTTCAGATTTTAACATGAGTGTGTATTGAGCAGCTCGTTAAGTCTAGAGTGCTTTGATCTCAAAACAGAGTGGAGGACAGCTTGAAATTCGCCCAGAAAAACGTTTTAAACTTGCCATAATTCCCAAACCCTACACTCCTGAGCAGGCCCGGTTCTACGGGGGTGGATAAGGGTGCATTGCACCCTCAGTTGAGTCGTTTTGCACCCTCATTTGAAAAATGAAAAGTGAAACAGATGACATATATAATAATAG
This sequence comes from Harpagifer antarcticus, assembly GCA_902827135.1. Taxonomy (NCBI): domain Eukaryota; kingdom Metazoa; phylum Chordata; class Actinopteri; order Perciformes; family Harpagiferidae; genus Harpagifer; species Harpagifer antarcticus. The sequence goes on along the minus strand of CADEHL010000417.1, from coordinate 2,397,668 downwards.
TAATAGTAGTAGTAATAATAATAATAATAATAATAATAATAATAAGAAGAGGAAGAATATAGTTTAAAATAAATTGTAATTGTGGTTAAATAACATTGTCTGCTGCATTTATTTGGTCAATTTAAAGGGTAAGTAACGTTATTATGTCAGGTGCGCGTGACCTGTGCCGCTGCACGTTTGTCATCTGCAAGGGGACATCAGAAAATGGTTAAAACAACCAGCCCTTATCGCCAGCAGTAACATGCATCTACTGCAGGTAATAACAGTTCAGATCATGGGGACATTACATCACCCGTGGCCACTGTCGTGGGCACTAACGTCCTCCCGCCCGACTCACCGGCTTTACCCGCCTCACCCACGGAGGCGGAGCAGCCGCAGCCGTCTTCGTTGCCCCAAACACCGCCACCCCTCGGCGGCCCGCAAGTGCCAGAGGACCTCGGCAAAACAGAGCCTGCCCAGGTATATTTAAAAAGGTACCCAACTCGCCTGTACAGTGCGGTAAGGCGCTCATTTTGCAGCTCATGGTTTCAAAACAGAGATTGGCTGGTATATTCATGTAAAAAAGATGCCATCTTCTGCTATGCATGTAGACATTTCGGTTCATGTAAGTCAGATGCCTTCACCACAACTGACTACAACAACTGGTGCCATGCTCTTGTACGTGATAAGGGACTGGGAAGGCATGAATCAAGCAAAGAGCACATAGATCCATAGATCTCTTCATGTTGCTCTCAAAGTGCACCAGATTGATGCTTTTAACTTCAATATTTAAAAAAAAATCTTCCCGCGAGAGCATGCCCACGGACCTCCCTAGAGGAGGTGAGGACCCCCCTAGAGAGGGTGGGTCCACTCCCCACTTATAAAAAATAGCACTTTACCACTGCACCCTCTCTAATCTCAGATGCACCCTGAGTCATTTTGTTCTGGAACCGGGCCTGCTCCTGAGACATAATTCTTCATGAAAAACGTAGGAAAACCTCTCCTAGGTTGGAAAATAATTTATTTTTTAACAAAAACATTAAACAAAATGCCACTTGAGGGCATGAAGTGACAAAAACTTTCAACATGTATCCATTAAGGCCCATTGTAAATGCAGCATCATCTTTCATCACAGCACCAGCTGCACACCTTTAGTAAATCTGCCAAAAATGCCACATTATTGACCCGAAAATGCACATAAAGCACACTTCAGACGCTCAGGGTCCTTGACATACTTCACGCGTTGACATTTTACCAAAAGCAGCTACCGTTTTTAAACTATAGTTAGAAATGTAAGAGGTTTATTTCTCATTCAGAACAATGGAAAGGCTCTCCTTTCACAGCACACTTTCTCCATGGAAACCTTTGATCTCTGGGCTCACATACAGGTGTTGTAAATGTGATAGCTAATACGGTTCTTCAGCAAAACATTCAAATGTAAGAGGTTTATCTCTCATTCCGATCAATGGAAAGGCTCTCCTCTCACAGATTACTGCACATCACCATGTAAACCTTTGATCTCTGCACACAGATGTTTGATAACATCGTCACCATGGACACCTTTGATCTCTGGGCTCACACACAGGTGTTATGATTAGGTGTTATCAGGGCTGTCCCTCCCTATAGGAAGATCACGCAGACTGCGTGGGGCCTCACCTTTTGGAGGGGGCCTCATCTGGTGGAGGGAGCCTCAACTGAACTTATCAGTTAGTGTGGCGCGGCACGGTTTTGTCGCTGCGAGGCTCCACTAGCCCGTCCCCCGTCCCCCCTACCCGTCGACTCTCGCGATTCGCGAAACAGAGGGCCTCATCATATAACTTTGCGTTGGGCCTTAAATTGGCCAGGGACGGCCCTGGGTGTTATGATTAGGTGCTCTGCACAGAAACAAACAATGACAAGCAGGCTGTCTCAGCCTATTATTTTCTGTCTGATGGAGACTTCATACTGACTTCAACATGTTCCACATATTTTATACATTATTGGTGACGTATGGGTTTAGTCGAAAAGTTTGCAGTTAAAATATTCTGCTGCTTTTCAAAGCCTTTTTACTTTCTTTTCTCTTCTTAATAAATATTCATTCACTACTACTTACATTTAATATCTAACTCCTTCAGCCTATTTTCAGCTATAAACCATTCAACTATTAACTTATTCAGCTATTTCAGGACATTGAGGCTATACATTTAGTTGTTTATACCTTTTTTAAACCTTTTCTTTTAAATATTAAGCTTCTTCACTATTTTTCCTACTCTTCCAGTTTAACATTTCACTTTCAAGTTTTCAACAAAGTCATTGCAATGCATTTGAGCTGTAACAATTTGATTCAAATCATTTCACTTTTCTGCATTTCTCCGCTAAGTTCAGCAACACTCTTTTTGTAGCTTAAAGCAGCTACAGAGACCATTCAACTAATAAAATATTCAGCTTTTTCTGCATTTTCAGCTAAATTCAGCAACAAATGTACACAGTTTACACTTTCATTATTATAATTAAAGATGTTATGTATTGATAAAGCTCACTAGCTGTACTGGACATATTCAGTATACAGTGTATTACTGCACAAAAGAGTACTTTCTTGTGAAAACATCTGAGGCGATTTTAATCATTACAAAGTGATTATCACAGTAAACTGCTTGTGAGTCAGTATATGCAAAATCCCCGTCGAAAAAGAATGTATGGTTAGTGCAGGATTGATAATTTTGTATACGCTGTTCATAATTGTATGGATCAATACTAGCTGTTCCCCTCCTCCTTCTCCTCCTTCTCTCTCTGCTCTGCACCATCCTCTCTGCTGTGCCCCCCCCCCCCCCCTCAGTGTGCCTCCATCACCCCAGTGTGTGTGGACCTGGCAGACTGGGGGGCCACGGAGGCGGCCCTGCAGGACGTGGGCCCCATCGACCTGCTGGTGAACAACGCAGCCATCGCCACTCTGCAGCCGTTTCTGGAGGTCACACCAGACAAGTTCGACCAGTGAGAACATTTACAAGATACTTTAAAGTGACAGTTCACCCCAAAAAAAACGTTTCCTGGTCCTCGCAGTGCTATTTATGAATTTAGATTGTTTTGAGTTACCACTGATAGAGATGTCTGTCTTCCTCCAATTTAATATAACTAGATGACACCATGTATGTATCGCTCAAAGTGGCAAAACTGATACCTGAACAACAGCAATGTCTCATTTAAGATATCGTGACCCTGTCATTCAGGATAGATGCACAGGATTGTGAGGAGTTTCATGGAGGAACCATTTCCTTTCTACACTATCACCGTGCAGATGTTAGCATGCATCTACTCATGGAGAGAGGCTCATGCTCGTGACAGTGAGATGAAACTAACTCTAAGAGGAAAATATGCATTCATGCTTTGGTGCTGAACTGTGCCTTTAGTGATTTGCAACTAGGAAGCTGCAGCAGCAGACAGAGCACAGCCTGTTCTGTTCGTTCTGTTTTAAGGTGTCTTTCATCCCCAGGTCCTTTGATGTGAACGTGAAAGCGGTGCTGCATGTCTCCCAGGTACAATAATACCTTAAATCCTCATCACTACACCTGCATGTCCCGCATTCTAGGCTCCTTTCTGTTCTTTTGTGCTCTCTACTAAGTACATGTTTTGCTGATCTTAACATTAATTGTTAACTTAGGTTTGTGTTTCGGGGAAAGTGCATGTTTTGGAAAGGCTGGCTCTAACAGCAGCACTTCACCTGGCAGGGATACTCTTAGTCATGAGATCAGTATGACCGCTTTCTGCTGACTGTATGTGAAATGTCTAGAAGAGAGCAGATTTAGCAGATTAATCATTGATTTTTAGCTATGAAAGTAATGTGTTGGACCAAGTTTCTACTTTTATAATTAAAACTGGTTCGGTTGAAGTAAGAACGATGTAATTTTTACAAGGTTGGAGAGTAGTTCCTTAGGTGAAATGTGAGAATTTCCCATTATCACGCTAATATCCAACCTTGCTGCTGATACACAGCTCGTATGCATATGAGTGTATATATACAGTGTATATACAGTGTGTGTGTATATACAGTGGGGCAAAAAAGTATTTAGTCAGCCACCAATTGTGCAAGTTCTCCCACTTAAAAAGACGAGAGAGGCCTGTAATTTTCATCCTACTGTAGGTATACCTCAACTATGAGAGACAGAATGGGGGGAAAGAATCCAGAAAATCACATTGTCTGATTGTTAAAGAATTTATTTGGTCAATAACAAAAGTTAATCTCAATACTTTGTTATATACCCTTTGTTGGCAATGACAGAGGTCAAACGTTTTCTGTAAGTCTTCACAAAGTTTTCACACACTGTTGCTGGTATTTTGGCCCATTCCTCCATGCAGATCTCCTCTAGAGCAGTGATGTTTTGGGGCTGTCGCTGGGCAACACGGACTTTCAACTCCCTCCAAAGATTTTCTATGGGGTTGAGATCTGGAGACTGGCTAGACCACTCCAGGACCTTGAAATGCTTCTTACGAAGCCACTCCTTCGTTGCCCGGGCGGTGTGTTTGGGATCATTGTCATGCTGAAAGACCCAGCCACGTTTCATCTTCAATGCCCTTGCTGATGGAAGGAGGTTGTCACTCAAAATCTCACGATACATGGCCCCATTAATTCTTTCCTTTACACGGATCAGTCGTCCTGGTCCCTTTGCAGAAAAACAGCCCCAAAGCATGATGTGTCCACCCCCATGTTTCACAGTCGGTATGGTGTTCTTTGGATGCAACTCAGCATTCTTTCTCCTCCAAACACGTCTAGTTGAGTTTTTACAAAAAAGTTCTATTTTGGTTTCATCTGACCATATGACATTCTCCCAATCCTCTTCTGGATCATCTAAATGCTCTCTAGCAAACTTCAGACGGGCCTGGACATGTACTGGCTTAAGCAGGGGGACACGTCTGGCACTGCAGGGTTTGAGTCCCTGGCGGTGTAGTGTGTTACTGATGGTAGTCTTTGTTACTTTGGTCCCAGCTCTCTGCAGGTCATTGACTAGGTCCCTCCGTGTGGTTCTGGGATTTTTGCCCACCGTTCTTGTGATCATTTTGACCCCACGGGGTGAGATCTTGCGTGGAGCCCCAGATCGAGGGAGATTATCAGTGGTCTTGTATGTCTTCCATTTTCTAATAATTGCTCCCACAGTTGATTTCTTCACACCAAGCTGCTTACCTATTGCAGATTCAGTCTTCCCAGCCTAGTGCAGGTCTACCATTTTGTTTCTGGTGTCCTTTGACAGCTCTTTGGTCTTGGCCATAGTGGAGTTTGGAGTGTGACTGTTTGAGGTTGTGGACAGGTGTCTTTTATACTGATAACGAGTTCAAACAGGTGCCATTAATACAGTTAACGAGTGGAGGACAGAGGAGGCTCTTAAAGAAGAAGTTACAGGTCTGTGAGAGCCAGAAATCTTGTTTGTTTGTAGGTGACCAAATACTTATTTTACTGAGGAATTTACCAATTAATTCATTACAAATCCTACAATGTGATTTCCTGGATTCTTTCCCCCATTCTGTCCCTCATAGTTGAAGTGTACCTAATAATAATTACTTACATTTATTATAGCGCTTTTCCAGATGCTCAAAGCGCTTTACAAATACACATTACACATTACACATGCAATGGTCAACACTGTGGACAATACCCACAGGAGCAAGTTCAGGTGAAGTGTCTTGCCCAAGGACACAACGGCTTTACAGACGCAGCAGCGGCAGGTTTCACCCCTTGATCTGATGATCATTGCACAGCGCACTGCGCCACACCGTCCATCTTCACGCCTCGAAGTCATCGAGGCGCTTTACAAGTACACATTGATATCATACATGTACTGTGGACATTACCCACAGGAGCAAATCCGGGTGAAGTGTCTTGCCCAAGGACACAACGGCCTGACGCAGTGGCGGCAGGAGCGGGTTTCGAACTGGAGTTCCCCAGCACCCCCCCTTGATCTGATGATCAGATGCACAGACCACTGCGCCACCCGTACCTAGGATGAATATTACAGGCCTCTCATCTTTTTAAGTGGGAGAACTTGCACAATTGGTGGCTGACTAAATACATTTTTTTTGCCCCACTGTATATATATATATATATATATATATATATATATATATATATATATATATATATATATATATATATATAATACACACACACACTGAATGAACACATATAGTGCATGCATTTTAGAATACATTTCTTCTTGAGTTTTATATGTATCAACTTACAAGGGGCAGTTTGTCACAATGGAACTCCTTATATTTGGCTTTAATATATTAATTGTTTTAAGCTGGAGAAATTGTAAACATTGCTTGCTATATGTAGTAGACAAATATGTGTAAAATGTGAGAGCCCTAACAACTCGGGGAGTAAGAGTTATAGCCCTTTTGGTCTCAACTACAATAAGTTTCCCTTCATAAAAAAACATCCACAGCATACTGTTTTATTCCCTTTGTGTTCGGATGTGTGTTCCAGTTGAAACAGAGTGTGTCTCTGTGTCTGTGGTCAGATGGTGGGCCGGGGTATGAGGGCCCGAGGGTCCGGGGGCGCCATCGTGAACGTGTCCAGCCAGGCGTCGCAGCGCGCCCTCAGAGAGCACGCCGTCTACTGTGAGTCCAGAGCTGTGGACCTGCAGGGGGCCGCTCGATAGAGGAAGAGTTCAGGTCTTAAATCCAAGTAGCTTATAGAGGCGTTCAGTACAGTTATGATCAATTCTTTTCATCTGGTCACTGATTGAATCAATAGCTTTCAGTAGTGGATAAACTGCTAAACATAATTCAGAATCAGATTAAGGCCAAGTAGGTTTACACAAGATGTTATTTTGAAAAAAATGTGTACATATAAAATGAAAGATCTTTCTCTGTAAATGACCCTGCTATCCGCTACACATACAGGCATATGGTGTCAGTCCTGTGTTCACTTGTATAAGAAGAGGAAGGGGCTTCTGCAGGTCAGTAAACTTCCTGTTGTCTCTATTTCCTGTCGTTGTCCAGGTGCCTCGAAAGCAGCTCTGGACATGCTGACTAAAGTGATGGCTCTGGAGCTGGGCCCCCACCAGGTCAACTCACACCAACACATCACTAGAATGTTTTGAGTTCATTAGATGTATCATTCATGAAAGAAGCCGCTGTATGACATGTATTCTGCACTTGATGTGTGTGTAACCTATTTTATTCCTATGCTTCTCTTAAATTGTAAACAAGCGTTTCATAGTGTCTGTTTCAGAATGACAGTCCAGTGACAGGTTACGGGTTATTAATGAAGAATATGAAATAAGGACGGTTCAATCCTTTTCATTTGTCTCTGGTGTTGAGGATACGTTTTTAACGATGTTTCTGATTGAATGTGTTCAGATCCGTGTAAACAGTGTGAACCCCACAGTGGTGATGACGGACATGGGGCGGCTGGCCTGGGGCGACGCCGAGAAATCCAAGACCATGATGTCCAGAATCCCCCTGGGCCGCTTCGCAGGTTAGAGACCAGCGGCTGGGTGTAAATGACAGCATGATTATACGATAAGCACTCAGATTCCCTACTTGAGTAAAAGTACTTTACAACAGCCTTAAAGTACAAGTAAAAGAGTTCAAGATGTTGTTTTGGTAAAAGTACCAAAGTAGTATCAGCCAAATGTACTCATTGTGCAGAATGCCTTTTGTATAAGTGTTGTATCGTTATAACATATTAAATAATGCTGTTGTCATCATTAGAAAATACATATAACAGTGTTTTAATGTATTCATTTGTCCCTATGGAGCACATTTTGGAAAGTACTGAGTAAATTAGTAGTAAATTAATTAATTATTGTTCAGAGGATTGAGTTTTGTAGTTTGTGTTCTTATTTTCTAATGCGTCTTAGTGTTAATATATCAGGCATTGTCATGTTGTGTAAACATTAGGGACAATGAGGGGAATAAGTCTATAATTGTTTTGTATTCTCTCTCATCAAACTAAAGTAAATCAGAGCATGTTTGTATGTTAAGGACAGATCTGGAGTCAGGGCCTGCTTTGTCAAACGTTTAAAACACCTCCCTATCAAACAGGACACAACGTTATCAGTACATTCAGTCTTTATGCTAAGCTAAGCTAACCCCATCTCAACCCCACAGCTTTGGGACACATTCCATCTTCTCATCTCACTCTCAAAATGGAAGCAAAAAGGCATTTAAAAAAATGGACTACTATTTGAAGTTGAAGTTATTCTCCTCTTTACAAAAGACACATGGGGGGGGGGGGGGGGGGGGGGGCTCTTCCCAGAGGTCATACCAGGATACCAGGGTGGGAGGCTGATGGTCAATTCAGATTCAGGAATGTGGATTCAGCCTCCCCCATTATGTCCTCTTGTTATATATAAGTGGAGCGAGAGCTGTGTGGTGACGTGTAGCGTGTTCTCACTGATGGACTCAAACACTGACCTGCACTATGCAGTGTATAGAGCACTGGGTTCATACATGTGGGCAGCTCAGTCTGTAGGGGCTTGTGTCCCTGCACGGACCAAACATATATACTGCTCCAGAGCACATCACCATAGCAACCCCTTCACTCTGACACCTCTCCATTAATGCATGTTTGTGCATGTGGGCATTTGAACTGTACCTTTATTAACAGAGTGAAACCTGAATGTGTCCTCCATGTGTCCCCTGTGCTCAGAGGTGGAGGACGTGGTGAACAGTATTCTGTTCCTGCTCAGTGATAAGAGCAGCATGACGAGCGGGGTCTCTCTGCCGGTGGACGGGGGCTTCCTGGCCTGCTGAGCCAGCACATCAGCCCCTCGCTCAGAGGAGGACAACAAGTATAGCTTTAGAGTCATTTTGTTTAACAATAAAATACAACCACCCTCAAACCTTTCTACTTCTTTGTGCTTATGTTTATTTAATATTGGCTCATGTTTATTTTCTATTCTTGTAAGTATTATGAACACGTCTGCTGAGATTGCGACTGCTTAAGATTTGTTATGATTGAGTTTGGAGGCATTTAAAAACATATGGACATTGACGACAGCTGTATATTAAGGTTAACCCTTCTGTCATGGTGGTGACTGACTGATTTCATCATCTTCACATCAAATACATTAGAAGTGACAGATTGTTCGAGTGTTTGCCAACCATGTTTCAGGAGACTAAATATGATCCAGAATTCACTTCAACTCAAAGACACAGCATGTATCATCAGAAATGCCTGACAAAAGCTGATTTCTTATTTTCTGGATTTACCAATTGATTAAATGTAATTGATGTTGTAAAGACGTACTGTGTCCTTTAGCTCCAGGTTGTGTGTGTTGTAGGGAACTACAGACTGAAAACTCATCTCTTTCGACTCCACTTCGAGCGATAGAATTACTATCAAAGCACTTATATACTAACATAGGACTGGCTTATCTATAGCCAGCTGACAAAGCACTTATATACTAACATAGGACTGGCCTATCTATAGCCAGCTGAGTAGCACTTGAAATGTTTGGCTCTATGAAACCTGATGTACTTTATGATTCTGTTTTCTTCAGGATTGTGTCTTCCTGTCGTATGTACTTATTGTAAGTCGCTTTGGACAAAAGCGTCAGCTAATATGCAATGTAATGTAATGTAATGGAAGGGTCCAACATCACATCAGCACAGAAAAGCAGAAGGAACCAGAAAATGTTTGTTCATTTGCTTTAAAACGTTTTTAAATAGAAGGTGATTATCAAAGTTGATAAGTTATTTTATTATTGATGGACTAATAGATTGAATTGTCTGTCTTATGCTACTTCATACTTCTACTCCTACTCCACTGCAATTAGGAAACAATATGGAATTCTTACTTCAGTTGTTTGACACGATGAGTTACGATCACTTTGCATGTTCATATCATTCATTGAATTAGCTCCACCTTCACCAGTTGATTCAAAAACCGTTTTCAGGTATATTTAATCATTATTCTATAATCCAACGTAATATATATTTTCAGAAATGGTCATTCTGCATAAGGAAGTTATGAATCACTAAAATGATAGTAAGCCAGGCTACTTTTATGGTGAGCTCATTAGCATGCTTGTTTATTTACCATGTTCTCATTGGTTGTATTTGCACCCCTTACCTTCATTCGGTTGCTTTCATGTACATTTTATCACTGGATGTAAAGTGAAGAACAAATGACCACAGACTGCAGAGTGCCTTACATATACATTTGTATTTAGTATACAAAAAATTGAATATTCCCACATCACAGACATGTGAAGTAATAAAAAAATAAGATAGACAGTTGGGACAAGTATACAAGTCATCTTACATTACATACATACATGGCCAATGCATCTCATTATACAGCCTCTCCTAAGAATTACAGTGGTCAAATAACCAGAGAACTTCCATGCAATAGCAGAGTTTTAGACTTTTTTGCTGCGTTTCTCATCTACATTTCAAACACCTTCAGCTAGCGCAGGACGACACAAACATGAGTCAACCACAGATTGCTATGCCAACCAAAGACAGCATGACAGATGGGCTGCAGTGCTGCGGTCCTCCCCGCGGGGGGGAGACAGACAACACGCAGGCCGGAACAGAAATGCATTTCATAAAGGCGACACTACGGAGATTGGCCCCTTTATTGTACACTGTTAGCAACACTTCTAACTTCAACACAAGCGACTATAATCCCTTTAGTTGTCAATTGTTTTAGTTTCAAGAGCTAAATATTCAGGTACATGTAGATATATATTCATAACGCATTCCTTTTTCTAAGGATTATCTGTAACATCAGCTAGATGTCGTTAATATCCATTTTTTCTTTCTTTATGTCCACAGATTGTTGAAAAGTCTTGTGTTTTACTAGCTAATACAATATGAAATAGTACCAAAAACTGGACACTAAAAAACTGGCTTAACAATACTGGTCTTATGCACTACCCCCACCAAAGCTGTCTCACTGACACGACGCGTGCTCCACACACACACACACACGCACAAGTGTTCATTACACGCTTGTGAACACACTCACCCACACACACACGCAACACACAACACACACACGCAACACACACACAACACACACACACACACACACACACACACACAGGAACAGGAGAGGAGATGTAAACGATGGGATTAAATTAAGACAGAATATTTTAAGACCCATGGCAAAGCTCCTCCGCCCCCCGGAGGCAGGAGTCAGGCAGCGAGGTTGTTCAGCCCCCATGTTTGGCATGCTCGTCTGTCACGTGTTCACAGTTAGATGAAGTTACCCAAAGACACTCGACTCAGATCAACATGTTTGTTCCAGAGGAAAGAAATTCACATTTATTTTCATCCTAAAAGGACAGCGCAGAGATCGATGCCGGCAGAGAAAGGGTTTGGCTAAGGATGTTTGTGTCAGAATCATTAGACAAAATTATTTCAACTCAAGGTTCACTCTTTTTCCGGAGCCTTCATCCCCTTGGTTTAACTGTGATTATTAGTTGATAAGATTCAGAAGTTTTAATTTTTGACTTTGGAAATACCAGTCCACATCTCAAAGCCGTCTTTTGAGCAAATGCTGTGCTGCTCAGGCAACAAGGTGAGGCAGGAAGCTCCGGAACACCAACTAGTGAGCCTTGAGGAATTATTTTGTCAAAGTAGTAAACACAAGGTCAAGTACGAGACTTTACAACTCAAACGTAAAGTAAGCTTAGGAAGGTGGCTTGAGGAAATGAGAGAACCAAAAAAAAGAGTGATGAGTTCAGAGGTGTTTTGATGTCAAGCTAGGTCACTTCTATATTTGACTTCTATAGGAGCTTGTTTAGGCTGGCCTTCCCATCAGCATTACATTACATGTTCTCCAGTGTAACAGCTCATCTACAGAACACCTGGCCAAGAGTCATTTAGTGAAATACACTGATTTGACTAAATTCAACATATTAGCGCAAATCTCAAAAAATAAAAGCTTTAAAATTATTTTGTGAAAACAGGATTAACAACAAGTTGCTTAAAGCACTTATTGTGTTTTTAACTGTTCACATTGCGTGTTTTTAAATCAATTTATTTGCGTTTATACTGATGGAATGAGGGCCAAAACTACAAAAATAAAACCCAGTTTTAGAATAAAACTGAATTCCCTTGAACTCATCACTCTCAATTCATCTACCACATATTTACATTTAAGACACCATGCTCTATTTGTGAGATTGAGTGAATGCAGGCAGAAGTATCTTGTTTTGACTGCCTAGCAACAGATTTCGTGTGTGCATGCCATTTAGTCTCCACATGCTGATCTTGGATCAGGAGCTGAGGGTAACTTCAGACCTGAAGGCGTGGCATAGTACACTTTCTATCTAGTCAACACTGCATAATTCAGCAAGCATGGCTGAAAAAAGAAGAGATGAGGCAGTATGAAGACAGTAAGAGAAACCGTAGTCAGCCCTCATGGCAGCGTGTGTGTTTCTATGAGTACAAAGTATGTGGACAGTCACTGAGAAACCTATGAGCCCATTCAGTTATGGTAAAAAA